>NNCF01127668.1:1994552-2040643 GCA_002313205.1 Laupala kohalensis
TAAACTTCTCTTAAAACAAAATTCATACTGAATAAAATTTTTACCACTTATATGAATAGTATATTTCTGTAAGAATTTATAATATAGTAACAAAAAAAGGACCGCAATGACAACTTTAAGGCTAAATAACTGAAAACATACTTGCTGTTACATACCCGTTTATCCACTCACCTCACCAATTACAAAGTAATAAGACAAAAACGCCAAAACTCATTTTTTTTAAAAATCCGTACTTGTCTAGACTTCATCAATGGGCGTTATTTAGTGTGTTTAAGGTGTCACTGCTCATTGACGATTTATAAAGCTCATTGTAAATATAGATAAAATGTTTTCTTCTTCGTAAAAAACAAAATATTCTGTTATTTTTTATAAATGTAAATGCCGGAACTTAAAAAAAATAAAATGATTATAACAGATGTTACAAGTTAAGGTAACGTGTGTTAAGAATTATGATTTTATTTTGAATTTTTATTTGTTAGATTCCTTTTGTATTCTAATGGAGACATTTGTGACTTTCATGGTTGGAAAGGTTTATAATCCTTAAGGTACTACTTCACATAAACTCAAAATTGTGAGATTTTTTTTTATATTTTGTAAACTTTTTGATATTATGACCGTTAACAAGCGGACAAAGTTTCATGACCTTCGCGAAATTAGTTTGCAACTGATTTGACATGGTGTCTTAAGGGATGTTGAAAATGTAAAATGCAACGTTGCCAAGAATAAAGTGTAAAATAACAAGTCTTATTTTCGTTCGTATTTTATTGAAATTAATGGTTTAATACAAGTGACATTTCGCAAGTGATCCAATAAGTTTTAAATAAGCATTCTTGCCACAGTTTAATATCTTACATCGTGGTTTAAATTTATTTATTTTTCCTTCTGTAAGTTACGATCCAGGTACAGTCACATTCAAAGTTTGAAATTTCGAATACACTTTTATAGTTTACGACCATACACTCTAATTTAAAATGTTTAAACTACTTCTTAAGATATTTTGAAACAAATTTTACTACATGAACGAGTAATCTTATTAAAATATTCCGTTACAGTGAAGTTCACGACCTACATGAAGTCCATTAACTTTTGACGAGATCTTACATGAAGTACTACCTTAAGAATATATTATTATGTTCAGCTCCTTATTTATCGAACGAGTGGTAACGAACACTATTTATAATAACGTTCAAGACAAGGTCTTGAAAAGTTATTACTGACTTAGAAATGATAAGCTGTTACAACCAGAATTTTTTGATTAATAAAGTTATTACAGAAAAAATGGATTTAAAGTTAGGTGGGAATTAATTGCCCACGGTACTTTACTACTGGAAGAAAATTTGGAATATAGAATAGATGTTGCTTTTGTATTGTCGTCTTCAAGAAGGGATTTTTTGAAATAACGATTTTAAAGGGATAAATTGGGGTGAAATGGCATATTTCAAATGTTCGCTATGTCTTACGAACTAATTGATTCATCCTTTTGTAAATGTTATTAGTTAAAATATCTAAAAATCAATGTTTGTGTTTCTCGATATTTCACTTCTAAACGCGTGAATGGTCGTTTTTTAAAAAAATTTTCGTCATCCACATCAATACTTCCACTCAGGTATTCTATAAATTTGTATATCATTGAGCCTCTGGGCATTGCGCGGGGATTCATAGAAGAATGTGTGCACAATAGTCACAAAATTAACGCGGGCAATGCCGCAGATATTCAGGTAGTAGCCAATAATCAAAGTATCTCTCAATGAAAATCGTTCAGTCCTGAAAGAAAATCTCATATCAAACAATAAATGTCGGACAGTCAAAGTAGTATTGACCACATTAATATGTTGGAAGAGGAGTGCTAGCAGTTCTTAGTGTGTGCTCCTGAATCCATCTGGACGGAACATAATGTTTCATGGTCCTGAAACAATTTCGCCTGGAAAAGAGCGACAAGGAACTTTTGAGATCATTAGAATACAGAAGATGCACACATCCTGGAAATCTTCTATTCTGTGTTTCAATGATATCCTTGGAGGTTTTTAAAGAGAAAAAACTTAATAAACTTACTTTACCTGTTTTATGATATAGGGTCCGGGATAAGAATTTCAATAACCAGCGACGTCATACGAAACGAAATGAATGTCACCAATGAAACATTAGAAATAAATTTTAGTTCTTGACCCTTGATAAAAACTATATAAAGGAAATTTCCACAATCACATTTTCAGTCACAAATGTGATTTAATTTAAGAAGTTTGACCTCTCCTCAATGGCCTCCTTTAAATTGCATATTAGAAATGATAGAAATGACCCCACTATTCCGAAATATGAGAGAAAACGATGAGTAGTGAAAATAAACAACTGCGCATGAAAATAAAACTCTCTTATAGACGAAAAAAGACAAACGTTTTCCATTTCTGCTGTTGACAACAAATATAATTTAGTATAGAAAGGGCTCGTAAAAGCCAACTCTTGAAAGTTTTCGCGTCACTTTATTTTTTTTCGAGAGAACGTGTTCAATAGGCAGTGCGTAATAAATGATTAGAGCGTACCAGGTGCTTGGATGGAGCTAATTACTGGTGTAACCAGCATCGCCATGGGTCGTCTGCTGCACGCGTCCAAGCGGCCAATCAAATTAGATTGTAATGGTTCTGTGAAAATCGTCTATTGAACCGCGGCTCAAGTTCACAGTAGCTGGTTATCATGCGACCTCTTGCAATTTTCCCTGAAGCGTCGTCCCGAAGATTTCGTAGAACATAAAAAATCAAGAGGATTTCGTGAAATGGAAACAAGCGAGAATACAATAACTTTCGAGAGAAGCTTATTACCACACTCAATAAACAAGCTCATGAACATTCAGGAAGCCATAAGAGATCAGGGGATATAACCATTTGAGTAATAATATGTTATTTCTCATTTTTATGTGGGGGGAATTATTGCACTGATATCGTTATTTATAATATAACACCTGTATTAAAATATAAAATATAATTAACTTTTCCCCTATACTATTGCTATATATTTTTTTGCAGTTAGGTGATCGCGATTTGAATAGCTGTTAATTCTTTTCTGCCAACTCACTTCTTTTGAATATTGATATGATAATTTGGAAACCCTCACAAAGTATTTCGATGTTTTCCGAAGTTTCCATCAGTTAATTTTGTCCCGTGAAGTTCTTTTACTAAATACGTTCATTTAATCATTACGTTAGATATAGCTCTTGTGTCCATTAAAGTGATCAATTTTTAAAGGATGTGTGGATACTCTTCTTATTTAGAAAATGCGAAAAGAAACTACTCTGGAAATATTCATGAAGACATGAGAAGACATTATAGTACATGTGTCCTCACTGCAGATATTAACACGTGGTCTATATTCAAAAGGATTCAAGCGTTATATAAGGAAGAGGAGAGAACACTATTTGCTCCTTCATTGATTTTTTAAATGATGAAAACGGAACCGATTATTATTTCGTTTTAGGCTCAAGTAAAGGGAGAGTAAAATTTAAGAAGTAGTACTAAGCTCGGATAGTTTTCTTACTACTAAATAGTTCAGCGTTAAATTCTGAGATTCATAATTGAAAGTGTTAGTCACACAGCGACATTGATAAGAGGATTGGACACGCATCTTTAAATGATGTGTTGAATTCTTCGACTTCGTGCTCTCATAGGGTCTTTCAAAACGAATAATAGACGCTTATAGACTCATCGAAGGAAAAGAATTTCTAAAATAAAATTAATATAGACCTTAAGAAACTTTCTGAAACCATTATTTTCTTTCAGTTAAGTTTAATTATAATTTTTATCTGAGCAGAGAAGCAAATGATTTTTCTATAACATTTTTGTGTACGTACAAAACCAATGTTTTATTTCCATTAAGTTACAAAAAAGTTACAGTATAAAAAATTATTTAAAAAAAGATAATCGTATTGTGTTTCTGAGTTAACGCATTATAGCAAATTCTATTTTAACTCCAAATTCAAAATTAAATTGGAATTTTACCCTGATATGATGTAAAATAATGTCAGTTTTCGTATAAAATCTATAGAATTCTTTTACTTTGCAGTCCTGATGAAGAATTAATTAAGTTCAAAACGTTGGCAAATTCGTGTTGATTCTGGAATACACCGATCTGGAAAGAAAATACAACATAAGAAGGGGAGCAAATGCCCAATTGGAGCTGGGTCCAAATTATCCGGCGAAAATGAAAATTACAATTTTACTCCACGTCGAAGATTATTGGAACATTTTATTCGTAATAACTGGCCTGAAGTTGGTTTGTTTCACGCCCGATAGCGCGCCCAGCGGAATCCAGATCTCGGACGCGATACTCCCACGTCCTCAGGGAAACAGATCCCAGCGCTCCATGGATCACAGAGGCCATGTGATCCACCCCGAAATGTGATATGGCTGCATTGATCACCACAATAAACCCGCGTGATGCCTCGTTCACGGGCGAGGTAGCAAAAGAAAAGTGATGAGCGGCCGATAAAGCACAGATAGATGCGCGCGTCGTTGTAGGACTTTGCAGTATGTCATTGAACGCTATGGCGTAGACAACTTTTTGTAGCAGAAACTTCGTAACATTAAGTGTCGGAGAAAACAGTTACAAAAGTTGCAAAATTGGGAACTCCCCGAGATATTGTCAGTTTGTTTATAATTTTAAAATATTTATTTACATTCGGCGTTCCTTTTTCTACATTTTAACAAATTAGAACGTTTTTTACAATCTGTATCGATAAATAGTGAACTTGACATCAAGTGAATACGGAATTAACAAATATGTGGAACATAAGCGTTATTTGTCTCTTCTTCTGTAACAATATGCAAAATAATTAATAATAAACACATTCAGTATGTTCATTAATATGCTCTTATAGCATATATTTCTGAGTGAGAAGACAAAAGTGATCAAAAGTGAAATTAAATTAAAATATAAATTAACAGCTTCCTTACTAGTACAAAAAAATCACTCATCTTTGCGAAGGACTGATGATAGAAATTGAGCTACAGTATTCTCTGAAAGCAATCTCTTTGTTACGATCATAGTACCCTAAAAACCGAAGAAATAGATTTTTTCCATTAAGCTGTTAATAAACTGAAGGTATATCCAGCTCCAATTATTTTTTGCACACTGAAAATTGATTGGATCGAGTAATTTTCTCCGTAACAAGTTCGAAGAAAAGGTCAATCAACGCTGACATGCTATCCTTAAAAATTGAAATTCTTCCATGTTGACGTATTGGTGCCCGATTTATTCATTCTGAAATGACAAAGCTTCGTATCGGATGAAAAATCTAAAATGGTCCATTAAAAAAGCGTTTACTACTATGAATATTTCAACAAGTGTTTGTCACAAACTCAAACTAATACATATACAACAGTTATCACACTGAATGCTTGTTTTGTTCACGGATGTTGAGGAAGATTTTTTTATTGTGACTTTACGGCTCTTCGACATCGAGGTCATTAGAGCCCTAGTTGAGGAAGAGCTGATGCTTATAATGGTATAATGTAACACTGACAACACCGGAAGAATAAGAATTTCTCTTTCGAGAAAATTTTCGCAAACACAAATTGCTCTGTTAGTTAGACAAATAATGTCGATTTTGTCATCTACAAATAGAAAACTATTCCACTGGGTAGGGAAAACATTTTTCTTTTTACGTGAATTACTACGTTAATTAATTTTTCTCAAATAATAATTATTTCAAAAATTGTATTTAAAAAATAACTATAACGTTAACAATCGCAATATCACCAGTTTTCCGCGTAATAATCGACCGTCAAACAAAACTGTTTCGACACTTTCAAGTTTCTTGGGGTCGTCACGTCACCATGCGTTTAAATAGAAAAAAGATGGTTAGTAAAATTTTTCACGAGCAACAATTACAGGGTGGATTTATTTCAAAGAATTAGCGAACTCGGATAGATATATTCAATTATTTAAGAAGAAGTAAAAATAATATTTTAGGGACCATGAAGAAAGAAGAATAGCTACGTACCATTTATACCTTCCTGTGGATTTTTGCAAGTGTTATCCATGTTATCTCGTCTTCGACCAGCGCCTCCGCTTTGCTCTTCGTGCGAATTTGAGGTTATGTGAGGTCACCGCAGCCGTAATGTTCCTCGTGAGTATTGGTTTATTCGCCCCCGAGGAATTTCGTCAATGGCACATGCTTCCTATGATGACGTGCACATGTGGTTTATGCAGCGACTGGTCCCGTTCGTCACACCTGACCGCGAGGTGACGGACTGACGAGTTATACATCAGTCGCCATCCAAATGGAGTGACTCCTCATTGGTCAGGACTGTGCGCGATTAACCAATCATCGATCAATAGCTATCTCTCATTGGGAGTAGCGTGAAAAATAGTTCATTCACTCGCTAGTATTGTCACGGATAGAATTATTGAAGGATTCATACCACTACACTCGAATGGTGTCGTTCTGTGATTTTTGGACTGTTAAGTATCGAAAAGTATTGTTGTTCGGCATAAACATTATACAATTAGAATTTCAGTCCAAGAGAAGAAATGGTAATAAAAAACGCAAATTGGAGAATATTGTAAGCAGCAAGTTTCCTGCATATGTGAATTTCATTCTAGAACTGTGAATACACGAAATTAGTTAAATACTAGTTGTCAATTCTTATACATTTTCCAGGATTTGTTCATATATTATTAATAAAACAAAACCATACTGTGACGATGTCTCGCCATTATTCTATGGCATCCTCAGGACCAGCGCTCAAACCTTGGAACTCGTAATCGAACATTCTGTAGTACGGCCAACATAACACTGACTAATGGCATGAATATTATAAAACGAAGCCTCAAAAATAACCCATAGAGGTATCAACTTATGATATAAATACATTTAAAAATATTGTTACATTTATTACGTATACTTGCTGATTTTCTCGATTTTGCTTGGGTCGTGACAGTATGTAAAGGAAAATTTACTATTAATAAGTTTGTGAGCAACTACTAATATAAAAAATAATTTATTTGTATGTTAATTGAATGTAGATATTGTAGTATTGCAAAAAAAATCTTACGCATACCATTAAAATCTAAATCTTGCAATATTTTGAGCAAAAGTGTAGAACTTTCACAAGAAATACCGTGAATTTTTATTCGCGAATGCAATGTACAAATATAGTTTACGATCTCTTTCAGGCGTATTTACACAATTTGCGATTACGAGAGGCCTGCATCCGCAAATACTGTTTCAAAAAGTATCAACCTTAAACTTAGCCCAAATTTAAATTGTATGGTTCGGTTTCATTCGGATATAACTGTAAGAAACTGATATTGTTAGCAAGACGTTGTGTACACATATTTGACTACCATATCTGTGACAAATCTAACTTAAATGAATAAAATTTAAATGAATATTATTACCCTTCAACTTCGGACCATATTTGGAGCACAAGCTTGAAAATTGAATAATAGAAATCTGAACATCCTGGAAGTTTCGTATGTTGAAATAAAGTAAAATAAATTGTCTAATTCTTTGACTGTACATAAAGAAATAGAACTAATTTCACTTAGACGCGTGCAATTACCCTTCTTTCACCAATACATATTTCAGCAATGTGATAATCGTAAATAATCGATCGATAATCGTACATAAAAATCGATTCACTTAATTTCTTCGGTGGCCGAGATTTGAATACGTGCTTTGCAACCTTTACAGTGAAATCAGACAATGCGTTAAAATTAATTCATATATATTGGAAATTAAGAAATCAAAGCGTGTTTTTGAGCCCTTTTTCTCTCCCGCCAGTGACGTCGATCGCTGCAAGTTAGTTCCATTTGCGCAAAGCAGAACAACGAACGGCAGATGCGGAGGATTCTGGGGTCGCTCTCTCGAGTTTGGTTTTGAACCGACGTCCCCTCAACTCACGTCACCCATTCGGGGCCTTCACTGTCTTCAGAACAACGGATCCTGAGGTTTCTGTTAGGGGTGCTTAGGAGACGAAGAAGTGGAGCTGTGAGGGGTTCCGAATCCCTTCCCCAGCCGGTCACCTGAAAGTTGGCAAATTTTACACGGATAACTATTCGTTTAATTGAATATGTGACATACGTCGAGTCACAATCTTCAGCAAACGCGTTAATGAAAAATAAAAAACTTAATGTCAACTATAAGAAAGTTGTTGAATTGTTATCATATTAAGGACCCAAACACTATTTTATAATTGCTCCAGATAATTCCGTCGAAAATTAATAATAAACTACCTACGAAACGAAATAAGAATAAAATATATCAATCAATCAACCATTTTGTAGGAACTTGCGACCAAAAGAATGCACTGAAGTCATTCAAAATCCGTGAACTTTATAACATGTACTTACTTCAATTTCATAACCCACATGTTGAGACAAATTAAAGAATATGAGGAAGGTAGATGAGGTGTGGTTGAACACTGTTTGCCAACAAACAATTTAATGACATGAAACATGAAAGTTGAAAAATAATGATATTACAAAGCTGCGCTTCAGGTGAGACAGTGGGATGAGGTGAGATGATCCAGCTTCCTTCAAAAATGCAGCTCGGATAACGTTGGTTCGATGTCGGAGTGATGGGTTTGGGTTGAGGTTGAATTGAAGTCGCGCAGTGATTCAACGGCGTGTCGCTGCCCTCACGAGATAATCTTTTAAGTTGCGAATAATTCCTCCAGCTGTCTCCTGGTACAAACTGAAAGGGAAGTGGTCGGTTGGCTTGCCTAATGGTGAGAGTACTATATCAGAAATGATGTTGACTCCTCGGACGAGGTTTGGAGACAGAATGAGACCTCACACATCGTGGCTCGCCTTTTTGGTGGCTCAGGTTGCCTGCCCAATTGGTGGGTTGATCGATCGATAGCGTGACGTCACAGGTTAACCATGTATCGATTGTTCATCCGGGTCGATGGGGTGAATATTACGTAATGTTACGTAGGCTCTTGTACATTGTTCTGGCGGGGAAGTGCAGCCTCGTGGATTTCAGTATAATTAATAAATGAGTTTGTAATTAATAAAGCCAGTCATACTATGTCCAACCATTTCATCCAATTTTTTTAACTCAATGGCGTAAATTTTGAATTGACCAATGAAGTTAGAAGAAATTGTTCACAGAAGCTCAACAATCAAGAAATGTCACACAATATGCACAAAGAGTATAGAGTCCACAGATGGTTCACTTGTCTAATGACACAACATTAAAAAATGTCTGAACACCACATTTTCACGATTACAATAATTTTTTTAATACTTTGGGTTCGAGAGAGATAAGAGGATTCTCATAACTCTACATCAGTTATTTTATCATTATCGGTAAAAAGCTTTTATGCGCCGCATTGCGGCCTGTCCGCAACGCCGGCGCAGCCTTTATTGGTATGAAAAAGAATTACGCGTTTCACAACTCTCAGCTAGTTCTCTAAGGAGCGTGCAGTCCCCAACAACATTAACCCCTTCTGTGTGCATCCCCTATAATCTTACATAACGATTTTCAATCTACCAGAACTGCTCATTTATCTTTTCGTAGAGGTTCGTTTCGGTTGCGGTGATACCTTCGAGCATAAAAATGATGAGAAGCTGCGCACGACCGAACAAACTGAAATGTAAAAAATTGTCTGATTTTTCACATGAGGAGATAAATACTGTATATCTTACACAAATCTCAATCATAAAAATCATTTTATCTCCATTACGTATTCTTTAAATGAAACGAAAGCACGTATCATTACTTCGTTTTTTTTGTTACAATGAAGACGAATGTTCTGCTTGGTATTGGTTATACTTACCGACTTAAAATTGCAGTGAGGCTTTATTAAAGCTACAAACATTTCTGTACATCTCTTCTATTCTTCGCACAAAAATATCGATCGAATGTTCCAGTAGTTTCTCGCATTTTCTCTCCTTCGTCCTGCTTCCCATTCCTTTGGTTCGAGAACGGGGTTCGCAGCCAGGACCGCGATAGAGAAACTTACGTAACAGTGGCAGTATCTGCAACGACTCTGTCGGTCGAACCGCGAACTAAGCGGGAAAGTGTAGACTTCAACTCCATGGGGACGAGAGTAGGAGGGAGTTCTTTAGTTACAGTGTATTTGTTAATAGGACGGTAACGTCTCTACAGGGCTAAGCAAGAAGCAAATGGCTCAGGATGCTTTCACGCGTACCAAACTGAACAAACGGAGCGTTGAGTTCGGGCTAAGTCCAAATGAGGCTGCATATAATGGAAAGAGGTGCGAGTTATTTAAGTCACTGAAAATTAGAACGAAAATGTTAAATTAACGTGCTAACGAATAAGTTATTTTTTACATGGAACCTTCGTAGACATTTGGATGTTCTTTTGCTGGACGTAAATAACTACTTTTACTTAATGAGGATAATAAGACGAGTCTTAAAATTGATTTGTCCCTGCTTACCAGGATGACACTACCGACAGTCTGGTTCTAAAAGTACAAGGGAACATAATGACTAAATTTAATAATTTACTTAAAATAAATATTACCTATATGTATTTAATACCTACATTTAATTTTTTTGCGTTTGAATAATTTAATGCATGTAAATACATTTTTTGAAAGGAGAGTTTGTAGCCAAATAAGTAGGTAATGAATTTTATGGAATTTATGTGGTTGAGGAAAAAGTTAAAAAATCCTACCTCGTTTGAAACCTAACTAACTTCCTACGTAGGTTAGGACCGTTCCACGGATAGATGGGTTGCGACTTTTCATATACTCACACTATCAGATTTCTAATGACTTGTTTTTAATGGAGTATACATAGAAAATTAATTTAGCGTACGTCTGAATGTCAAATGTGAAAAGACCTTGTATAAAGTTCAACGGGGATCCTATATCAAAAGCAGCAAAAAATTAGAGAAATCACTGTACAGGATTTGAAAACATTTTATGAACGTTCTAACAGGGACGTTGTCTTGCTTGTTCGTGGGTGAGTATACCAGCTACAGCGTCTCTCCTCTACCTCCTACCTCCCTGATAAATTCTCTTTTTTTCCGGACGACCTGCCTCCAGCCACCCTGTCGACGTCCGTGCCAGCTTAATTCGCCACCCCAACCCCCACTCCCTCCACCAGCGCTCGCAGCGGCCACCAACCCCATTGACACCCGCACCCTGGCGTCAGATTCATGTGGCGAGACCTTTCTGCGTCCACATACTCACTACGCGCTCACTACTTCACACATACCGCGACAACACGGCCAACCTCCCACAAATTTCATTCCAGATTTTTAATAAATTTATCTCTAAACACTTGATACAATGCATGAGCCACGCACTAAATAATAGCGGACTAAAATAACAAGGATGAAATACGAGCGTGCAAACAAACGTAAGAACAAACATCATACAAACAAGCAGTTGTGGAGCTGTGGCGGGGAGAGAGCGGGAACAGCGCGCGCGGACGGTGAGACAAGAAGCGTAAACAAAGGAGTGTGTATTCGCGGACAAGACTCGGAATAATGAAAGCCGCGTCCGGAGGGAAAACGCTTAGCTTCAGGGAGAGGTGGTAGGTCGGAGAGGAGACCGGAACGCGCGCGCTGCGTGACAGGTGCGTCATGGAGGGAAAGTAGGGAAGACGAGATGGAGGATCAAGAGGTGTCAAGTTGACGCACGTCCTGGGCAGTCGGAGAGCCGGACTGAAGGAGGAAGAAGGGATTGATGTCGGTCGATATGTAGACTTCCGTCGACACAGCTTCGACCGCCATTCTGCTACAGAACTGTAGCAGAATGACAAAGTGCCGAGAGATTTCTCTTCAGCATGTGACTGGACTGAACGTTCCATTGGATTCGGGTTTCGTCATTGATAGAAAACTATTAGTGGTGTTATTTCAGCAGTACAACGCATATTTCTCATGCCTTTTTTCGTACTATCTACCTTATATTTCAACCGGAATTCATAAAGCCAGCTCGCTATCTCTCTATTGAAAGCTTGAGATATCTGAAACGAAAATGGACGGGAGAGGTGCGGGCGCCGAGAGATTCTAATTATTTGGCTGCGCAAAAATTATAAATGAATAAAACAAATATTTTAAATAATAAATAAATGTGAACTTTCTATTTGATTTGATGTAATGCCTGATATTCTTCCATTGAGGCTGTAGAAAAAAAAACAGGGTGAAAGTGTAGAGGAAAATGCTTTATAGACTACAGGTTTGGTATTTTTATCTGAATTAAAAAGAATCGAGTCAAGGTTCGAAACGGGGTAGATTATAAATTGAGAAAGTGCCGTCAATAAGTATTAAGTAACTCATAAACAAAATCTAAAGAAATTGGTCGAAAAGTTAAAAAATTGATCATTAAAATATTACACAGTTCTAGCAGCTTCTCTACAAAGTGCATGCTAAAGCAAATGTTTAACCGTCAGCACGACACCTCTATAAATAGCTGTATTGCCTCACCTGTAGAATCCTTGAGAGAAATATATGCGGAACTTTCATAGTGACGTTTATTTGAACGTTTCATCCCGTCGGAGTTTCAGCAACAGTAACTGAAATAAAGAAGAAACTATAACCCAGTAACATATCTGTCCAAGCCATATCCATATAGAAGCGTGGGCTTCCTGTAGAGGATTGAGGACGTCGGGGGGGATGAGTCGAATGGGCTGTTAAGAGGGGATCGCGTTCTCTGGGGACGGAAAAAGTCCTTTCCTTCGGCGCTTGCGTACATGAGGGAGCCATATCGGAGGAAAAACTGATAACTCCCGTCCCATCGCACTCCACTGCGGGGACACCACAAGACGTCGCGGGGAAAATATAATCATGTGCAGGAGAGGGGATCACTCCACGTCTGCTGTCGTATCGCGCCGAGCGAAAATATTCTCGCTTTCTCGTAGAATGACACTGATTCGATGTTCACCTTTTGGTACGAATAATCAACGATGTCGCAGAAACGAGCACGGCGCATGCTCATTGCCGCCGCTTCCGACGGCGTGAGCGAGTGAGCAAGCGAGCGAGCGCGCCCGCTGTTATTTTTCTGCCAAGTGTCCAACTTGCTAATGGGGGAAGCTTTACCGCGGGACGCAGCCACAACTCAACGCCCCGTAGACTGCCACGCGCAGAGACGACCCCCGCCGCAGATGCGCCACGCCCTCGGGCAAAAAGCGACCTAACGAGAGTTAGTGCACGGGTCCGAGGTAGCGGGGAGTGGGACGGGGCTCACGCTGGAGGCGCTTGCTCACGCCTACGTAGTACGGCGGATACTGGCGGTGACGGGGTCGGAGGGGCGGCCGTAGGGCGCGCGACCTGTCCAATCGATGGCGACGAAGTGAGACCTCCACCCCCGCCAACCCTCGCCACGCCACCAAGCGCAATGCGGCGCCCGCTTTGTCTAATTTTCAGAATTCCTGTTTTTTGGTTAGTTTTAATACCCTCGTATCCGAGACCCGGCCCGAGCGTCAGAGCCGGAGGCATAAAAGCTTTATTGACTGTAACCTCCATAACAGGGACGAACGCTCCAAGTCGATTGTGTCTTTACGAGCGAGGAGGAGCACGCTCCCCCCCCCCCCGTTTCCGCTCCCTCGCGGTTGCCCACCAGACATCACTGACCTCTTCCCCACAACAGGATCAGGTTGCAGGTTGCGTTTCCTCTATCACAGAAAGTAGGAGAGGGTTCACCGGTTTGGGGCTTCAACAGAATCTCCATTTCACTGTTACTCGTGTTTCGTTAATACGGATATTTTGATTAAAATATGCATCCGAAGCTTCTTTAGGATGTTTTAAATCTGCTTGTGGGTATTTCTGCGTTTCGTTTCCCAAAAATGTCTCCACACATATTCCAGTCGCGTCCTAAAAATTCAGCAGTCGCTGCTCATTTAGACGCATTTCTTTTTTATACGTGCAGCGCACGTTTATTTTCATTTTTGAATAAATGCTGGAACATTTTAGTAAAATTGGGATTATTAAAGTCAGAACGTTCCCACACTTCGTAAAGTATCTAATTCGTGTTTCAGGCCACTTAATATTTCCAAAGGTCTACAAACAAAGAATAGTTCACGCTTATTGTTTGTTGGTTTTTCTTATGAGAGTTCTTTATATCTTATTGATTTCAAATAGTATACAGCAAGCGGAACGGAATTATCATTGAACTGGACTCGTGGAATATTCACAAAAGCAACAGGTTTTTGTCGGGGTCAAGGAAACTAGTAAGAATCGTTCGCGTCAAAACAGACAATAATTTACGAAGTGATATTCTGACTGGTGGCTGATCACCTCCAATCAACTATTTAATTTAAAAATAGGAAAGATTGATTGGAATACATGGAGTATAATGTAACGGAAATCTCATATTCGCCTTCACAGTCTGAACTGAGAATCCAATTTCATTCCACTCCACTCTAGTAAATACAAAGCGATATTCTTTGCTCATCGAAAATCATTCAGTAACACTTTAGATAAAACAGTTTGCAATTTTTTTTTTCGGATTACAAACCATCTTCTAAAATCCGTTGAGGTGAGATGACTAGCATGTTGATATTTTAGTTTTCAACTTCAACACCGTTAAGTCCTTTCAGTAATACTGTTATATTCAATGTGTCTTTGGACCTCTGAGAAGTGATTTTATTTGTGACATTCTTCCAATAATTTCATCAGCGTGTAAGTAACAAGGATGTAACATTACGGTCTTTTATTTTGAATCCACCATTAAAGAAGCATCCTGTGTCACAGCCAAATTCTTGTAAGCCACACTAGTCCTGTTACTCAGGTTACTTAGCAACGCACCTATTATTGTAGCTTCGGAAATAATTTAAATTTACATTCAATGACTTATCCATTCTACACTTATTGCAATATAAAACCATGGTAGGTTTAATTTTGAACACATTATAAAGTAAAAATTCTAACAGCCCTTAAGTTGTGGTTCTATTGATTTCTAAAAAGAAACAACAGTTAATGTGAAGTTTATTTATTGATTTCTGCTTCCGACAAATGAATAAATCAGGCAAGTTTTTCATTGGCCAGAGCGTTACATGCGGCCCCATAAGGTCATGAAAGCTTCGCCACACAAAGGGCCACTGCCTTGCAGCCGGAAAACAATTCATTGCCCGAAAAGAAAGGCAATTCATTGGTCTGTGCTCGGCAAATAGGCACAATCGCGCTTCGTTTTCATACTATAGGAGCTTAAGATACGTGTAAATGAGCGAAGTTGCATTGTGAAACACGAAGTCAAATATTTTCATGTACTTTTTACATTTCAATTATCTAAGTATTGTATTATGAAAGTGCATAATCGTGAAAACAAGTTTTCAGACTTCTTTAAATGTTTACAAACTGAGTCAAGTAGTCTATTATCAAAATTCCGCTTTAATGTGTGATGCTCAATTTATTCATAATAATTCATCATGTGAACGATTTTGTTCCATCGATAATCCATCAATGCGACGAATGATCCGAACCAAACTGCAGATTAGTATTTGATTTAATTTCGAAGGGAACTCTACTGCGAACGCGCTCCTTATGACATTGTTTTATTCCGGAACGTCTCATCCAGTTTCTACAAATTCAAAAATTTGGGAATGTGAATTTAACAATTACGCATTTAAATCTGCCATCCAACCACCCAAACACCTTTTCATATTGTTTAGAAAATGTAGAGCGACAAAGATTTTACATCAAAGACAATGTTTTGCACCTTGACTTTATGTAAATTGTACTTAACGTACGTCTCTTCGTAATTATTGATTTCTATGTTCCTATTATTAATAAGTATATACGGAAATTTGAGGGGGTACACTCCAGACTTTTAAAGTCAGCTCAATACACACAACGTAAGACTCACATTGAAAGAGATATTATCGAATCACTGTAAACTTAGCATTACGAAATAAAATATCAAGTTAAAGGGTAAGATATGTATGCAATGTTAAGAAGGATGAAGTCATATTTACACGAATGGTTAGTGAGTATTTTTCTTTCAAATTTTGAAATATATCTGATATGTCAAAAAGCACAACATGGCGCATAATTTTTAAGTAGGTTATATACTTTGTTTAATGGAACTTTATTTATCCTGACACAGATTTATCCTTACAAAATCTTTAGATCTTTAGAGATATTTTACTCTCCCTTTACAATGTATTCATCAGTTAAACATACTGTTCAACTTATTTGATTTTCGATACGATTTGGATTTGATTTATTAGCAGCACAATACTTTGTTTTAATTTTTTAGTTCCAGATCTCTTGATCATGGTGGTCATACATCGTTTCAAATGCTCATTAAACAATCCACATTACCTAATTTTACGGCTGCATGTTAGAACAAGTGAGCCACAGTAACGCTTTAAAAAATAACCAAAAGTGTATACAAAACGAAGATACAAGCGAGAGCCAATATTACTCCAACGTATTAGATAAGCAAGAGCTTTGCAATATTCACAGCATTCGGAGAGTCTACAAAGGAATTACAGCTCTTCTTTCCCTTCTCTTCTCTGTATTTGCTAAGCAACGGCGCTACATTGCTTTTTTGATTCCACCCTATCCGTTAAAAGAACGCTACAACCTACTTTACCCACAACTTACAAAGTAGACAAATTATACGCGCTGAAGAGCCCACTTCAAGAAATTAGTATTACGTATACATCACAGCAAAGGATTACGTAAATTCACTCACGTAATATGTCAGAATATAAGTGACACTTGTGAAGAACGCGCCCAGAACATTTCACCATCTTCTTGGAAGGGTCGCGCCCAGATCGTTAGATCAACAACACAATAATCTCCACTTCGGCAATTCGAGGAGCTGTTTCACAGGCTCGCCGTGAATAATAACAGGCTGCTCCGCTCACCATTCCTGCTCGTTTTACGTTACGCGTGCATTATTTACAGACACACTCATGAACAGGGAATACATTTTCCTCGAGCAAGTCATTTTTCCGATTGTCATCAACAGTCAGTCAGTTTTTAGAGTTCACAAAGTTTCCTTTCAAAATGCAGATGATGCAAAATGTGTGTTGATTGATCAATAATTCAATATTCATAAGATTAAGAACATGTATAACATATTGGAAAACTTTCTTAGCCATAAATTCTCTCGAAGTCCTTTCTTTCCTTCAGGGTGATTCACAACCAAGATTCATCAAATCAGGAAGTTGAATTTTCGGATGAGAAACGAAATGTATAGTGGAACATTATACGGTCGGACTTTTCATCAAACCAATCCTAATAATATAACTTCGGAAAATGGAAGTTTAGAATTAGAAAGTTTCTATTTCACGAGTAAACATAAAATATCTTTCCACTGAGACTACTTTTAATAGTCATGTACAATCTGGATATGTTTTAAAATACTTTAAAATTTACTTTACAAATCCGATTTAAAAAAGAACTCTTTCTGAAATAAAATGTAGTATTTCTCAGTATTACAGCCTTCCTACGAGTTTCTTGTAACTGTTATTACGTCATTCGTTCGGATTTTAATCGTCGTGATTTCCCTAAACACTTCAAGAGATAAACTAAAAAATTCAGTTCCAGATGTTTTCAATAAATTGAGTTAAGATTGGATGGCATTTTAGTGATATTTACGTGAGTCTAGAATACATAAATCAAGGAGTGTAATGAATAAATTATGTATAACTTTGGAAGAATCTAAAAACTGCGAAATGAATGTGAAAAAACTCTGTATGTGTGATTAATAATACTATTATTTTATTTAGATTTTTCAAGATAATTTTGCATTTTTGGAAGAGTTTTGAAGCATTACTAAAAGAAAAAAGAATAAAATCAGAGAGGCAATATATCCCCCATCAAAATATGAATAAAAAATTGCTCATAATGAAATCTTTGGCATCGATAATCATGTGCACAATGAACTGGAGGTCTGAAGACGCACCACCATTGCCATGTCTTTGGGCAGCAGGATCCCTGGGCAGTAGCTACAGGTGAACAGCCGAAGGGAATCCCCTTTGTTCCTTTCGAAAGTAATCAAACACGTTTTACTCCCAAATAGCTTTTTATAAAAGACAGACGGCAGACGTAAGAGTCCCCGTGGGTCTTGACGAGTCTGCTTACCTCTGGCCCACAAGTGAAAATTGATGGAGTCGAGGGCGGAAGGCGCCGCGCCGAGGGCCGAAGCCTTTAGGGAGGGTGGGGAAGGGAAGGGCGGAAAGAGGGCTCCAAAGATGCGGAGATTTCCCGACCAAAGTTACTCCTCCTCTTCCGCTTCCCTTCGCACGGATAGTCTCCCGAACGTTCTTCATTGATTTAGCACTGAGGCCATAAAACGTGACGTGAAGTTGTTGCAGAGAACAATGGTAGCAACTCTTTGTGTAATCGCTGTTCACCGCGCGTTTGTTCGATTTTATTACAGTAATTTGAGTGCACAAACAGGCATGATATGCGACAATCTACGCTATTCTACTCCGCAGGTACACACAGCTACTCACGCTTTGTGTTCAATCGAATCTATGATAACGATTATTTTCCATACATTTCACATTCATTATCTTTGGGAAATTTTATGATGTACTGAATACTCTCCATTGAATGTTCCAAAGCGGGAGAAAATTAAGATTGAAGGCTGGAAGCACAGCATGTTGAATACCTCACACTTTCGACATATTTTTAGTTCCTGAAAAAAAAAAAGGTTTATTTCGTCATTCTTTGAAACAACTTTTGTTTTGAATAAACACAGTCCTGCGTCATCAATCATTATGCCCAGTTTGTAGTTCACGATGGTAGAAATCGATTTTATCTGCCACTGAATTAAACATAAAGCGTCAATTAATATTTCGTGACGTTTGTGAAAATTTGTCATACAATAATTAATTTTTCAATACTAACGATTGGAAGATACAGAACTAATGTATTATCTCCATGTTTCATTTCTTTCTCGCTTTCCATTTTGCATGGGAAAAGCTTTTACAAACAATGTAGATGAAGAATGTAATGATTCGAATGAGAATTAGTGTTCAAAGATCCATCTGATGAGATAAAAATTATTCTATTGGTTTTGGTGGGAAGGATAAGGGCTTCCTCAGGCAACAAGAAACAAAAGAAAGAGATGCGTCCGAATTATCAAACAATCTTCATTAGAAAATATATTGGATATTACGCGTTCAGAAACACAACGTGTCTTCAAAAAACGATCGCTTCCTAATATTTGAATCCAATACTCGAGGAGGTCCGCGTTTGAAAACTGTTTGGCAATAAGTCTGGGATTAAATTAATGAATGATTCTACCTGATAACACGCGTGACTAAATTTGGATTGCACTTGTGAGTAACGTATTTACATGCGTGCAGCTCACGCTTCACCGCGTCACATCTAACAGGTTGAAGTGCTGGCGTTGTGAATAATCCCATTTGCGGCGCGCGCCCAAGTGGCAATCCGCGACCCTCTCGAGCTGGCAGTTAACTAGAGCTCGTTCCGCAGGCAATGCGCGACTTTACAACTTTTTGATGTCATCGTCTGAACAACGTGGTTTCCTATCTTTCCTATGCTTGTCATTTTACTCTACGCGCTTTCCCAACCACATCATAATGCGGAGCGGAGTTTGGAAAATGAAATTGAAGATACGAGCGTTGATGTGTTATTGTGCGCATGTGTAGATGGAGATAGATGAGTAAGAACTCGAAAGAGAGCAACTCGCTGCAGCCACGTCGGCAACTTCCGCTTCAAACACGGAAGAACGGTTCTGATAAAAAATCACACTTCTTTTCTTTTATGGAGTGAATAACAATGATCTTGGAACATCGATTAGATAATGTTCAACAATGTGAGTTAAATTATGTTTTCTTTGGTTAACCTTAAAATTCTCGTTTTATTTGTTACTTTGGATCTTGAGTATTCTCGACGAGACAATCGCGTCGAAACATTCTTGCATAATTTAACAAAGATAAATGTATCGGAAAAACATACGAATGGGTGAATTAAAATATAATCGGATTTGTTATTGCTAGATTTCTAGAGATGAAAGTAATGCCGTTGAAAGCAGTCGTAAATTGTGTTACGGAATAAATCATTGAAATTCAAAATCTGTAATTTACCTAAAGGAATTGGACTGCAGATCGACAAAATTTATAGCTCGCAAATGAGGAATGAGTTTCTAATTCGCTGGAGAATCTCCTGTCACCAAACACTTCTAATTTGAGCCCATTATGAATAATATCTTCGCAATTTGAAGAACGGAAACACCTGAAAGGCTTTTCAGCTTGGTGATATTTTAAGCCGCAGTCGAGTTGATCACGGAGCTCTTCTATTTGTCTTTCTTTCTCCTTTTTCCGAGCGGAAGTCGTCGGGTCGGAAAATCTAATCGATCACGCGCTGCAACTTTCTTCCTTCGCCCCCGCATTTCCCGCTCTTGCTATCTCCGCACATTCTCCCTGTCGAACACTTGCTCCGCGACCCTCCAGTACTGGGAGTAATGAGGGAAGAGGACAGGTAGCGCGCGCTCGGGAGTTTGTTTGGGAGACGAGAGTGGAGCAGGTGAATCGGAGTTGGCGGTCAAGTCCAGGCGCAGACTATGGGAGAGGCAGCAGCGAGGTCCCGGCTGAAACTTCGGGGATCTTGAGAGGCAGAAGACATGGGGAAGACAAACATCCTCGGAAGGGAAGCGGGAAAATACATACTAACAATGACCCATGATTTTCATGAAGAGCAGTTCCACCGGCGAGTGTTCTCATAATGACGAACAAGGTAGGTTTCATCTCAAGGAGATGAACCACCGAAGAGAAAACGGCGTGAAAAATATTAATTTGGAAAATAAGTTCGATATTCCCTGTGAAACAAGAAAGATTTTCCCCTGAGTAAGTTGAGCCAGAACTGGATAAAGTATTTGCTAAAAGAAACATGAAGCTGGTTAGACATCAAGCATTCACGGTACAGTTTAATATAATACTGCTTTACACAATTTGCCAGACGAGTGAAAATATCGTTTTGAAAAACGAGGTTCGTAACATGTTTCCTTACGTACCTCCGACGCACGGTATTAGCATTCTTCTTTACTCATATATAATACGTTTCTCTCAAGTGTCGTCTCCTGGGTCTGTTCTCATCATGACGTCGAACGAACGAGTCTTTCATTCTCCATTGTTTACTTAATGCTATCCACGAAATTACCTGAATTTTTTTCCTACGTAAGCTTCTTTTTTAAAGCTACTGGAATTCCATTACATTTTTATTTTGAGAGCAAACATTTCGAAGAGCCCTAGTTGTTTCGATATTCAGTATTACACTTAACGTGAATAACTGAGCTAATCATCCGTTTTGTGCGCTCTCTATCCCGATGAAAATATTTACCTCGACAATCTGCCATGCGCGTGAATGAGTTAAATACTTAATAAATCTAAATCAATTGATTAAATATTAATGTAGAATTTTGTTTTGTTTTCTTCCTTAATACATGAAATTAAAGAAACTCAAAATATTAACTAATTTTTCGGAGACAAGGATTCTCATACCTCGAATTTTACCAATAACACACTCCCAAAGAGCTACAAAATGGATGAATTTTTAGTCATCTTTATTCTCACGGAATTAAGATCTCAATCTGTGATACATGCTATCCAGGTGACGCTGTGTTTCATTTGTGTTTCGGCAATTTGGTCTGTCTCAGAATCATGTGACAATCCAACTCACGTGCACCGGCACGGACTTCAAATTTCTTTTTTTTTAGAGGGGAGGAGCTCGGCAGTTTTGTAGGATCCATATAAACGATTTTTGCTCCGTTTCCTCGTCTTCATAATCGCCTTCTAATATTTGTACAAATTTTATGCTAACTAAATTTCGTTAAACATTTTATATATTGGGATAATGTTTTCATAGTAAGCAAAATTCTATAAAAATATTCATACCTCAAAATTACCATCGTATTTAGAGTTCCGCACAATTGTCTAAATTTCTTTTCCTTTTATTTAATTTAGTCATATTATGCGACAATCGTTTATATTGTACCTCAGTTTTGTACGAAATAAATTTTAAATTTATATATTTTAAAATGAAGTCTCAAGGTATTTATACAGTTAATGCAAACTGGCAAGGCTAGTCAAGTAAAATGAGCATGCATCTCTGTCAGCTAAGCAAACTCTCAGCAGCAGAATTAGAATCATATATCTCAGTTCCAACCTTCGTAGAACGTTCATTAAGGTTGTTATCAGACCCTGTTTTGATGATGTTGGTGGGGTCCCGCCAATCCTCATAAAGTCGGCGCCAGGGTACACGTACGTTACTATCGCATTTGGTTTCACCCGTGTCCCCCTAGAGCCGGACGACTAGTGAACCTGGGAGCTCAACACACGAGTTACATTACACAGGTTGTGGGGAATCAGGAACGGACAGGCAACTTATCAGCACATTCAATTTCAAAATATTTACCAATATAAAGACGGGCCAATGCTAGGCCAAAATATATGAATGGGCAAGAGGCAGAGAAAGACGAAAAATAAAAAATAATTTGTCTGCTCCTAACAACTGAGTTTTTGTCATAATATCCCTAAGAAAGTAAGATGTAAGTGTCCGTTTTATTGTCCATTGTTATACCTCAAGAATTTCAAAGCGTGTCCTGATACGTTTTTCTAATAAATCTTTCAAATTAGGATGTCGATAATTCACTCGTCGTCGTAGACATCTAATATGTAACAATTCTTGGCCATTGAGGAAATGTCACGTCTATTGAGTCGTGGCGACTACGTTTTACTAGACGTCTTCAGAACTCGATTTCTGCAAGACTTGGAAGGTAGGTTTCACGATGAAAACACTTTTCGTCGATAATTTTAATTTTGTCAGAGCTCAGAGGTGCTAGGAAGAATCTAATTCAGCTGCATAATAATTTATCAATTACGAAGTAAAAATTTTTGAGTCAAGTTTCTATGGATCGATTTGCGATGTACAGGAGCAGTGCCCCCAGGAGCAAATAGCTTTTTGTGCTTTTGTAAAATAAAAATTCTAGAATATGTGCGATGAGATGAAAAATTAAAAGCGCCGGTGGAGAGAGAACTTAATGTCTGTGTATGTTGTTGATAGAGGCAAACAACCCAGACGAATTTCCAGAGCAACGTCCAGGTAAAGGGTAAAAAATTTCGATTTGAAGCGTTTCTAGATTGGCTTTAAATCTGTAACATCGTGGAGTGGCGCTTTGCCAAGAAACCTTATGTGAGCTCCCGGCTTCGATCCTCTATGGAGTAGGGACCTGGGGTCACGATTCACCGATGTTTGTGGATACACAAGCCAAGCCGTTTAAATCTCAGCTGCTTTGTGCTTCTAACTCCAATGCTGTTTCTCCAACCACTAAGCACTTCATTAACGTATTGGTTTCCATATTTCCAATTATGTTCATCCTTTTCCTTTACCAAGCAACTGAATCATGACTTTCCATGTGACAGTGATGTTAAGTGATAATTACAATTATATCTGGCTATATTTATAGCGTATTTCTCGCATGAATTACTTCCATTTTTATTGTTAACAAAGAGTAATACTAAAGGTGCACCACACTGCGAATACGATTCTAACGTCTGATAGATATTGGCTTCCTTCACAGATAAATTTTAAAAAAATGTGAAACGACTTGGTGAACTGAATATTTAATTCCAGAGTCAATCAATATTTTAACGCGTTTAGCAAATGAAACAGCTGAGTCTCAAAAGAACAGCAAGGTTACTCACGACGAAATGTATGCTTCCTCAAAATAATTCATACTTTATGTTTGTATTTTAACCCTCATTTATCTAATTTGCGACGGTTCCAGGCGAATGCCTGAAGGTTAGTCATCTCTGCTGACCTGAGAGGCGAAAATTCAGAAAATAATTGATGAACTAAATCATGCAGAGCGACGGTGAAAGGAGAAGACGGAAGGGAATTGGAGAACTCATAAAACGGATCCGAAAGACGGTAGGTGATCGAAGAGTTGTGATAGTGAGAGAGGGGAAGGGAAGTGTTCGCGAAGCCACCCACTCCTTCTTCTTCTTATCCGCTGTCTGTTGGTGTCAGGGTCCAGAGCTGACGGCGGCTACCTATAACTCGCACCGTTCGCTGGTAAATATTTGATCCTTTTAAAATATTACGCCGCCGGTGAGACGATGGGCACATCGACCAAAAGTGACATGGACGAAGGAAGTCGGCCTGCGCGTCAGTCGCTCAGTGGAACAAATTCATTCTTAGGTGGACAAACTTTTAGGACAAAATCTTGTCATCATACATGCGCATTTAGGAAAAGTATACCAATCTTTAAATCTCTGAGAGAACGTGAAATCTTTACGTAGTTGTTGACCGTTTTACGAATATTTTATCATGTACTATGTCAGTAAGCAATGTTTCGGTTGGAAGTACAGCTATGTTCTTTAAATGTAGTTCTTCTCCGTCCTTTGAAAGTTGGATCATGCATTGAAAAAATGGAAACATATTCAAAAGACCTACATCTAAAGTTAAAAGTTAATTGAAATGTTGATGATCGATGTGTCATGTATCTGTAAGGATATTTACAGCAATGAATAAATAATAGTATTCATGTATAATATGAAAATAATATCATTATTTCATCGTATTTTCGTAAATTCCGATAAAATAGTTTTCATTTTACATTTTCCGAAGATTTACTGATCACATACACGTACAAAGTTCCATTTGCATTTAAATATTACGATGTTATTACAAATCTTCTGACGGCGAATCGGGTTTTTGTATTTTCCATAATTATGTTTATATAAAAATGAAAACTGTAAAGAGCACGGAATATTTGTTTGTCAACTTTCAAAACTTTTGTGCCAAGGTTACTGAGAAACCAAAATTATGCTGAATGGGCTTCGACATAGAAATATTACCGTTAACGTATTTTTATTTTAAATTGTAATAGAATTGTCAATATTCAAAACTATTTTTAGTATTCTATATTTTAATTTTTCTCTTCATTGCGGTTAACCACACTGCAAGGTAACAGAAGTCCCGGGTTTGAATCCCAGCCCTGTCTTCCATTTTCATCCAATATAACATTTTAATACTTATTACCGTAGTCACATTTACCAGTAAATATACGATGTGCGAATCCCATTTGGTTACACTGTGTGCAGTCCCTAACGTCATTGGTGGATCAAACTATGAATTTCAATGGACAACACAGGAATTGATAAATTGATTTGTCCGAAAAGCAACTGGTTCATTCGACGATGGTTTTGTGTGGACAAAAAATTTCAAACGGCTTCACGCCGATTCATTTTCTGAGAAGATTGTGAATTCAATACTCTTCATTTTTACCAATCTACATTACTGCACTTATACAAGGACACACAACAATCCACCTCCATGAATCTCTTTCCTTTAAAAAACAATCACAAACCTTTCGCTTTGTATCAGTACTCCTTGTACCCTCGACAGTAGATGAAGTTTATGACAGCCCACATTTCGTAGACCTCACTGAACTCGTGGAATAAGGTTTTATTAATTTATTATTTATCGAAGGATGCCACTTGTCGACGATCCCATGTTTCACACTGGACACAGAATCAGAAGCATATTTTCGAACGAAAGACCCTGGTAGCCAAGGAAGTGAAAAGAGCCTTCGGTACAAAGTGGAACACAAAGCGATGGAAATCTTTGCTTCAGTTTGTAAGTGGCATTTTCAATTTTTGAAGAGTTAAGCAACATATACGACTTTGTTACGAAACAAGAATAATAATTTTAACAACATATATGCATGAGAATTTAGCATCAAGAAACTAAATTTCAGGAAATTATATACAAGAAAGTTATAAGTCTTGCTGATGTACATGCATACCTCATATAAAATATAACTACGAATTAAACATCGATGAGTCATTTACTACTCTCAAGAAGACAAGACGGGAGAAAAAGGTTATACCTAGGAGGTAGTAAGACTGGAGATGACGGTACAATCACTGGTCATGACGACGGAACATAAACTTCCAGAACTACCTCTGCGAATAGCCTTAATAAAGGGGAGGCAATGTGAGCTCGTGTTAAATAAAATAACCTTTTAGTGACCTTATACACAAACTATACTTATTACACAATAAACGAGAATAAACCCCATGAAATGTTACTCTTACGGCTTTATATGTGTGGTTTTACGTAAAGAAAAGTAGTTTTGAGCTTACAGGTAATATAGATTTTGAAACGGTGATGTTTTCTCCAGAAATACGAGAGAAATCCCGAAGATATTGTCAGTAGAGGGTTTAACGCACTCTTGCATTTAATGGTAAGAGTAATAGATCCTGGAAGCCTAGAGTTCTGGTTAAAATTGTTCTTAAGGATGTAATTACACCATTCGGTTCAATAACATCGTCCACTATGTATGTATTATAGACGGATAAAGATATTTAAGATTGTGGCAATGAGATAAGTCGTGACACGATGCTAATAATTTGATGTGTTCAAATAAATTGTAATTATTTTAGCAGCGGAGATATAATAACTTTGGCTTTTTACATAAAAATATTTTTTTGCAGTGCTTCTTTAAATCCTGGCAACAGACAATTTAAAGTGATAACATTTATTAAATTTGAAAAAATAAGAGTAGAGTAACAGCACTGCGAATATTTAAACATTTCCTCATACAAAGTACGGATATGCCGCGCGCCAAGATGAGGTGTTCCGTCACTTTCTTTTCTTTCGTTGCTATTGCAAAATTTTCAAGTATTCGCGGTCCTGTACCGCTGGCGATGTTCGTTGAAATTTAATAAATGTTGTATCTCTCTATTACTTTGGACATTAAAATCGCATAGAAAACAAAGTTCGTTAAAGTTTCTGCAGCAAAAATAGTCAGAATTCATTTGAATAAGTCAAATTATTATCCGCATGTCACGGCCCTTCTCAGTGAGAATTGTACTTCTATTATTCATTTAGGAGATACTTCACTTGGACGCTTTAATAGGATAACCGTACATTTGGATCAAATTTGTAAAAACGATTTTTAATGTTCTCAGTATAAAGTTAAAATCAAATTGATCAGAAGTTACAATTCTACTATTATCGACATTTTTTAGTAAAACAATTCATCATTCTTCATGATCTTATCATTGTACGAATATGTCATCTTATTTCTAGTATTCTGGAAGAATGGGAGAGGTAAGCTATTGAATTTGACCCAGAAAAGTAGCGCCTACATTGTATCTGGAGTGTTTAGAGGAAGAATTCGCGTGACTTAGAGGGTAGAGCACGAAGCTACTGGATGGAAAGCTAGGTTTCAAATATCTGTGAGGTCTTGAGAAGTTTACTAATTCCTGGACGCTCAAACTTACTACCAGTTAACTTCGTCTGCTATAGAATGAGTACCGAGTCTATTCCGGAGGTAAAATTACTAGAACGTAATGCTGGCCACAGTGGCGTAACTATCGAAGACGGGGCCCACGGGAAATATGTGGCTCGGGGTCCTTTAGTGGCCGCAGTTTTAGTGTTTTAGTTATCGCTAAATTTAGAAAAAAAAATTATGATTGTTTGTAAAATATACAACAATCTTAGTAACAATTTAGTAATTTAATTTAATAATATTTTCATACCATATATTTTAATGCTGTAATTATACTAAACAATCCAACGATACATTTATAATTTCATACACCGAACTTTTGTTTCGGTAAATGTTTTAACGAACTAGTTTCATCTGCTTCTTATAGCATTTGTATCCCCACATTTGATGGATACAACACTTAAACCACTCAATTTGTCTTGATTCGAGGAATTTCTCGTACGTAACTAACTTTTGACGAGCTTCAATCTCGGAAACGACCGTTCTGCAGTCGCAACTACACTTGGCAGAGTAGTACCACCTCAGAGGTCTTTGGGTTTCACAAGTTGAATGAGAATGGTAGACGGGCCCGAGAGGCGAATGGGATGGCGCAGTTGGTAGGCGCATGAGCGCGTAGAGCTCAATGTCCCGGGTTCGAATCCCAGTCCCGTTTCCCATTTTCATTCGACGTAACATGATTAATCTGTTACCTGGCGGTGAGGTTCACCGTAATCTAAGAGATTTCTAAGAATGATTATGTTCAAATTCTGGTGATATTACTTCACTTCGGGAATATGAGGAATTAAAATACGCTTAGATTCACTCAAATTACCGTAGACCCTTTGGACAATAAATTAAAACAACAGATTTATTACAGTAACGTTGTCAACTCAAGATACAAGAAACAACATGCGAATAACATGTAAAACTAATTCTTCAGTTAAGTAAATTTGATAATAAACTTTGAAGTTGTGATACGAAATTTTAATCAAACTAATTTATTAATGGATTATTGGATTATTGGATATTAATATAATTAATAATCCATTAATTTCAGCTTATTTCTTTTCATTGAGTTAAAAATCTACTCCATTCAGAAACAGAAAATATACGCAGAATTTTGAGTTTCTACATTTGAAGAGCTAACACAATGGGTTGACCCAAAATATGTTTCACGCACATGACTGATCATGAAAGGAAAACACATAGTAACCGTAGTTCCCAAAACTCAAAAACAATCTTTAAAAATATCTCAGTTTTTGCTAAATTATCTTATTTAACGCTTCTTATGTAACTGAGTCATTGAAGAATAAGATTAGCTCACGTGACGATAAAGAGCCGTCGATTGTCTGTGTGAGAAATCAATCAACTTTTAGCAAAACTGGGGTGGGTGTGCTGAAATATTGTTAATATCAAAACTTTTAAAACAAGGAAGAATTCCAACAGAAGACTTAAACGTGTTACCTTGAAGAGTCGTAAAAGGAAAACTGTAACCCCAGTGGCCTTGGATTAAGAATTATACAAGATCAAATTTATTTCCTCCATTTTCGCCATTTAGATGTCTGTCTGTGCCAGACGCATTGACTCACAACTGGAACTGCAACCTTTATCTTGGAATGCATTCAAAGCTTAAACCCGATGGGTACTTTTATTCCTTACGGTTGACACCCGCAAGTCATTTGTGCATTGTCTGAAGATGCAGAACAGTTTAGCTAGCAGAAGATGCAAACGAGAATAAACAGAAGATAAGAAACCGCGGCATACGGACAAACAAGATAGCTTTGTAGCACGATGTTACTTGGGGATGCAAGATGATGTGCGCTGCTATGGGCGAGAAGATAATCAACTAGTAGAAAATTGCCAGCTACAGAAAGTTTCGTGGAAATAAATTCTTTGTAATTTTCTATGAGGAATCATAATATATAAGGTCCACTTCTTGAACTTAGAGAATCCTAAATTTCGTGGAAATCCAATACATATTTGGTTTAAATAAAGAGCACAAATTTCTTCGTGGACAAAAGATTTCTATCAGAGTTAATAGGATTAAATATTTGGGTCTGTATGTTTGGAAATGTAAAAGTCAGATACAGATAGAAATGATTTCCTTCACTAGTACCGATGAAAAAGTCGAATTCTATCGTCCATATCTCGCCACACATCTCAGTGAGCTGCAGAAAGCGGACAAGGGAGGTCTGGATCCACAACGAGATTCTTCGGCGAGTGACGCTATCTCAGGATATCACTCGTTCGGATGAGCAACCATCATCCTTCTTTCGCTTCCCAGTCCACAGATTGCGTCCAGAGGTTTACACACAGACGCACCCGTCAATACACTACGTTCTAAGATGTTTCCTCGAATTGCCATATCAGATGCGTGATCCAAGCTTCCGAATAGAAGAAGATCGCACTTCGCCAATTCCATCATCAAAACACTCTTTTTTAACTTATGAAACAATTTTCAATTTCCCTCTACCTGATCGGTTGTGGGCTTATACCTGCCATCCAACTTCTTATCAGTGTTCTGCGTTAACATATGCATTTATAATTTAATACTAGCTCCCAGCTTAAAAACTGCGAACGACCACGAGGAGAACAATAAGCTAATGTACTCTACAGAATCGAGCAAGGAAACATCCCATCGCTTTTCCATGAAAGTACCCTAAGGAAAACCTGAGAATCTCGGACCGGAGATCATGTTCACATCTGTGCTGAGAGTGAGAACATACTAGTGAAATAGAATAAAAATTACTAAAATAAATAATATGAAGCAATCATAACTTCCATTAAAATAATATTGTATTTTAATCAATTGTTTCTTAAAATAGTATCACATTGGTGTGATAAAGAATAGAAAGAGTTAAAAAGTTAATGATGTCATAATTGATCCTGGCTTGTTTATACCCGTCCTACAGAATTAATGTGAAATTTCAGAAACTTTCTTCAAACTCTTTCATACACTCCATAAGCATAATTGCACACTTTTAAAGGACACACATACTGGATTAAATTAATCTTGTGGGAACATCGTTCCTAGATTTTACGAGAGGAATACAGAGTCAAATCGCATCGTATTTGTAGAGAATTAAGAACTCTAATGTCCTTGACGTTGGCGAGCCCTAAAGCGCCAAGGAGAAAAAAATGTAGAGAATTGTTTTGATTCTTATCTTCATTATTCATCCTTGAAGTGCGAGGCGTAAAGACGCGATGTACTGGAATTCAACCCCGTGCAAGCTGTTGATGTTTGCTAAAGAGTCATCGATTTAAAAAATATCTCGAGAAATTTCTTAATTTTTTTCCATCGAAGAGGTTGGAAAATAAAAGTTCTCGCTAGACGAAGATGGTCATGATTAGTTTAAAATTTGAGGGAGGTGTTCTTTCCGTAATGTTAGTTTTCAAGTACATAACTGAAGAGACATACTGCAGTAGCAGACATCAACATTGGCAATCCTCGGATCTCGCCCCTCGCAAGCACGGATTCTTGCGCTGATGATTTTCAATGATTGTGCCTGTCATGAAGATAATTCGTCACTGAAGATTTTGCCCGATATTTCGAATGAACACACTCTGAACTGTCCCGAAAGAGATCATGCATATCCCAATATCCAAGAAATAACTTTTTTACGCTTCTTATGATGTGTGTCTTTACCTCTGTCACATCCAAAGTAGTGTTCCCCATTGGTAATTACACGACTGTGGTCTTCTGATAAAGTAAAAACTGATATTAAACAAAGGACACATTTATCGAAATTTTTGTACGGGCATAATTAACTACCTCCGTTGCACGCATCTTGGAAGATGTTCTTTATGTTCTTCGCGCATTTTGGTCTTTAATTTGATGTTATAAAATCACAAAAACGTTTCTAAAACAACACTAAAAATTTTGGATATGGAAACAACTCTGAACGAAAAGAAATTTGACATTCTTCTTTACTCATCAACTAAAATACGAAAAAGATGTATGTTTTCATAAATGATTTATTACTGACGTTTCGTAAAACACTCTCCTTACAGTCAAAGTTGTTAAAATAGTTATGATAATCGTCCTACAATATTTCTATTGACGGTCACTTTACATTTTTTCTTCACGTAAAACAGACATGTTTTCATTTCTGTCCATGAATACGTGTGAGCTCTCTGTACAAAAATTGATGAATGATATGATAGTGTTCAATAATGAAGGCAAATCTAATGGAAAATGTCCAAAATCCGTTTCATTGAATTTATTTGACCAATAAAGTAATACAAGTCACTGTTCTTCAGTTCTATACTCCCTGAGATGAAGAATTCGTGCGATTTCACGGGGAATCATTGTGAAAAGGCGAAATCTCACACGCAAACTCTTCTGGTGCGAGGCAATTTGCCGTAACTGACACAGCCTTGTGAGATTTGTTCCAGGGCATTACCTCGCGAATTGCGAGTTTAATTCTAAGCTGGCGTATCAGAAGTGAATCCAATATACTCGCACCTGTCACATGCAAGCACTCAAGCGGGGAATTCAATTTACTATGCAGTTAGATACTTGGCGGAGTGGTAGTGCGGAAACGCGTTTTCTGATACCCCGTCCGCATTGCTAGTGAATAATCTTAATTGGTCCGTGAGCATTATGAAGCGTCTTAAGGGATTACGGCAAACAGAACGCGGGTGAAAATATTACGCGTACGATGCTATGCCCAAAATAAACATATTTTTTAACTACCAAAAAGAAGAACAATATTTCTGTTGTTGGTAATTTGATAGTTGTAGAACAACCGTACGTGGACATTGCAATCATTCAATGAAAATATTATAATGCGCTCAAGAGCTCAGTTTTGGTATCTCACATTTTCTCATTTACGTTATCATTATCACCAAAAGTCATTGATCAGTAATTAATAGTTATAAGTACATCATTGCCGGTATAGTTTAAAAGACATATGCACCTTGGTTCTATGAGCACTCCAACCTCGTAGTGGCATTAGTTTTTTCTTTGGTTGATAAATAAAAGAATTATTTGACAGAGTACACCATCCCCAACCCCCCTCACACACACACATACACTTTAGTTCAATGATAAATGGTGTCTATCTCATTCAAATTCTTGTCACTACTTCAAGAGATATTCGATGTGAGGTGACTCTGCATCCCATGCTCGATCAAAACCAAATCATCCAAAAGAAATAAGGATTATTCTATTTTAATATTCTCACTGAAAATGATCAAGTATTCAATATAAACAAATGATGAAAATATGATAACAACATTTTGAGATACATGATTTTTAAGGAATATTCTATATGAAAATACTTTCTATATTATTAAAACAACAGTATACTTGTACTCTGCAAACAAATCTATGATTGCAATGAAAATGAGGAGAATAAATTAATGGAACGATTTTTTACATTCATGATTCTAATCCTACTACTAGGTTTTGTCAATTCCAAGTTCAATAAACTCGAAATGTTAATGAATTATATGATTCTCTACGTTATTCTAATTCTATCAGATGAGAACAATCGACAAAGGTATCTACGTCTCAAAATATGCAAGAAAAATAGAATTTCATCTCGAAAGTTGAAATTAAGGACGTCAGTCACAAACATTAACAGATTATCAGAATGCTCAATTGATGGAACGAGAGCTTTCATCAAGGGGGAAATACATACTTGTGAAAGTGAATTCAATTTAATCTGCAACAAAACTAACGGATGAAACAGCTTTTTACATTTTATTTTCATTTCGTTTAAATATCCATTGAATTCGTAAGTTACTTTTCTTTCATTTCCAGAAGATCTTGTACCTAGTAGTAGGTTTATCAAAAATAATTCTCTGATAGTTATAAAAAAAATTTGAGAAATAATTTCACTGTTTTATGATAAAATATAAAATAAAAGTATCCACGTAAAGATTACGAGTTGCCCTTCTAGCTTACAATAAATTTAAAAAATATATAGGTGCCCAAAAAACATCCAAGATAGTAATCGTTATTTCGTACAAACGTCAAATAATTAATGAGAAATTTAAACATGATACTCAATTCATACAATGTTAACTTCTTTCGTTACCTATAAATTTCGCAATAGACACCAACAATTCTGCAATGTGTTTTCTTATATAAAAAGATTATTTAGTTAGGTTGCATTACTCGTATCAATCACAAGTGTAAAGTTAATAATTTATCAAAATATAAGCAACGTTCTCTTTGAGTGTACACAAGAAATAAAATTACGTCACTTATGTTATGTTGAATGAAAATGGGACAATATAAGAACATTCCGATCGATTGGCCAACGAGGTGGCACAGTTGGTAGCGCATCACCGCTCTAAGCTGAGGTCCCGAATTCGAATCTCGGTTTGGTTTATCATTTTCATTCTACAGAACATAAGTAGTCTGTCACCTGGCGGTGTGGTTCACCGTAATTCAAGAGATTTCTGTCAATTTTATTTCTTCTCTGTTCACAAACAAGATGGCATCTGCAATTATGCTTATTGTTCTTATGCGGAAACTGAACCAGCAGTTGCACCTATCCTCAGGCCGAGTTCCGAGTTTGGTCATGGCGCAGAGAGATCTCTTCCCTTTCCACTCACACAGATTGGCAGTCTTGCATTGCGTGGCTTTGATAATAGTTTCGCTCCTTAGCAATGCTAATACGCGTAGTACCATTCGGTGAGCCACGCTCTTTGATACGGCGCGAGCTCACGCGCTCTTTGAACGCAAATCTTACGTCCACTTGCTCGATTTTTGTGTCATCCACCTGCCTCTGCCTCATTTATTCGGTGTCCTTTTCATGAGACGCGGTTCAGGTCACCTGTTTACTCGGGTTTACCCATCAGACACTTTTGAAATATTTGAAGGACCTAAACAGAAACCACTGCTTTAGATCTAGACAGAATACACTGCTTTAGATTACTTAGATTACTGCTACACTTGTTAAGGCCCTTTACCACTAGTCCAGAGCGATTCAGTAACTAAACGTTAGGACATAAACATGTATTTGATTTGTTATGATTTTATTTCAGTAAAACGATTTAGTGCGCTCGATTCATTAAAATAGAAAGTATACAGTCATAGAAAGATATAATTAGTTTTTGTCTTTTTCGTATACGGATACGCTTCTATAATCGATTGGTTGAAACTAATTATTTAAGATTAAATTTGTATTTATTTTCCAGGACACCCACGGTTTGAAAGATATATTTGATTAAGCACAAGATCATGGATGTCGATGGTAGTCATTATTTTGGTATATAACAAAATTACTCACTGCCACGAATGGAATATTTGCTCATTTAGAAGACTGTTTCGTTCCCTATTAGAAACGTGTTTTCAAACAAATTACAACGACTCGACGAACTACATGTAACATATGCGTGATGCCAGAGTCCTCTCCCTGAAGAGTCCTGTGTGTTCCGGAGAGTGACTTGGCCCACGAAGTCTCGTTGCGAGATCTTAATTAACGCCCGCGAACCCTGACCTGCCCAGGTCACACATATCCCCCAAGAGCCAGTTTCTCCTTGTACTCCCTCCGAAGTTCGAGTACCGACCTGAAGTCTCGCGGAAGCTCAGACATAGGGGATACCACTCCCACGCACAGCTCGTTGCATTTGATGTGTTGACTGAGACATTATAGACGCCCGTTCAACACTTAGACGACCTTAAACCTGAAAAACATAAAGAAAACATCTCAAATAAAATCGCGTACAATATTCGAGCGTTGGATTTTTCGTTTTATTTAAGCTACTGTAAGATATACAAATTTAATAAGATATCTAACGACCTTGATGTTGGCGAGTCCTAAATCCCCAATTAAAAAAAATAAATAATCTTGACAATTTTAATGGTACCTGTAATAAAATTTGTAGCACTTCAAATTTCAAAATATTTTAGAAAAGAAGATTATACATTATGATACTAATATTAATTCTTTAACTCAATAAAACAGAATTTCAATAATTTGGAAAGTATTTTTTACATTGAGACGGTGAGGGGAAATAACTCAAGAAAAACGGTTATGGAATCTTTGTAAAACAGTGATGATTAACTATTTCGGAAGAAAGATTTTCAATGGAGGGAACAAATGAAGACAAAACAAGTCCTGTCGTTGAAGTCAGTCCAGAAATCCTCGGAACTCAGCTCCTGAGTAGAAATCGCACGAGGCAGCGCCACTTTACCGATCGCCCACCCCCTCCCTTCACCGACGTCTCCCTCAAACGCGGATGGCACGTGAACCACAAAGCCCCTTGCCCGCGACCCGTTCCTGTTTATTCCTTGTGGTCGTTGGGGTTGGCATCGATGCCGGTTTCACCGAGGAGATTGGCCGCATTCCTAGATCCTCGGCTGCGCGGGCGGCCGTCGAGACAGCGGCGCGGCGTCGCTGACGCACGCGTCCCACCCACCCCCGCAACATTTCCAAGTGCATGAAAATTGAATGTCTCGCGCGCCTGACTCCCTCTCGCCTGGCGCTCGGGAACGCACCTCCCGCCTCTGCCGTTCCCTTCTGCGTTTCCTCTCCAGAGAAGCGGTGAAGAAGCGGGGAGGTTGCGGGTGTCTCGTGCTGTAATAAAAACGTAGTCGAACACGAGGGGTGGAGAGGTTGGGACGCGAGACGCTGTGAGTATGAATTTTGTAGATTCGGCGTGTGACAGGGGCGCGCAGGAAGGCACAGCCGCGAACGTTCGTGGGTTCGCCCGCGCGCCCGCCCGCCCGCCTGACCGCAGTGGCTGGAAGAAAGTTTGCCAATAGCGCGATCGTCGTCGCCTCCCCGCTTCGATACTCTTTAACGAGTCGATTGCGACAAGGATCGATCGCGGAGGGAATTGTCGAACCAACAATACAGCTTGTCACCGCGTCTAGACAGCATAGTCACTCTCGCGAAGGCTGAAGCAGCTCACACTTCGCCTAATTGCTGGGAGAGGAACGAGCGTGGTCAACTCACCTTTTGGGAGAATCGATTCGCATATACATTGCGTTATTTTGAGACTTGGAGAGATGGATTGCATGTACCACGCATTCTCTTTTGTCCACGAGAAAATAATTTTCCTTAAAAACATTCGTGGCAACGTTCTATAATATACTTTACTCTGTATTTCCATGTCAATAGCACATTTTTTAATATAACTCAATGTTAAAATATAATTTTATGTGTCTTTATATGATATATGTCATTTTTTCATTGTGTGCTTCAATTGAAACAATTTTAAAGAAACCATGAATACTGAAACCCGCGAAAGATTCCTTTCGTTGCAAACATTCTCAAACTATTTCCTGCGCGCCGCACATTGCTTGGTGAAGAATCTTAGTATAGCTTAGGGAAAACCTTATACTGCAACTAGATCACATATAGCTTACGTTATCGCCACATTCCACTAATCTATGCTACTAAAAGTGAATTCATCGGTCTGCAACATCAAAATAAGATAAAGTACATGAAAAATCAATTCTGCATTCCGTAACATTCCTCAGTGGTCGTCATGAATTTGTCTCCCAATTAGTCAATTGGCAATTGTGAATAAATAAAGTTAGAGCCATATGTGACCTCCATATGTAATAAGCATGAGCCAGGTGTAAATATTTTTGACTCATATTTCAGAATCTAAAAAAATGCCCACATATCGCGGTTTAATGTCGATGAAAAAATATTTTCTCGTGTAAAGTAAAAAATAATCGTGAAGCAACACACGCAAAACCAAGAATTGGTCACAGGTTTTGGACCTTTCTGGTGTAATAAGTTTTATAGGAATAGTTTACACGGAATCTGACATATGTTCTCCAACGACATGTGTCCTCCTCCTTTCTACGTAGTTTTGGTTCAAGCCACTGTTGTTTTTCTGTGTAATCTCATACCTTCCTAATGTATAATAGTGAAACATCGTCTTCGGATACCAACGTTTCTTCTTATACTGATGAAGGGGTTCTTCTCATACTGACGTTAAATAACAAATGCGGTTTGATACTTAAGTGTAACAAATGATTCCCAAATGATACTTTGTTCTCAATAAAAAAGAAAAAGAAAGAGACTATATTAGAAGCACGGAATACAGAAATGGCTGCAATATAACGTCGCGTAAATTATGCGGATGTCTTTTGGACCTATGCTGACACCCACGCCTTCTAATTCCACACATCAAAGTTAAGTACGCGTCAAGAAAGAGAGGAATGAGGTGAACGCAGAAAAGTCCTCCTATAAAGTGAACCAAGGAGAATGGTTGATGCCCTCCATTCCACGTAGATTCATGAAAACTTCTAGTGCGCAATAAAAGAGAAACGTACTTCAGTGCTTCAACGAATGCTACTCACAAATGAAGTCTTGTGCAAAGTTTGGGAGAGGATTCGTCCCAACACCTCTGTGAGGAACTCTCGATTCCTTGTTGCATTAAGTACGTAATCAGACTATAAAGGGAAAAATGGCCAGGCTAAGTTTTGATATCACCATTACATGAAAAGTCAACTACATAAATCTAAGCAACTGCAAATTGTTTACCTTGACAACGCCATTGCGGTTGTGTGAAGAACGTACACTGGGAATTCCTCATGATTTTGAATAAATGGATAACCTAATCCTATTGAAATCAGTTCCTTATAAGTAAAATGCACAAGAGAAAAGGCCACTTTTCTTGCAAGAACGACACATGTGAGAGATCGACAGAGCGCGCTTGTGGGATCTTTGTATTGATTAGTGCGATATTTCGAGAGGATTTGAACTCAGCATAAAGTATGAAGTGTCGCATTCTATTAAGAACTAATTAACCAATTTTTTCCCGTGTTCATTTGGTGTCTAATTGATTGCTGGTTCCCCACTTTTCATAGCATACTCCAGGGGGCCATAACTTTTATGAAATACTCATGTGAAATAATAATTCAAACAAAGAACACAACGGGTCGCACTAATACAGGATAATGCTTTTATTGCTTAACATAGCATATCTCCTAATAATTTGCCACAAGTAACAGCGATTGTTGATGATATCTTCTTAGAAACTTAGAACTATATATTCCTGCAATATGTCGCGATAGAAACGATAGAGCACTCTTAAATAAACAATGAGGTTAAAAGAGAGAAATAGTTTTGGAAAGCAATACATCCTGATGAAGTCCGGAAATAAGTATATTAAAGCAGAACTATGCCATTGGGAATAAATTTACACTCAAGAGTGAATGCATTCGGTTTACATGGGGAAGATCTGACTAGTGAAAACTAGAGGAGAGTAGACAGTGAGAGATGAATGTTTTTTTGTAAGAAATCGTTTCGAAAGTTGGCAATAGTGATGCTGGCGAATATGATTTAAAATTTGTTATACAATATTTGGTTCAGTGAGTACACATTTTATGAGACTAATTTTCCATGAGGAACACAACCGACATTGAAACATATATTATCAATAAAAGTTAAATCTATCGCATTCATCGTCGCATAAAATTTCACTAATTCCTGTCAAAACCCAACTTTTCCTTCGGTTTTATATTTCCAATTATATAGTTTCTTTCATTTTCTATTATTATTTCTTCCGTCACTCCACTATGTGAAGGTTTTATGTTCAAACATATTCTGCTTTGGTGTTTCACTTAAAATTGTTTTTGGTCAATGTCCTCCATCCGATATGTGCTCTCAGTTCCCAATTTACAAATTTTTAATTTTTTTACGTTTTTAAAAATTTTATCTAATTCTTTTTTCTAGAAAACTCCACCTCTCTTCTAATACCTGGCAATTGTAAATAAATAAATTTTATAATCAACTTTAAAATTGACAACACGCAATTTTTATATTTTTAGAGTTCATCCTATACTGTAATCATTTTTGTCGTGTATTAAAGTTAAATTTTACGGGTTAAATTAAAAATCATAACTTGTTTTCAAAATTTACTTTTCTGAATGTATTATCTTTACTTTTTTGTTGATCATTACAAATTATTCCAGATAAAAATCAAATTTTAACATATGAAATTTGGAGGAACATTTTAGGTCTGTAATCAAATATCACTGATTTAAGTTGAAAGTGCATTTTTAGTGAAATATGAAAGCTTCGAATACTTCCGACTAAGTTGATACTGCCATTTCAAAATACTATCCCAACAATTTATAATGAAGGTACGAGACTTCCAATGACGACAGCGAGTGCTAAGACCACTGGCACTGCAGGCGCCATTCGTGAGTTGAAACTCGACCTCCTCAAGTCATCAATCGCCACATGGAACAGGGCGAGCTAACGCTGAGTGCCTCGCCCCTGCCCTCCCCTGCCATCAAACTCCTTCTCCTGGCTGCGGTCGGTGGATAGCGGTTCACTTCTTTCCTTGGAAACCAGCGCTTCAGTCCCTCTGTCGTTTGCCCGTCCGCACCTACCCTCCTCACTCCCCTCTCGCATCACACGTGAACCGACTGAGACCCCAAATGAACCGCTTACACTCGGCGATAGTTCTCCAAGGTCTTGCAATGAAAATAGAGGTTCTACGCTCAAGGAAGGATTTTTTTTTTCTTTCACGGAGAACTTTTTAAATCCATGCTCTCAGCAGACACTCTCTACCACCGTAATTATTTCAGATTTCGTTGGATAACTCGCCTAGATGTGAGGAACTGATGTGTTGACTGCTTTGTGGCATTGTCCCAGCGCTTAACTGGATGGTGCCTGGAACTTCTCAAAAACATTAATTTATTTAGGCTTAAACTCAGGAACGCGTTCCCGATCATAATGACAAGCTGTTATTTAACTTCACATGTTTTCTATCATTATGTTCGTGAAGAGTAAATCTTGTAATCGAATTTTATCTCACTTTCGATTATCCGATCAACCTTAAATTTGGTATCCCATGTACAAACATGTTGACAATAAACTATTATGATGTCTAACGCAAATAATTTTTTTAAAAAAATGTTTCTTTTTCTAACAATTTTATTGCGAGATTTTATCAGATTATTTCGGGGTTTGCGGCCCCTGAAATGAGGTACAACATTCCGTTATACACGAATGCATTAAGGGTTAGTATCCAGAAGGAGTCAATATCAAGATTTTTAGTATTGCATACACATGAACAAGCAAGATAAGTTAAGACAAATACAATCTAATGCTAAAAAATATAACAAAATATTTTGTTTTATTTACAACAATCTTTTATTTAAATAATTCAGCAATAAAAAGTAAAAAATTATGCTCAGTAAAACTGTATCAAAATCTTATAACTACAAAAAAGTCCCTTCCTTGGTCACTCATCTTCAAATACAAAAAAAATATATGAAATATTTCAAACATCTACTTCCGAATCATAAATGCGCGTGTATTACAAAATCATTTTTAAGCGGATTTACTAGAAATCACTGGGGTACAGGGAAAAGAGATAGGAGACCAGACCACTCGCATTTCGTTATCAGAAGTTATGCAAATTGTTTTGTTACGAGACGTCACATAGTTGATGACAAACACACAAAAGGCAGTAAATTAAGAGACAATTTCCTCCTGAAAATATTCGTTTACACGCTGAGGGATCTTGATTAAATAGAACGAAAGAGGAGAAAACAAACGCTCCCGAGATACAAAGAGGTGATTTCTTTCGAGTAAATAATAAAACTAAAGAAGTGCGCGACATTTTTCCCCGCTGAAGCGCGCGACTGCTGTTGCCGCGATGGCGACAAGTGGGACGCAGCCTATTACGTAGACAATGGAAACGCGACAAGCGCACGCCCTCCGCAGCAGGGCTGTCCAAACCGAGGGGTGTGCGGGCCACACGCGTCGCAGCGGACTGCAATGGGTGGCGAAAGTTACGTCGCGACAAAGAAATTCCTGTGTCATTTTCATAAATTGTGGATATCGACCACGTCCGTCGCGTCTTTTCAATTAGCTTTATTTTATTGCCAGCCTTCACAAAATATATGAGACGATAGAAATACTTAGAAAATATATCAGGGAGGTGTCTCCTGTCCTCTGAAATAGTTTTCAAAGTGGGAGAAAGAACAGCTTATTTATTTCTACAGTATCAGATAAATGTATCCTTAATTTCAAAACAGTCCCTATGATACACATTTTGGTCGATTCTTGAGTCGCAGCGTTTGGAGGGGTTCGGGTTTATTAATTTCAAAATCTTAAGTCCACTTGAGGCACAAAAAGTAGCAAAATAATTTTGGAAAGCTGTGCCTATAAAGAATTGGTTGCAAAGTTTTCTGGACAATTAAAAATATACTTCTATATATGAGAGATATATGTTAATAAGAAATGTTATATAGCACACAATATTTGCGTTTTGGTTGCTTGTGACATGAAGAAGTAATTCTGCTGTTTTATCAGCAGAACGATGGTTCTCGGCATGGTTTTAGAAGGGGGAGAATTTTACTCGTGCGCTCTCTTTGGCTGACGCCGACGTGTTGAGAAAAATGAGAGATTTTCCGTCTGTAGTATTAAAGCAGACAACGCGTTCGAGAGGGGTATAAGTAATGTGCGGAATTCTCAACAATAGTACAAGCAAACACTAGTATATTCTGTGAGAATAATCGGTTTCATTGATTCTCGAGTCATTATCCAAATAGTTGAATTAAAGAAAAGAATATTGTGATGTATTATTGTGATATTTGCAAAACAAACAAAATCGGACAATAGTACAAGTGTACAATTATTCAATACTCATAAAAAGAAGCAAAGAGATAAAGAAATACAAGATATTTAAGGATACATAAATGGATTCTAAAAATATTTATAAAGTAATTGCAAGTAAAATGGTCCAGATCTCTCTCCTTCTCTACGACGCGAATCTTGTGAGCTGACAAGTCGAATGAGGAAAGAGGAGAGTACATGAGGTCATTTGTCGGGATTAAGGAGAACAGTTTTCAGAAGAGAAAACCTTTTACTAGCAATCATGTGTTCTATTTCTCTTAACTTCGTGAACCTACCTGACAGACTGAGCTTCGTTGGGATAAAAATGATTAGTTTTCTAAATGTACGATAGCGATTCAGAAATGCACCTTTACCCGCGAATTTTGTAGATTTTTGTTAATGAAGAGCAATTTTATGATTTTCGTCAATGCATGAAGAACAACAGCAAACGTAAAGTAATTTTTCAAAACTGAAATGTAATTGCATATCTGGTAAAAAAAATTCGAACTCGAACTTGAGCACATGTACCTCAGTGTTTGAAGAGCATGCAAAAGAGTGGGAGAAGTTGATTTTCTTGTGACATTCAGAGGTTTAGCATACGAAGGCAGTTTTGTCGTTTCGACATCCAACGCCGATGAAAGTTTCTCTCAGCAGAGGGAGGGCACAAAACAATATTAATTTTCCCCGAGTGCAATATTTTTTGTTTCCATCTCTACATGGCGATTCCTACGCATAGAACTTTTCCTTGTTGTGCTCGTCCTGTGTTCAGACCTTTCAGGACTGAAATCGACTGCACCATTAGGGCGTGCTGAATGTACGGAGCCACGGTTAAATCGCCGCAACGGGGACACAACACGGAAAATATGATGAGATTATAGAGGGGTAGAGCGAGTGAGAATGAGATATAAGAATAGCCTTTGATAATAAGCGAGTGCATTTGTTCTTACCGCATAGTGATTACCCCTGGATTAGTCAAGTAATCACATCGACTGCTTAACCTTACTTTTCTCGATCAGGATAATAAACCCATTTGGTTTGAACTTTCCCCCTGATTCAGAGTACAACCTGTAGTAGCTTCCCCTTCAACTAATGATAATTATGGGCTGACAATTGACTTTTGATTATAAATTAAGAATTGATTATTATTAAAAGTATATCGATTCACAAGTAATCGATTAGTTACATTGTACACCCATTGATTAATCGTTCTAAATTAATTAATTAATGCTGTAGTCTATAAATATTTAAAAGTTATTTTAATTCACTATTGATGTGTCACGATTATAAGTTCTATTTTAATATACTGAAATAACTTTTGAAAAACTTTGAGATATTTGATATATTGACATTATTTCTATTATTGTGTTTTCGAATTATATCAAGATATAGTTTCACATAAAACATATGGAGTGATAAAATATATTTGGTATATGTTAATTTAGATATGTATACAAATTATTCAAACCCCAAAGTAAGCGGTCTAAACATAATCGATATTTTTATTTCCATTAATCGTATGAAATAATCGGTAGTAGTTTTAATCGCGATTAAATTGCATATTCCTATCCCTCTAGTTTTTTAAATTCCAATCCCTTCTAACTACTTTGTAAGAAAGAGATTGCCAATTTCTTCCCCGCTCTAAAAGAAAATGCACACATATCACTAGATTGATACCGTCCACGTAGATACAAAAAGGTTTGAGAAAACTTATGCAAGACTTTACCGGTCCTCCTCATCTTCGATTTCCCGCGCTATTGGAAACTACGCACTGCGGCATTGTTGGCGCATTGTCTCGCGAGCGCTCTTTGGCCTCCCCTCGTCCAGATTATTGGGAGCGGTGGCGGAGGCAAGCAACGGGACGCATCGGGCAGAGAGGACTTCGTACGCCTCAGGTCAGCAATTAGCGCGGAGTGGCACGGCTCCGAGCTGCATGGCTGTTTGCTGAGACCGCCGCACGGAGCGCAGCGAGAGACTTCGTTTGTGCCTCACAATCAGCAAGGCCCCGAGTCCCCCGCCGCAGCGGTAGAATACACTGCCCATGATTTGATGTTTCCATCGCATTCGAATGGACGCCGAGCGGGACGGAAAGATACGCGAATAAAAATATTTTACTGCCCTCAGCTCTGCGTAATATCACTAACAGGCAACTTCAAACAAACATTTAAATTTAATGTAAAAATCTCTTAGAATTGCGTTTGGTCGAGTCCAGGAAACATAGGGAATGCATCTCTCTGTAAGAATCCATCAAAATTCCCAAGAATGGAGTGACAAAGGTAGTACGTACATATGACCATCTCAAGATAAAAACCAAAATATACATAGTTATATATTATTTTATTAAAATTATAATAACAAACACATTAATAAATATTAAATTTCACAATGAGTAGAACGTTCGTGAATGAGAAAAATTTTGCGTTTCCACCATCTTTGATTCTGAAAATTAAGTTTCAAATGTCTCATTTCTCACGTATTTTAAGGACCATATTTCTTATTAGTAGTTGCACAAGAAAATCGAGAAAAAAAACTTACCTAATAAAATATTTTGGTACTGTATACAGTAAAATTGTTGTTTCACCGCAACTTGTATTGTGTTCAAATCAATACCAAACGTCAATTTGTTGGCAAGATTAGGTCTTGTATGACTGTATAAAATTGAATAGTTTGCTCGCTCCTTTTTCTCGCGTTACAAATGAATCGTGAATGAGCAATGAACTGTGAAAGACTTACAGTTCGCTTTATTAGAAGTCGCGGTGATAGTTCGTTTCTAACTTTGAAAGAGGAAACTTGGTTGCAATGATGGACCTGATGAATTATTTTGTCCGTCAGGACTCGAAATTATTCAAAATAGCAGCATTTTCATTTGAATGCTTTTGATTCTCGATAGCTAGTATGGTGAGAAGGAATACTTAACTTGTGCAAAATAAAGTGCTCATTCGGGCCCTGATTCCAGTGTTTCATAATTAGTGAACTTTGGCAATGTATCACTTTGGTGCATTGGGACACAATGGCGTCAAATGATCATTTAGAAAATGTGTTTTCATAATACCACACAACGAAAATTATTTCGCAGGAAGCTGCATTTCGCTCAATTTAAATTAAAGCTGAACATTGGGATATTGTTTCAAGTTCACCATTTGAGTAAAATGAGTAACTATTTATACACGTCCCCAGAATAAAGGTCATTAACAACTATTCAATTAATGTTATACTTTTTAAATTTGAAGGGAAAATCACGTTAAAACTGATGTAATAAACCGTATATCTGTTTTAAAACAAGAATTTTCTATCGTTTCTGTCATTCTACTTTTGTTTCGATGAAGGTCACATACGGACAAATTTAAAAATACAAATTTATTTATTTTATTTATTTAAATAAATAAATTTGTATGCTTCAATTTGTCCGTATGTGACCTTCATCGAAAAATTTAAACATACAAATTATCCATTGTTTGTACATTAAGACGTATGAGTAAAATAACTTCTTTTGGAAAAGAGCCTTAACGTATACCATATGGTAGGTATCTCGTCATTTAGGCTGTCACCACTTTGTCCATAAACAATCCCAAAGATCTCTTGTTCTTACTGAGGATTTTGCTGTTTTCTCTAATCCTCAAAGTCAAATTCCAGGAGACACATCGTAATACGTTAGACTCACTCCTGTTCGGCTACGGCGCGCCCACACCATAAGATCATCAACTTACTGGTAAATAACCTTTTTTCACCCGTCATACTTAATTAATGGCCAAAAACGAAGAATTATTTCTAAGACAACTCTTTGGACTTTAAAAAATCGTAATTTTCATTTTAATTATTTGTACATTTCTCCTGTTTACGTCCATTATGTATTCTAGAAAAGTAAAATATATTATACGTCCTTCTCCAAACCATACACAATATTTATTGAGAATTTCTTCCAACACAATTAATATATTGTGATCGTGCAAGGAAAGTCGTCGATATAGTCTATTTACATTTTATATCATGTTCGATTGTTTGGTTGATATGTTAATATTTTTGTTACAATTTGTTCCACCTGACGAGGGTTCAAGTCGAAACGTTGTGTTGGAAGAAATTCAAAATAAGTATTGTATCAGTCTGTGATAGTATTATATTTTATTTACACTTTAATTACTATTATAAATACTATTTATATTTTAATTACTCTTGTAAATACTATTTGTAGTTTAGTTAATTTTAAATTTAAATTTATTTATTGTCAAAAAACAGTACAAACTGCGAATGACCACGTGGAGGTCAATAAACTAATTTACTCTCCGGAAGCAAGCAAGGGACCATCCCATCAATTCCGATCAAGGGCCCTGAGGCAGAGGCGGATTCAAAGATTTCAGCAAAAGTTCCTAGATAAGAT
>NNCF01127668.1:2041418-2069477 GCA_002313205.1 Laupala kohalensis
AAAGGATTACAAGAGTTTCGGAGGTGAGATTTAAAAATTATCCGAACTATCCTCTTCTGAATTCTGAAAGTTTGACCGGAATTACCCCAGAAGGTAATGTCGTAACGTAAATGGAAGTAAACGTTTGCAAAATATACGCAACGGAAAATACGTGGACTAACTGCGTTAACTAAGTTTCGGAATGCGTAACACAATTTGCTTAATTGGGAATTAAGATTGTCAACGTGACAATTCCATTTGAGGTTGTCTTGAATATGGAGACCTAAGAATTTTGTATTCGTAACAGTTTTTAATTGTGTTCCGTTTAAAGAAAGAGAAACCTGGGGTAAAGATTTTGTGATACTATTGTGAAATGACATAGACACTGTTTTGTCAGTGTTTACAATGAGACGATTTGCATGGAACCAAGTCGAAAGGTTAGACAAAACTTTTTGAGCATTGGCGTGTTTACATAGTAAATTAGTGTCATCAGCAAAAAGAACCATTTTGCAATCTGATGTGGATGATGACATGTCGTTCACATACAATAAAAAGAGTATAGGGCCGAGAATTGATCCTTGGGGTACTCCGCAAGTAAGTGGTTTTGTTTCTGAAAGACAACGCTGAACTACTTTATTTTTAGTACAGGATATTTCGACCTGTTGATATCTATCTTTTAAATAAGAAGTTAGCCATTTATGTGGAAGTCCACGAATGCCTAAAGAATGCAATTTGGTAAGGAGAATTCCGTGATCGATGACATCGAATGCTTTGGATAAGTCAAGAAAAACACCCTGAGGATTTTCTCCACTGTCTAGAGATGTGGTAACATCGTTTAAGAAGGAAAATATGGCGCTTGTAGTGGAAAAGGATTTCCTAAAACCGTGTTGATCGTCAGAGAGAATGTTATATTTTGATAAAAAATCTAGAAGACGCTTATAGAACAATTTTTCTAGGATTTTTGAGAAAGTGGGTAGTAGAGATATTGGTCGGTAATTTCCAATATTAAGTTTGTTTCCTTTCTTGTGTAAAGGTTTCACTTTAGCTCTCTTAAATATTTTAGGAAACACCCCTTCCGATAAAGAACTATTAAAAATATTTATGAGTGGATTTAATATAGCATGGGACGAAAATTTAACAATCAACTCAGGTATATCATATCATCTACGTCTGTTGAAAATTTTTTTTTTAATGAGCTGATGATTCTCATGACTTCACTGGCGTTACTTTCGGAAGTGAACATAGAATTGGGTACGTGGGTGGATATAATTTGAGGACATTGATTTGGATATATTAAGTTCGTTATTTTACCAACTGATGAGAAGTGAGAATTAAACAAATTTGCTATGTCCTGAGGATTTGTTACGATTTTGCCATCGTTTAGTAAAGAAACATTTTCTTCGCGGTTTTCAGAAGTTGACATGTAATTATTTAACAATATTCCACATGGCTTTCATCCGGTTGTTCGATTTTAGTATATGCCTGTCGTTTTCCATAACTTTAGACTACTTTTCGAAGAATAGTCTTATATTTACGAAAATAATCATGGAATTCGGATGGTTGGTTATAACGTTTTGAAAAATAATATAAACGGCGTTTGTTTTTTGAAGAAATCCTTTTAAAACTCAAATTGCATTGGAACAGTTCTAAGTTCATAAGGGACCTTTCCCAGAGGTCACTTCTCATGTCTTGACGCTTTAAAGCACTAGTGAACAATTACATTATCCCTAATTGTTTATTAAACAACATTGTGTGATCGTCGAAGTGAAGCACGTGAGTACCCAAGAGCAATGTTGCGGGCGCATATCCGAGGTAACCGGGTTTTGTCAAGCATATAACTGGAAGTTGGGAGTTAATTGTAACAAAACAGTTACACTTTGATAAATTGAAACTCTCTTAATAATTTTATACCTTTAATTGAGTGTGCTTAATGTATTCGGATTCAGCCAGTTGGTTGAAGTACATTAATATAAATATTGTGTAAATGAATGATGCATATAAACAATTAGTTACATAAAATCAATATAATATTAATCAAAATCAAAATGTGCGTAGCTAGCGTTAGGAGTTAGGTTAAAGCTTTTTGCTTGTTGTGATTAAAAAAAGATTAAATGGTGTTTACGGACGTAAGTAAAATATTAGAAAACAATGTTTTTTAAATTCCAATTAAAATTTCGTTCGATTATTGAATTTCGACAATCATTATCTTTTCAATTATTTATCAAATACTCGCAAATTTTGTATTGATTTTAACAATTAATAAGTTATTTTTTAGATTACCTTTATCATTTATTTACATATGTATCATTTTTAAGAACAGTATAAAAAATAAGAACCCATCCATGAAAATATTCCCTAGGTGCGTCATAAGTCGCTTAGCTCTGTAACGCCGCGCGCTTGGAATCAACGTCGTCAGGGGAAGTGGCGGGGGGACTCCGAAAAGCGCGCCAGAGGGAGGGATGTGGAGCCTCAATATGACAGCGGTGCACAAGGGATGTTTGAACGCGGTCGAGTGTGTCGCTGTGTCCATTGTTCTCTCTCCTGGAGTTCATCACACATGGGATTGAGCGCCACATTCCGCGTGGCTTGGGAGCAAAGCAAATTCGCGCGGAACCCACCGATGACTTTCTCCGTGCTCTTTACTTGCAACGGGGTATTAAGTGATGACTCGTGTACACGCGATATAAATGCGGTGTCGAATAAAAGAACTGAAAACATTTTTAGAACTTTGCGTGGATAATGTCCTTGCTTATTTGAAGTCGATTGAGGAATGATATGTGAATTATATGGGAAGTGTACGGTGTCCTATGTCATTCATAAATGGGAATTATATAGGAATCACACTGGAAAAGTTAGGACACAAGAAGTTACTTACAATCTTGAAGACATTTGTTTCATCACTGAAATACGAATATTATGTAGTTTTATATTGAAAAACATAATTAAGTATATATGAATCCTCCTTATTTAATATAAATACTAAGCATCTTTATTTAACACAAATAAGGGAATTATAATAAAATGGAAATTTGATTTCATATGAAGAAAATTTGATTTCACTATTTCATGTTAAACAGTTATTTTAAATAAAATTTTTGTTGTGTCACTGATAAATATATTAAGTTTCTTTGGACCAGTCTTAACACACGGCCTAAGACCTGCAGAACAAAAATTAATGAGGAAAAATGCGACGTAAGTGAAAATCTCTTTCGAATACTCACAAATATTTTCCACGTAAATCGTTCTAATATTTCTGATTAAAAGATTATTACTTTGTTACTATTAGACTATGGTAACAATTGAAATGAATGATAACGGCCATATTGAAACACGTAATAAAAACGCTATTTCATTCGGTCGAGAATCAAAGGAAAACACACTATTTTTTCTTCCGACGTTTCGTTGTTCTTTTATCATCGTTCTCAGGGTTTGACTTGAAGAAAACCAAAAAGTTACGTAACCTGCTGGTCTTATGATGGTCGCTGTAATCATTAATTTTTCCAGTTTACGAATTCATCCAGATTGAGGTAGGTATGAATTAAAAAATTGATATGTTTATTGGAAATAAGAGTTGCTATCGTCTCATCCTCGGCCAATCCCAATAACTTCCCTTGTTCGCAAATTCAAAGAAGGCAGCAATCATTTTAGTATCAACGATCGCAATAACATATAGGAAATCTTTCTGCCGGCGACTACATGAGGAAGTGAGGCTCAAAGGATCGAGTGCTGAGCTACTGGCTGGACGGTCGGGCTTCAAATCCCGAATTTTTAATCTTGCCTCAAAGTCCAGACCGGCTCTCCAGTCAACTTAGTCCGCTATAGAATGAGTACAGGGTCTCTTTCGAGCGTGAAAAGGGCCGGAGCGGGATCTCTACTTTCATGTGCCAAGGCCTAGATATTGCAGAGCACTACCCACAGCGACCCCGGGAAAAGGTATTCAAACGAATGTCGTACTTGTTCTGTGTCCATGCAATTCTTCGTGACTCAATGTGTTTGAAAGGATAGAGGTCTTCGTGTTTTCTCATTGTCTTCCACGAAATCAAACTCAGTGCCTCAGGTTTAAATGGTGACGTCTTCCTGTCCAACTGAACCACTTTGTTGGCTGTGACGACACTGATGTTGACTGTGGATCGACCAAGAACGATACTTACTCGATAAATAAAGGAGTCATGTAAACCTGTTGTCATATAGGTAAGCCATCGAAAGCATGATATGGCAATAGTCAGTCTCTTGACAATACAATTTTTGAATAAAAATTATTATTTGAATGGTAAAAACACACTTTCTTCATATTTCACATTTTCTTCTAAAGGAAAAGACGTCATGTGGGAAAATACGACGAGCAAACCACGACTCGAACCCAGACCCTCACTCTTTTCACGCGAGTCTTTTACCGAAACGCATCCCTTTCACCATCGGGGGATGGGATATAAAAGCCAGGATACACGGGGACTTCTTCCCTTTGCACTTTTCAACGCCTATACAGTGAGAGGGTCTCGTTTCGAGTTCGACCTGCCGGTCATTTTCACGGAGACAAACACCTTGTTTCTACTCCAAAACTCCTTTTTGAGATTTGCGAAAGACGTTTTCAGATTTACAAGAGGACACAAACATCATGAGACATTTTATGATTAAGACATCTCATGGCTCAATAATGTTTCTGCTCGTATTTCATTAAAAAAAAAGGATATAATCTGACAATTACATAGCCAGTCAAGGTCACCGGAACTAGAAATACAGTATATTTGTTTGTAAAATTTTGAACATGACATCCCCTTCTCACTTTCGAATGCGAAATGAAACAATTGTGGCATTAAATGAAGATTTCAATAGCGTTCCATAAACTTTGATCCATCTTCGGCTTTCGAGCAAAGCTACGAGCAATTAATTCATGACACACTGTAATTACGCACATGTTCGTTCTACGTAAGAGGATGCAATGTTCGTTCGCAATCGCTAACCAATGTGCTTCAGGGCGCTTTACATCAAACCCAGCTTACTCTGATGATTCCATGAAATAGCTCTTTTAATATGTTTCAGATAATAAAGCCATCCGAATGAGTATGAGAAGTATATTTTGCATGAGATTTAATCAAATGGAGATATAATTTTAAAAAATCTGCGAATATGGTTCAGAACGTTTAACCAAACTTTTAAAATACTTTATGATGTATATTAATACTTTTCATAGAGGTCGGGTAACTTACAATCGTAAGTTACCAAATAGAACGAAGTAAACATTAAATTACAAACACCAAACATTAACATAATAATCCAATTGCATAAAAATATCTACTTCGTGATGCATTTGAAATGAATGGGAAACTTGTTTTGTTGAATGAAAATGGGAGACGCGACCGAGATTGGAACTCTGGACCTTGAGCTTTAAGCGCTCATGCGCTTACCGACTGCGCCATCCCGTTCGCCTCCCGGGCCTGTCGTCCATCCCCATTCAACTTGCGAGACCCAAAGACCTCTGAGGTGGTCTCGTAGAGACTACGCTCCTCATATGAAGCGACTCTCTTAGGAAGTACTTTGTTTTGGGTAGTGTTTTCCTATTCTGGTTCACAAACACAAAGAAATCTCTTAGATTGCGGTGAACCTCACCGCCAGGTAACAGATTAATTATGTTATGTTATGTAATTATGTTATATTAACATAACATAATTAATCTGTTACCTGGCGGTGAGGTTCACCGCAATCTAAAGATATTTCTATGCGAATGGAGAACTGTTTCTTATTCCGCACTCATCACAAAACTATTCATCTTTGGTTGAAGAAAAAAATCCACGAGTGGTTTAAACGATAATGAACACGTGAAAGTGATAGAAATGTTTACGTTTTTTATTAAAAACCTTCAATCTCCACAATTCATGTTTTTTTTCGTTATTAAGTTATTGTTTTCTATAATTCATCGTATTTTAATCACTCCGATAGTAATTTTGTAGATATCGTAAGTAGAGGAGAAGAAGACAATAATTTATTATTGCCTCGCGAAGACAATTCATTTTCTGGCGAAACTTGCGGAGAGCTTCCGAGAAAGACTTTGAACGCTGAGTTTGTTTAGACATCTCACGAGACAAAATAACCTCCAAAGAAATGGGGGATTTCCGCAGATCCGAATGATTAGGTTCAAAAGCTGTGAGGCAATGTTCTCAGGACAGTTTGAAGCATAGTGTTTGTTTGAATATCGTACTGAAATAGCTGAAGCTAAAATCAACGGAACACCAATCTCCTCTGAAAGAGTTTCTTCTAATTTGGTTCCACGAAGGTTAACAAAACACTTTTGAACTCCTTTCACAACATTGCCAACCCATAGCGCATAAACATCCTTGCAATTAAGAAAACCAAAAAGGAGAACAGGGAGAGTTCTCTCCAGTCAGCGAACTCTTCGTTTCACACAAATTTCGCGAGGTGTAAGGATTGTGACATTCTTCCATTAACTTGAAATGTCTTTCGATTTACTGTATTAAATTTTTCTCAATTGAAAATATAACGGCCTGTCATTCATATGGTCAGCCTACAACACAGCTGCTACTCTATGTATATTTCATTTAATATGGTGAATTGATAAAGATTTTTTTTCTGATTCCATAAAAAGGTACGTAAATTGTTTAGCACAAAAAGACGTTGTAGAAGATACTGTGGAAGTTTTGCGAAGATACCCTGTATTATAAGTATGGCAGTACATGACCAAATTTCTTACCTCAGTAAAGCAGGGATGAGCGTAGGTGATTAAGCAACATCTGGCCGCCTTGTCACTCGCTGACCCTCCTTCACTGTTCGCTCCTGAAAGAGGGGGGAGCGATATCACGCGACGTACGTTCAACCCTCGTGCCATATTTCAGTTTTTAAAAAAGTGTGGAATGATAAAAAAAAAATATTTTTAAGTATAAGACTTTTATTTCAACATGAAAAAAATTCACTAAACGGTTTAAAATAATTTTTTACATGTCGCACGCTGTCCTGATTTATGTATCACGTATTACGGTTTTCAACATATCGGACGTAAGACAATGGGGTCTTTCTTTGTAAATAATATGCTGATAAATGACGTGATAGGTATTCCACATTGCGTGAACTACTATGATTGATAATTATAGTTCCATGTATATTTTGTTTTGCAAAAAAAAAAATATGTTGTACTCCAAGGGCGTATGCAGACTGGGACAAGATGGATCAGGTCTTAAGGCCCTATCTTAAGAGTTAGGGCAGATATTGAGGGCTACAATACACAAATACAAGCATATAAGCTATTTTTACATTTTTTTACATGACTGGAATAATCATCTTAATTTATTAAATGTTGATTTTTTTACACTAAAGGTGATTGATAACAATAATTAATCATTCCTTAGAAAGTGGAAAATGTGGTTTGCATATTTATTGGACCGTCATTTTAACGAAAAAGCTTTACTTAGTGAATTATCTCTCTTTTTCGTTTACGTACATAACTCATGGTTATCTATTCGTGCATACAGTTCTAGTTTTTCCAACGAACAGAAATACTCTGAATATGAAAATAAATGTATAGCCCTTGAGCTACGCGTACCATTAATTGCAGCTACCTCTTATATTCATACCCATTTAATAAAACTGTGATTTAATGAAACCCGTCGTGCATAGCCCAATCATTAGAGAATTAATTACTAGATAAAATTCATGTAATTTTGGCGAGGTTATTTTAATTTTTTTTAAAGCATTGAACTATTGCATGTTCTATTTTTTAGTAAAAGAAAACAAGACATCGTATTGTGGATTGCAAAGTTGTAAAATCGTTTATTCCTTTATTAATCGTAATGCTTTTAACTAGACATTCAATATTAGATTTCGTGTAATTTCGTGTAGCTACTTGAGAAATAGATATTTTGAATGAAGGGAACAAATTTCACGATACATCACAAATATGCAGGGAAAAGCATTCTAATGTGAACTGCGTTGCTATTGCAACTGACTTAACATTTCTAGTATACATTCATGGTAACTTCATGGTAATAAAAACATTTTTACAACTGAAGACCGAACGAGAGCAAACTATCGGAGAAGCTTGGTCAAACGGAGAACAACGGAAATATGACTGATGGCAGGTGCAATTTCAGGAGGATAGTTTGTATTTAATTTACACATGGAGTCAAATTTGACCAGAAATCTAATTTATCAGAGAAATATACTCAGTTATGTTGAGTGAGAATGACGAACTAAATGCGACACATTTCCCCTCAAAGCAAATTGTTGGGTGGGAAGATAATGCAAGCAAATTGTGTAAGATAAATCACATGTGAGGATGAACTCTACAGTATTATCACCCGTTTCCATATACGTTGTAAAACGTAATATATTCAAATATCCCCCACTGCACAGCTACCCGAGGCTTCTATAAATCAGTCAATATTGGTATTCGAGAAGAGGGTTAACATCACGCAGGGGGTGATATGAAGAGGGTTTGCAATACAGCTCGCAAGGCTTCAATTATTGATCAACAATCCCCACGTGAGGTAGGTTGACGTAACTCACAGAAAAAAAGAATACTTTAAAACAATGCACGCATGAGGATGTGTATTGAGGGAAGAAAGATTGATGAGCTGCAAAGAGAGGTCCATGTGAAACGCCTTTCCGCTGAGGAACACTACCATGAAAACATGTTGATTTTCCTGCTCGCATTTTCTAAAGAACACAATAAGGCGAAGCAACCGTAGCGGAGAGGAACTCTTTCAACAAGTCCTGACATACAAATTCAGTTGGTTTGCATGGGACACGGGGCCCTCGCCGCAAGCAGCACACCGACACCAGTAACTCTGGAGCTTTGTCCGCTGCTCCACTTCTCCAAACCAACAAGGCTTCAATGAAATATTCTTAATCTTTTTCCCAGCGATGATGACTGTCCATATGCATATGGTCGTCTTTTACTAACTCGATGGATCTCACTTTAATGACTTTAAAACTTCATGAGCTTGTCTTAACGACATAGACTTCATCGCTCTAATCAATTATTGACCCGTCATCATTAGAAGTCCTCTCTTTAAGGATGAAAAAGTGTAATATGTCTATAGAACGTTGATTTCTTCGTAAGAAAGTTATTGATCTGCCCGCTGGTTTTCTCAGAACAAAGGATCAATAATTTCTTGTCGAACATTTCTCTGCAGACGTTTCTGCTCAAACGAAGAATAAATCAGGAATCCTTATTTGAATAGTGAAAAATATAAATAACAATATGAAGTGAAATTATTTTTCAAAACCTGTCGAACTATATCCATCATCTCAATTTGAAATTGAATTTCGCACTATAGAAATGGATAACTCAGATGAAGAATAAAAATTAATTAAAGTTGTTCTAAAAATATGAAAGTGACTCGAGAGAACTAATTGAGAAGTGTTTCTTTGTTGTCGAGTACTACTTCAACCCTACTATCTTCATGCCGCATTTGATGATATGGCTTTCTCCACTGCCTAAACAACCGCAAAGGGAATTTGAACTGCGCGACAATTGATCCTGAGTAAGGAAATTGCTTTTACACTTCGTGTGAATTCGGGACACTTAATTTGTAAATGAACTAATCTGTCAACAGTACTCCGTCCGCAGAGGAAATTACAGTCCCAAGGTCGGGGCATCGATTGAGACAATACAAGCATCAATACAGTCATATGCGACTCAACTCGCGTGTATTTACTTGGAAAGAAAAGATTTTTATTTCCAGAAGGATTCGGAAGATAAAAATTTTTGATGAATTCTACCATATCTCGTCATCTACAGACACAGAGTTTAAACATAGAACTTGAACGGAGCTTTTATTTCAGATTTCAATAACTTAACAATAACTAGATACTTGTGAATTTTTCGATTCCATTTATCCACAGGTGAATTGTCTCTTCGATTCATAAATAATATAACATTTATATTATTTATCGTGGTCATAACAATTTAAGAAGATACTTAAAAGTAAAATTCTTAATATTTTCAGTTCTTAGTTGAAACTGGCATAAATTTTACACAAACATAAAATTGAAATATAGGAAGAAGGTACGATCGGAAGTATTTAGCACGACATAGATTAATATTGTGAGCGCTGTTAAAATTACTTGTTCTAATCTCTCCAATATGTTACATTAATATAGACGTCGGTAATTCTTACCCCTAAAAATTTCTTAAATAGCTATTTTGTATTAATTAGCAATATCTAGTGTCCATATTGGCATAGTTAATTTGCCAATAAATGTTACTAATAAATAATTTGATCCTTTACTTACTATGTACAGGAAATTAGATCTTCCACATATTCCTGCATGATTTATTTCATTCAGTTTGCTCATATAACATACCCTTACCTAACTTTTTCATCATTGGGGTAATATCTCTCATTCTTCCTTCTTATTTATATTCTGTTATTCATGTTAATAATATTCTCTTCCATCTGTTTTCTTGTAAATCTATTCATTCTCGTATCAGTCACTCCCCTTTGTCGTCTTAATGGTTTTCCCTTTAGTCCTTGTGTATATCAGTAGTTTTGATATCTAAGCTGCTCAACGACATTCTCTTAACCCCAAATAAACACTCCATATATCTGCTCAGTACTTTAATTTTTCAAAATCACTTTTTGAAAATTTGCACAAGTGCTTTAGTTTCACCATTTTCCCCCGTACTTGGACGACTTCATTTTACATTCTGTACAGTTCCTTCTTCTAGTTCGCACAGGCATTTATCATTCTGTATTATGTTAATAATATAATGCGTATAAGGAATGTTTTTTGTATGTTTGCCCGAATTACAAACCTATGCTATTGGATGTAAATTTATTCAAGTTAGCGTAATAGTGAGAAATGGTCTTGATGAGGTAGTATGAAATTTTGACCCACCTCTCGAGAATGGAAATGCCTGCGTTTTTAGGAAAGACCTATGCGAGTCCTAGCAAGTCTCTGAGCGTGGGCATCGCCAAGGGATTGCTGTAGAAGAATCCACAAATAATTTTACCTACTGAAATGTTATTTATCAAACTTTGTGAAACTGTTTGAAATGACCCTTCAAAGACCAATTTAAACTCCCGGGTGACGCATTGTAAATTCGACTAGTTAGTACAATATGCGTCTCTTATACTCTTTATGTATTTTATAGTTAGTACAATAATTTATTATTTTCTAATTTTCATTTGAAAGAACTTGTCCAGAATTGATATTTGACTAGAATGATAATCAAATCAGGCAACAACACTTCACCACACTACGAGGAAATTGTTCTTTCCCGCCACGACTATAAAAAGTAGATGATCGTACTGTGACTGTCGTTTCTATATCTTTCCGCAGAATCGAACCGCGCACCATCCTCAAGGCACCTGACAGGGCATCCAGTCACAGCCTTAGACGCATATTGGTTCATCTTTAAACTCTATGGTGTAATCAATAAACTCGAAGTCAAGGAAGTTCTATAAAATGGATCGTATGGAAGCTAGTGAAATACGAAGCTCACTCCTTTCTCCCAGAGCGTGAAACAAAAGGCGAAGACAGCGAAGACCCCATGAACTCCAAATCAGTTGTTCCCGAAGCGGCAGACGCCTTTGTTGCTCATATCGAAGTGCGTCAGCTAATCTTCGAGGCGCATCGCGGCAACCTCGCGGCAACCGCCGCTGGAGCGAGAGACCCTCTGCTGCGAAGGAAATGAGATTGCGAAGAAGGTTCTATCAACAACACGATGGAAAGATACTCGAACGCTTGTTAAAAGGTTCGGTCGGGCGCAACAAGGACGGAAAGATGAATTGAGTTACAATACTCCACTAATTTCCCTGTTTGTAAACTGCTTCCCACCATCTTCGAGGAAAATTTACTTTGTCGCTGACTGTGAGATGTGAAGAGAAATCATATGGCTTCACCACAACGAAGTTTATTTCAAATTGTGTATTCTATTGCTTCGTTTCGTGTTCAAGTATAAAAACCACAGTTCATGGGAAGTGGTTTTAAATTTACAAAACAAAGGGTGTTCTGATTTGATTTCCCCAAAGGAGAAAATCGAAATATTACAATTTTCCAGTTCTCTTTCTTTTACACAACGATACGACAACGCACTCTATAATTCACAACTGATTCGCAATCCCATGTCACGATATGTTTCTTCGATCCACTGTAAGTAGAAATAACGCTTCTCCGAGTCATCCAATTGGAGCCCAAGGGTTGATGACGCGCAATACAAAGCCTCTCTCTCTCAAATGCCATCCTCACCTATACGTGGCGGGCTCTGCTATAACGAACGAGGCAATGACGACCGAGAATTGACCGGATAACCATACCAAATTTACGCCGGGAGGAAATGCTCAGGCGAGCGTGAAGAACAGCAACGCACGCGGGCCTGTGCCCAGACCTTGAGGAGGCAGTTCCTTCACGGAACTAGGAGAGAGTAGACCAATCACCTCCTCTCTCTGAAAATTTACTTTGTTTAAAGCAACTATGAGAAATAGCCAGATAGGTACGAAGACAACTTTTACATTAAAACGGTAAGGAAGATTGGATATTGGAACACAAGAACTATGTATGAGGCTGGTAAACTCAATCAGGTACTGAAAGAAACGGAACTTTATAAACGTGACATACTGAGACTAAGTGAAATTAAATGGGAAGGTTTTGGATCTCTGACTACTAAGGGCGGAGCTTTTACTCTTCTTTATTATGGAGTATCAGAAGGTGAGAATAGAAGAAATGGCGTTGGGATATTGTTAACTAAAGTCTCCCATAGAAGTCTCATGGAGTGGCATCCTGTTTCTGACCTAATCATATCAGCCAAGTTCAGATCAAAATTAAGGAACGTTCTTTTAATATAGTGCTATGCCCCCACTGAAGCAAGTGACCTAGAGAGCAAAACTGATTTCTATATGAAATTGAACGACGCTATCAACAAGGCCAAGAAACGAGATATAGTTATTGTAATGGGAGACTTAAATGCCAAGGCGGGTTGTGACAATCGTGGGATTCAACAGGTGATAGGTTCCCATGGAGTAGGTGAAAAGAATAAAATGGAGAACTACTAATTAACTTGTGTGCTGATCAAGATATAATCATAGGAGGATAAATTATTTCCGCACAAATTATGTCACAAAACTACCTGGGTCTCTCCTAATCAAAATACCTAAAATCAGATAGATCACTTTGCTATTAAGTAAGTGTGGAGAAAATCTCACCTAAATTTACGCAATAAATGAGGCGCAGATATTGGGAGTGACCATCACTTGGTAGTCGCTAGCGTCAGGATGAAAATACTTGCCCACAAAAGAAAATTTGAATCAAAGAAAAGAGATTCGATGCAAATCAGAAAGAATGAGGTTAGAAGCCAAATCAAACTCGAGTTGCGACATAGGTACCAGGTATTAAATAAAATGAACACAGAGGATGAAGATGTGGAAACAAATTGGGAAACTCTCAAAAGCAATTTACTGGACGTCAGTAAGAAAACGATGGGATACAAAGCCTACCTCAAAAAGAATTTGATGAGCAATGAAACATGGAATCTCATCGAGCAATGACATCTTCTGAAGCAAAAACATAACTCTTGCAAAACAAGAAGTCAGAATGAAAAAGTCGCTTCAGAGTATAACTCAATTAATAAATCTATTAAATAAGTGCAAGGAGAGATAAGCGGAAATGGTTGAATCATGTTGCAGAACAGGCTGAGGTGGCTGCAGGTATAGGCGACTTAAAGGAGATTTATCGAATTACGCGGTTACTGTCTGGCGGAACAAAACAGTATATCTATCCACTAAAAAGAAAAGAGGGTACGATGCTCACTGGAGAAGGCAACCAGATGAACAGATCGACAGAATTTTATCAAGACTTGCTGAACGGATCGTTTACAATAGTTGAGGGAAATAATAGCCCTGAACCAAATTCTCAGCTGATAGAATCAGGTATCAGTACAGTATGCCCTAGTGAAACCGAAGTTAAAGCAGCCCTGAAGTCTATAAAGAATGGGAAATCTCCGGGGAAGGACAATGTATGCCCCGCAATACTCACAGCTGACATTGGCACGACAACACGTATGTTGCATCCCCTTTTTAAGAAAGCGTGGATGCAGGAAAAAGTGCCAGCTGATTGGAAGATTGGATTGGTAACTAAAATACCAAAAATAGGTGACAAAACGCAGTGTAAAAATTGGAGAGGCATATTGCTGTTGTCAGTGTTGTCCGGGAAAGTATTGTCGAGAATTATTTTAAATCGAATCGATGGTTCATTGGAGATGAAGCTACGGAAGGAACAAGTAGGTTTTAGGAAGAACCGTACTTGCGTGGATCACATAAACACCTTATGTATAATAGTAGAACAGAGCGTAGAATGGAACTCCACGCTATACCTTATGTTCATTGATTTTGAACAGGCATTTGATTCCCTCGTTCATCAAAATATCTGGAGGGTATTAAACAGGTATGGAATACCACCAACATAGTAAATATCATACAAGACATGTACAATGTATATACTTTCCCGGTAATCCACAATGGAAAATTGTCCAAACTGTAACATCAGGACCAGTGCAGTCTATAGATTTTGAAATATTAACATTTTCAAGCACTTTGCTAGCTGGAAATTCCTAAGGAGATTAGGGTCGGGCCAGTCGCCGCCAAATAAGGAAAAATACCCGCCACTAAGCCTTCCCGTTCATTGTGTAGAGGCTGAACAGTTTCCATCTACTTCTGAAAATTGAGTAGGAATGCCCTCAGAAGAATGTTGCAGAAGCGCGTGGCGAGTGTGAATGGAATATTTCCAGCGGATGTAGAGTGCTCAGTGCGTTAGCGAGGGCGTGATCACGTGACCTCCACTTCTGTATATATCGGGAGGATTGAAGATCCTCAAGGACTTTTTGAGAGTTTCTGCGGAAGTGTTAGGAAGTACCCAGGTTATTTGAGATGTGACTTGGTTAGTGTTGGTCGTCAGACCACTGAGAATTGCTGCGGTAATTCTATTACATTGCTACTAGGCGCGAATGACGTAACTTGGAACAGTTAGTTATTTCGGGATAGCAACTTGTAAATTTTTGAGATTCGGATAATCTGGGTTGATTTCCGAGTTAATTGATAACACCAGTATTTATATATGTGTGTAATTGTTGCTTTCAGATAGCAATAACTGTAATAACAAATTCAAACTTGTATTTATGATTTGAGAGTTCGTTCAAATTTGTAAATACGTAGATTTCAATTTAACTTGTATTAAAGAAATATTTTATTGTTATTACACGTGTGTTTGATTGCTTGGGGAAACCAAGCTGGTGGCAGCGAACTCTACCATAAAGGTTGTGGTTTATGGTTGAATCCCGCTTCTACCCAAAAAATACCCACATCGCATCTGGGCTTGCGGTGTGCCGTAACACAAACCAATTCATGTAACATCTGTTCGTCAAGGTTGCATTTTATCACCATTTCTGTTCCTTTTGGCACTTGAAGATGTAATGAAGAAGACAACAACGTCAAAATGTGTAATTAGATGGACATTTTGGAAATGCTGGGGGATCTTGACTATGCCGACGATCTGTGTCTACTTACCCAGCGTTTTAGTGATATGCTGGAAAAAGTGCACTCTCTGTGCAAGGAAACGTCTGGTACAGGCTTCAAAGTAAATATATGTAAAACAAAAGAACTTAGAATCAATGCAAGAACTAATCGACAGATGAACAAATAGAGTGTGGTGATAAGTTTGTGTGCCTTGGTAGTGTTATATAAAAAAATGGAAAGTTCTGATGAATATGTTCTCAATAGAAAACACAAAGTCAATGCAGCATTTATAAATCTGTATCCCATTTGGAGAAGCCAGTGCATCTCAAAGAAAACAAAAATGAAGATCTTCAGAATTGTAGTTAAAACCATCTTATTATATGGAGCAGAGACGTAGAGATGGAATACCTTCACACAATCTAGGTTGCGAACATTTGTAAATAGATGCTTGCGGGAAATCCATAAGATATACTGGCCTGAAGAAAATAAGAAATGATATAAGTAAATTGGCTGAGGAAGAACCTATTGGAAAACAAATAAAAAAACAAAAATGGAGATGGATAGGTCATACTCTTAGAGAGTCTGCCGGTGCAACTGGGAGACAAACGCTGGACTGGAACCCACATGGTCAGCGAGGAAGAGGGCGACCGAGGGGTACTTGGAGAAGATCCGTCCAGAGGGAGATAAAGAAATGTGGTGTGACATGGAAAGAAGTTAAGGCTACGGCCGGTAACCGTACTAGATGGAAAGTCCTCACGGACGCCCTATGCTCCACCGCGGAGTAACAGGATATAAGAAGAAGAAGAAAAAGAAGAAGAAGAAGAGACATCCAATTATTTTCTATAATAAAAATACAAACTTTTTAAACGATATATCTCATTTATGAGTAAAAAACTATGGTATTTGAATCACTCCGTACTCAAATATTAGCCCAGCATTTTAATGTACTAGTTGACAGATAATAGTTTGTTCTTTCATTAAAAATTTTCAGAACAATCAAATACAGTGACCAGGTTGATCATGTTACTCTAAGCGGGGATGTTGCGTTGAAGGCGTGGTGTTGCCGCGTGAGAACGAGATCGGTTGGAGCGGACGCTGAATACCAGCGAGTCAGCGAACAGTCGTGAGAGAGCGCTGATGCTCGCCGGCCTGTGGAGCGCCCATGGCCTCGGGCCGGTCGCGGTCACTGACGCTTTAGCTCGACGTTTATTTATTACCTCCCGCTTGGACAGCGCCCAGCTTCGTTGATGCGATACAACGGGAAAATAGTCAGCTGAATTTATATTTTCCATGTAATGAGACGCTGCCACAGGGCATGTTGCCGACATTTCAACGTTTCATTTCTGTTTGTTTATTCGTGTGATTGTTTATTTTAGTTTTGTTTTCCATGTCGGGTAAGACAATTTGCGCTGGCATCGCGACAGTTTTGCTGAATCCCAATGGAAATTTAAATGAATAACACGTTGAAAACACTATCATCAGCTGAAGTGAATACGTGACATTTGTGATGTAACAACAAGAAACATAGAAATCGAGAATCTAGGAGATAATACATTTTTCATAGATATTACTGGACCATATACTTTGTAGCTTATAAGAGTGATGTATAAAATTATACGAATCTAGGTGTGCATTAGTGAAGTGTTTAAACATTTTAGGTGAGAGAAAATATCATAGGTTGTAAATAACTTAAGATTACTTAAGGTTTAAGGTGAAGATAAATTCAATGAATACAAAATCGTTCAAAGCATGTATTTTGTTAATCACTTCATATGATTCAAATTGTAGTTCAATGTGAAAATTTCAAAATTCGTTAAAAAAATCGATGGAGAGTACCACAAAGTGGATGTTAAAAAATTGGTGCCTATATGAGTGCTTTTGTTTAACCGTGACATTATTTGCAAAATTAACGTTCGACCTCTCACACACGTATTTAACAATCTGATTTTTTTTAACTCTCACGGAGATTGGAATATTGCATTAGGATTTATTACCTCACACTTCAAGCACCAGTATTAAAAGATACAATGATTAAAAATGTTTTAACAAAACTCCAAACAGATATGGTTATACAGAAATTTGTGTCGGTTTTTTGCTATTTTCCTAAAGTAATTTGGGACATTTTGTGTCGAAAAAATCCCATTTTGAAGAAAATTAAAAACTTTATACTAACGCATCGTTTAAAAGAAAACCACCGAAAATTTTTAGATTGAGTCAAGACATTTTTATTTCATTTGTAAACGAAGTAAACGTTTTCCAGCTGACGCATTTTGAAATTCAAATTCCGTACCATATTTCGAAGAGTTAATTGAATGAGGAATGAGAACCCCTTGCAGCAATGGATGGAACAATGCACTACTAATTCGATGACTCAAACTGACGGTGGTTTAGACCCGTATGATGAAAGGAGAATTCGCGGAAGTGGACAAAGCGGATCGGACATGGCAGATTTTCTCGAGGTATTCCCGTTTCCCCTGCCTTTCATTTTACCACTACAATCACTCATTTTAATTTACCCTCACGCCATTATGATAGCGTAGCATCTGCCTCGATGTACGCCAGGAAAGGCGAACTGCACCCTTGATTTCCCCAGCCATAAAAGTAACAGAGGCATCTGCGACCATCTCCGACCTCTATCTCGGACCCCTTAAATAACAAGGGAAAGGTAATGAAGGTAATTAATAGTTAAGAATTATTAATATCTAAAACGCATCTCGTAAAAACCAAGACAATGTCTGTCTGGACTGTGCGTGTGGTGTATGACTGCTCTAATTTCAGGTCAAGCAATAAATCTTTGCGTCGAGGTCTCATCTACTTCATCTTCTCCGGATCAGATGCCACTTGGAAGGATAACTGAGGCCTCATTGGAAGTTCCCCTCCCATTTTTAGAATGTTTTGCTCTTAAACATTCTATTTCTCTTACATTCCCCATCTCTCCCAAGTATATCCATCTCAGGAGGCATTAATATGAACCAGAGATAATTCTGAACACAATGTTCAACAGTAAATGCGCCAAATAGTATTATACCCTAAATAAAATTACTTGGCAATATGCGTGGAGTACGCAACACATAAAAGTTCCATATTAGCCAACGTAACACAAAATAGCTCTTTTAATGTTATTAGCAATTGAATTAAAAACCTTTATCTCTTTTATTTGATTCCGGTCCATTTAATCAATTTGTTTTCACTAAGTGTATATTTTCCAATTTGTGAAAATGTAGTTGAAATTATTTGGTTCACATCAGGAATAATTAAAACTGAATACAAATATAATAATATGTTTAGCTAAATGAAATTGTGCTGAATTGTTTATTTGGAATATTTGTTGCAAGAGGATGAAAAGTCCGGTCAGAATATAGAGTACGGTATTATTTTGATTTTATGGAATGCATTTTTGATTGCTACAGAATTCACGAATTCCACTCATAGCGGATTTGATTAATTTTTAAAAGTCAGATACTTCATTATAATTATTGAGGTATCAAGCAAATTTATACGGAACTTTAACTTTTTCACCACAAAGTTCGAGTATTTCATTTATATTCACTTCCCAATTATCTTGTACCGTAAAGTAAGAAAACAGTTGGAGTTGACTTGATAACAAATTGTAAAGAATATGTATCGTAATAATGCGAACAAACGAAATAAATTTCCTAAGTGAGATTCTGAAACTATGCCAGAGTGACAAATAGAAATATTTCTATCTTTCAGGTGTACACGACGATGTGTCTCGAAAAATATATAGTGTATGTGAAACTTGTGACGTTTTCTATAATAGCAATGTCAACAAAATACCATAACTTAAAGTCGAATTTCCTGAAATATACTCGCAATAAAACTCGCGTAACTGGATGTTAAGACAGTGCTTTTGAATCGATTTTGAAACAAGGATTTATTTGAGTAGCTTTAGTTTGAATGTTACAGCCCTAAAAACTTCTCACGCCGTACAAAAAAATCTCCTTCATAATATCTTGGAATTCGTAAAATGCCAGAAAGGGATTCTAATGATAAATGACTCTAGTGCGGCTCCGCCAAACTTCGATTGAATATCCCGAACCTGCATAAAATGTATGTTACCGCATTATGTGAAATGTGTATTTCAGCATCGAATAAATCCATCATAAAAGTCGTGATGGAATAGTAACTTCATCCGTGATGCGTCACTCAAATCCTTGGGATTATCTCCAGCTGATTAGAATGAGATGCGCTTTTCTTCCTCTACATACTGTTTTCCCTTCTTCCTTTTTCTCGAGCATTTAGACGGAGAAATCATCGAGATCTTTCCTTCACTTTCCCGTCTGCTTAGCTCAAAGATGGGATTCACAGTGACGGTCATAAACTAAAAAACACACAAGGCGCGTCTATTACTTCCAGAGTGAGCATAAAATCGCGTTTACCTCGACGAGAAAAACGTGCAGAGACAACAGCACCAGATAACGTGACGTTTCTGTGTAGTAATAAGAAAGATACCATTTCTAAAGGTTTTATTTTCCTCTCATGCTTCAGATAAAGTGCCCGAAATATGCAGTGATTGAAAAATAAAATTTTTGTACGCAATATGGTCAACATTATTTAAAGCGTTCTCACGTCGTCGTTGTTTACGTATGTGCGCAGATTACAAAAGGAATGTTCAAGTACTGACATTTTCAAACTTAAATACCCCTAAAATACAATAACGTTTCTAAATCTTCAAGCTAATTCAACTTTTCGGTCACTGAATTTCTTTTTAGGGGAAAAAAATTAGTAAATGATTAAAAAATCATAAAATAGAACTCGAAAAACAAATATGTATATCGAGATACATTCAAATTACCAACGCTTTAGGAGTTAAATTCTTGGGGCGGAACAAAAGTTAACGTTGCAAGATAGGTACATAAAACAACAGCGTTCATTAAAATATTTTTCACTTCTACAAAAATGATATACTTAAAATATTTATTAGAAGCAAAATTTGCTTCAGCAGGTTTCAATCCGAAAGTTCCTATGTTTTGGGTGTACCTGTCAAGCATACTTACCCGTAAGTTCTTAACTGAGAATAATCCATTAACAAACTATATCTTTCCCTTTTCCTTCTCACTTAAAATATATTTCGTGCTTAAGGTATTCATCTAAGCAACGATCAAATTTCATACTGCTGACTCAAACTTGGAAAATAGGTATCTTCTAATTTTATGGATAAAGATCAACTACGATATTTTTTCTATCTAAAGAGTCAACTTACGACCCAATACCATACCGAAAAATATTGTCAACAAATATTAATACAGTATTTATATTCGATGATTACGTCAAAATTTTGGTTATCTTCCATTCTGGCGAACTTTATATAGTTCTCGCTAAGATTACTGAATATAAATTCTTGAGAATGTGTTCATGATTAAAGCTAAAAGAACCCGAAAAATCGGATTGTGTGTTCATTTGGAATTTTCCCGATAAGGAGATTTGTACGATACTTCAATGCAGCTGGTAAAGGTTACTAAGATTTGTCAGAGAGTGTACCGTTTTCGACCGCGTCATAAAAATGACATTAGTTCGTCTTGATGTGGCTCGAAAGAAACCTGGTGTGAGTCTCATTACACTAAACGACTATAAAGTGCCATTACTGTGTTTTGTAAGTAGAATCGGCAGAGCTCAAACAATGATGAGTAATGTCCTGCTGTGTCCTCCTTGTTTCCTTGTTCTTCTCTGAATATTATTTGCCGTTACAGCTCGCATTACGTCCTACCACGTCTTCAAGCTCTCAACCAATCAGAAAGCTTTAAAACCCTCTTTTTCGTCAAATGGCGTTTCGCAGGGTTCTTCTACTTAAACTAGGTTCTCCATGCTTCAACTTCAGCCTCTAATCACAATTACACCACCAATGTATTTCATGGATCTGGTGGCTCTGCACTCAACGAATGCGTAGCACCATCAAATCTAGTTTTACCCTGGATCTAACAGTGTGCGGATATTTCGCTACCTGCTCGCCATCTCATCTTTCTGTAGAAGACCTTTTGGTAACTTAGTGTCACTTCGTTTCAGTAATAGCTGCTTTTTTTGAGACAATGCCATCAAGGATCGAGAAACAAATTTTGAATATACAACCTACAGCGGTGGTCTAGTGGTAACGTCTTTACCTCCACGATATTGCTGAGAAGGAGCACGTGTGTTCAAATTCTGCTCAGTCGAACTAGGTAAGGTTTTCAGCAGGGGTTTTTCTCACCTACTGCAGACTAATATCGGTTCGGTACCATATGTTCCCCTGCAACTCAACATCTCTCCTAAATTCCCATACCAAAGTCACGGTTAGGTGGAAGAGCAGGTCTCGTGATCTAAACCTCACCATAAGACATTAACGAAATCAATAACAAAAAGATGTACGATATCCTTACAAAAATAGCGTGAACCAGAAAACCTCATTGCAAATCTTCGCGCACGATGTGTATAAACAACGAAGACGTAGTAAATGCCATTTCCTTATAATACAAAAAACTGAATGAATATTTCTACAGAAGACATAAGAATGTAATGGTTTAATTCTTTAATAGTCTTCTTCCCTGACGATCATGTCTTCATATTCAGCACTTTTTTCTATCGCTTAGAATGCGTTTTAAGTGCGGAAAAACAACCATCCAATCACCCCTTTTTCTGAAGAAAAAAAAATTAAAAATTTAATGAACGAGGAAACTTACTTCAGGTTTGATTTGAGATGGAAAAATTCCGCAAATAAGTAAATGACCCGATATTATTCGAGTAAAATGACCTCACAAGAAAACTATCACTAATGATTAAATATTTCTGCACAATAAAAATCACTTTAATTGAGAATGATTATCCGTATAAGATTCTAAAAGAATTGCGACATGAATAATTATGATAGGTCGAACAGGAATGAAAAACTCGACCAGGCAAATACCCCACCCAAATTACCAGAAGAAAAGAAAATGTTCTGAGTATCGTTGACCGAGTTCTTTTCACCATCTTGTCTGTGTCATATCCCTGTGCCTATTCTAACGTTCATTTTCGAAAGAGATGAGAGAATCGCTAGCAGAATGTTGACGCAGTGAAACGTTGTGCTTTGCTAAATTAATTGATATGAGGCAATGTTAGCTCTGGCATTTATCTGTACAGTAACCACTCTATAACTGATGGATGTGTACACGAACATCGGAGTACGTTTAAAACAAAGTGATTCTACATTGGTCTCCAAAATATTAAAGATAACTCACCGAATCGATTTTTGCTCGTGTACTAGTACTGTGAGAACATGTTTGTAATTGAGATCCAAATTACAAGAATCGAAAGGATTTCTTCGGATGTGACATTCCAACCTTACAGTTCGGATACTAATAAGGTTGGGATGTCATGACCAAAGGTTTGGAAAAATAATCTATTTACGATTTTCCAGCCCCCGTGGATTTTTACACTTAATTCGGTTGGGTGAAAAATCTTCTGATGCCGACGTGAGGGAAACAAACTTGAACGTCATAAGCAAAACATCGTACTAACGAGAACGATGAATTTTTCTGATGACTGTGGAACTCTCAATACGTTACAACTCGGAAATGCAAAGGTAGACAATACGTCAAAGACAATACTAAGGCAGGTACATTAAAATCAATGTGAACATTTTGTACTTAAATCTCTTGATGTAATGAAACCTTGGTCGACACTACGAAAATATAATACATTTTTCCCTCGTACGACAATGCACATGATACATAGAGAAGTTCCAAATATTTAACAGCCTTAAGAATACTGTTTCTAAGAAATTGCCATTTGATGTTTCGTACCTGGTGGAACAATTATTTAACTAGTAACAAACATTTTAAATAAATATATAAAAGTCTTATTAATAGGAAAGTAATCCCGTGACATTTCTCAATAGTGTCATAGAATGTCGTACAAGTGAAGATAGTCAATTTTACTTACAGTAAAATGCTCTTTCGGCGGTTACAAAAATAACCACTCTAAATACCACTGTGGTGGTATTGCAGATCTAACCGAGAAACCGATATAATTTCACGTAATACAGAAATGTGCATAATAAAAAGGTCTTGCCTGAATAGTGTTTTTACAGAAACGCGAGCAAAACTTTTTATACGCGTGCATCATACACATAAAAAGAACCAAACGATAAAATACACGAGACGCAGTTTAGCCAGAGTTCTTCTGCTCATGTGGATGTTATGCATTAGTTACCAGTGAAGCGCTGCTGGAAAGTTCGAGGTTGTTCTAGATTTTTAAAAGAGGAAAGTATAACACTTTTATTCCGGACTATTTTACTTTTTCCTTCTCAACTCACATATTTGCCCGTAAACATTCATTTTGTGTACTTTTTTCCTTCCGTGGTCTCTTATTGCGTTGCGCTAATTTCCTGGCAAACGTCTCGAAAATGTGCGCCTATTGTTCGAAGTCGCAAATTACGCGAGAGAAAATTCAAACAGAGCTCGGTCTTGGGAATTAATGTGCACGAATGGAATACAAAATCTTAATCCCTGACAGAATCAAGCGCGTTTCAACATTGTTTCGTTACATGCTTTACCGCGTTTCAAGTACGCGCAAAGCGTGTTTTGAAAACTGCAAAAGCACGTGAAAAAGTTGGAAATTCGAACGCTACCATGTTTCAAGTAAGTTTCGACTCCGTGAAAAGAGTGAAACGAAACGTGCTTTGCACAGACTATAGTGTGGTCTGAAACATGCTAGTTACAAGTTTGTTACGCACTATACTACGTTAAAAGCACATAACGAAAAATGCTTTGCATAGACTACCAATGGAAGAAGGACCTGAAATCTGGTAGCGGATAACGGAACGGCGAACCGGTCCGAAATTTCAGGTTTTTTCGCGGTCTAATATTTTGGACCGTCCTAATATTTCAAGCTGGCCCAATATTTCAGGTGTTTCTGCGTACCAATATTTCGGACGAAAAAACATAAAATTTCGATCCGGTCCGAAATTCGTCAATGCGTCTTCCACTACCAGACGGTCGTGAAAGTGGGATCTCTCCTTGAGAGCATTTCTCCACTTCTTTTTGTATTAATTCTTCACTTCCCAACAATCAATTCGCAGTAAATTGAATTATTTTTCTTTCTTACTCATTATCATGTTGTGTGTGGATTTTTGCAACCAAAAAATCCGTTGTCCTCGATGGGGATCGAACCTGCCAGTGGATCGCTACGTTAACCACTAAGCCATTGCAAACAGGAGACCGCTACGTTAACCAATCAGTCATTGGCGCCGGTAGAAACATGACTCTTATGCGATGTTCTTGGAATAATTTAAGGAATTGATTAGAGTACGTACATGCTTAACAAGAGTTCCATTGCAACTTTTGAATAGGAAACTTGATTATTCTTTAGATTTTATAATAAGTAACCATCTGGTTCAGTTTTGGGAGGTGCAGAAATTTCAAATCCGCCACAACCTTTGGGACCTTGGATCGGAATTGCATCGTAAGTAAATTGCATTACGTTCATACGCATTTTGTAACCAGCAGTGTATTACTAAACAAAGAAGTATATTTAGCCGGTACGGCTATCCTTGAAGTATTTAAAATTGATATATAGGACTCATTAAATGAAAAAGGATTAATGTAAACAATATTAAACAATGTTGCTGGTAGCAGAAACTTCATATCATATCACGTTTATTTAGTGACTGTAACTCCTACCTTAGCAAAAGAACAATTTAAAAAAGTGACAGCAAAGAAAAGAAAGAAGAGGATAAAGAAAAACTCTGTGATATCTGTGAAAAAAAGGTTAATGCGTTAAGTCCTTCAAATTCATTTGTCTCTCTGTCAATAGAATCTCAGCTTCTGGTATTTTTGAAAGACAGTAAGTTTGTTGATTACATATTAAACTACAGATTTTGAAGACAAACCAAAGAAAGTGAGTTCAGTGATAGATATGATGGCAATGTTTACAAAAAGTTAAGCTCACATGGTAATGTTTTGACCTCACCGCACAACTTTTCTTATGCATTTTTTACTGATGGTGTTGCTTTTGGAAAGTCATATGTCAAGACAATTTGGACTATTTACTTAACTATCAATCAATTGCCTTACGAAGAAATTGTCACACTTCAAACCAGCTCAAATTTCTGTTTCGAACCAGCTAAAATCTGATGATATGTACAATTATGGTTCAACTGCTCTCAATAATCTATCAAATTAGCGCAGAATGTTTCATATCAAGCAGCAGAGATTTGTCAAAATATTGCCTGATTGATGTAAATTATAATAAAGAAATAAACTTTATAGTCGTGAGCAGTTGCAAACTGCTTATGACCACGTGGGGGTAATAAAATAAGTTACTCTCCAGGACCATCCCACCAATTCCGATCAAGAACTCATGGGCAGTGGCGGATTTAATATTTACAAAAGAAATAATTTAATAAATATGTTCTCTTATCCATTTATTAATCCAAAATAAATTACTTGGTAATTGTGGTGCTTTAGCAACATTATCAAAGCATGATAAATTAAAAGTCGTTTCTATGTTGCTCATTTTTTTATTATTGGTATTAGAAAGCTTTTTCGGCTGCATAGCAACCATCGTCAGTAACATACACTGAGTGTTGAGGAATATTTTTGGCGAATACCTATATTTTGGCATTCGCCAAAAATATTCCTCAACACTCAGTGTATGTTACTGACGATGGTTGCTATGCAGCCGAAAAAGCTTTCTAATACCAATAATAAAAAAATGAGCAACATAGAAACGACTTTTAATTTATCATGCCAAAATAAACTGTAGATATTAGTGCAGTAAACATTTGAGATTAATAAAACAGAGGTCTTAATGATATTCCCGCCCGAGGAGATTCCGCCTCTACCCAGAGGAGAACAGGAGAAAAACCCAGGGCTGGGATGGGGCTATAGAGATAATGTTCACAACCGTGCCAAGGTTGCGTACAGTTAGAAATAAACTACTAAAAACAACATGCATGAAAAAGGGAATTTAATCAGTGTCTAGAGTACTATATCAATGGCGTGATAAAATATAAGAGATATTAACATCGCTTACATCATCCGAAGTCATATGGAAAAACAATATTTTTTGGAAAATTGAATCGCCTTTATTAAAATCTGTTAATTCCTTCACGTTGTAAGAACAATAGCACATTAGAAAAATTTTAACCAAGGATTTTGAGAAATACAAATTATTTTTATCTTTAATATTTTTGGGAAGGGTATTATACAAAATTATTCCTCAATGCATTGATGCACTTGTTCTTTAACGTTTCTTCTTCCATTAAAAATGACAATTTATAAACATTTTTAAACATTTACCTCCAACTGATGTGTGCCTGTGAGTTCAGTTGGGCCAGTCCGTGTTCCGGGCGTGCACCTTAGTATGTCACACGTTATAAGATGTGACAAGCATGTTTCGATACACACTTTAAACGCACTATTCTGCATCTTAAGTCTGTTTTGACGGCACCAGGAAAAGCATGTGACAAGCGCGTTTCGAAAAGTGAAATAAACAATGTAAAGTGTGTGAAAAGGTTGTTTCAAGCATGTTTCACACTCTACGCGAAAGCATGATTGCGGCTTGCAACGAAACTGATTATTAACGCACTAAAACGCGTTCCAACCACGTGTAAAGTACTTTTCGATACCGTTTCAGAAAGTAGAAGCAAACCGTGTTTCGAAACACGTTTTAAACGTGGAAAAGTGCAGCAAAAGCATGTTTCAAGTCCGTTTTCTCAGCGATACGGACACGTCACAGACTTGAAACGTACTATTCCGTGGTAGGATTCTGTCAGGGATAAAGAATTCGATTCGTCCACAAGCTACGAAACACATCTTAACAAAAACTGCTTCTTCTTTTCATCACCATTTTACGATGTAATTTTCTATAAAGTATCCACACCTGTAGTTCCACCAGTATAAAGATTCATGATGTCGTGGGTATTTCCTCATGTCTTTTTTTGATAATGGTTATGTTTCCCAACGAGTAAGTTTGTGGCTTTGCTTTAAATTATATACCATGGCAACAGTTATATATTCTTGTATCAAGAGAAAACGATACCGACGTTGTGATACTTTTAAAACAAAACATGCTTTGAAGAGTATTGATCTCATACTGGTAGGAACGATAAACTATAATATATTAATACAAATATTTTGACTATGTTTTGAGAATTTTATTTATTCACAGAAAGAATAAGATGGCTACGTGAAAGTAACGTAGTGAGACAAATAATTGTTTTAGAAAAGTAGCTTGTTTTGAACAGCCATTACTGCATAAAATTATTAAAATCACGCATCAATTGATATTTCGCTCGTTGCTATAGTGCTTCCAGGACTCGTCAAAATTGATTTTTATAATTATGGGAAGATTTGATTTAGTATCCCGTTAAGATTGATACAATTTGCGCCGAGACAACCCTATTTCATATCTACTTTGCTTCAAAGAACTATTATAATACTTATTGTCATTAGAAACTTGACGCAGTCTGCTCCATACAAGAGATAAGCTACAACTATTCGATGATCACTTTTGGCCAGCAGCAAGGGTGATCTGTATTATCTCTATTGCTCCAAACCCGATGCAGTCATTTCAAGATTAATTAAATTAATAGTTCAAGACTTACGATCTTTTATGGATGAATTTATATATATATATATATATA
>NNCF01127668.1:2069767-2124205 GCA_002313205.1 Laupala kohalensis
TTTCGACATGGATTTACGCCGTCGTCGGGTGATCAAATCGGCATAAATCGAACATTTCAAGTATACTTGGGAATTGGGATTTCTTTGATGACTTGGGAGAGACACGCATTGCTTTCCATTGCTTGGCCACATACTGTAATAACTACTTTGGAGCTATATCTTATTTATTTATCCTTACGTACGCACTGTGGTTACATTCGATTTCTCGCGTTTCATATATTCCTCTCTTTCTCAAGTCCTCTTTCATCATCTCGTACCGCTTTATCCCTTCGCGTTGGAATCGGGACGTGACAGCGCCACGGGATGCGTCGTCGTTATGACCAGCAGTGACAAATCGACCGGGCAAACAGAAGAACGGATTCGGCCGCGTTCAACCGCCTTCGCGATATCAATCTATCTTTGAGATGAATTTAATGAAGGTTAATGGAGTTCGGCGCTCAAAGCAATTCTTGAACTGGGCAGGGGTCGGCAGCGCCGCTATCTGGTGCGAATGCGGAATCCCAATCGATACATTCTCGGCCAACAAAAAGATGGCCACGCCGCGCCACGAGACACAAGGCCGCGCGTGGTACGCCTGGTATCCCAGCGTTGGGCTGCTTGTGGAAATCTCCTCACTACCAAAAATTTCATTGATTAGCGGTCGATCGCAAGCTCATCACGGACCTATAGCGGTAGCCAAGAAATAGTCAACGAATGCCTCGGTTGAAGGGCATAATCATTAACACCTTTTGTGTCGCAAAACCTGTCATAATCGAATTTGCTCAAGAACGACTCATTTCTGTCGCAGGTACCAACACTGTTGGGGTAAACTATTCCTGGTAGAACCGGTCAGCATTGATTTTTACATAAGTGAATTAACTAGGTTTTCAAACAAATATAGAGGTGACATTCCCATTATTTCGCGAAACAGCGAAAGCTCAAAAAACTATATTTCTCCGCGATTCACCGCTTTAAAATCAAAATTTCAAAAATAACCTTTCTTAGTGTACACTGACAAAGCAATAGTTAAACATCTTAAAATTACAAGTTTCCATCTTTAATTATTTTTTCTCACCGTTAATGAATCAGTCAGTAAGTGCGGGTAACACTGCTCACAAGTATGTATTAGTGATCTCACATTCAATTTTCGCAGTCATACTGACATGAGAGCAGCAATCAGGCGGATCAGTGCTTCGTGAAAGCAGTAAATGACAGAAAACGGTTATCAAGTGTTTCGTTTTTAATGCATGTTTTAAACGTGGACTTCGAAGTTTATCGATGTATAGCGTTTGAGTAGCGTTAGCTGGGAGGTATTTTGAGGTCTAACTACATCGTGTGCGGATTTCATTGAATCGTCGAGCGGTAAGTCGCGTTATACTTGGAAGTCAACATAAGAACGTATCACAATTCGAATTCAATTCAAACTTTAACACAAACTATAAAAGAAATAGAAAGTAATTAATACGTAAGATTCAGATTCTTCTAAATTCTACACAATAATCTTTGTAATGATACCTACTTTGAGGTAACTTGGATAAATATTAAGAATGAGAGGAGATGTAGGTATGTCTACAAATGTTACCTTTTAGAAATAATATATCATTTATATAATGTATATACAATATGAGTATAACAAAGCAAATGAGTCTTTGTTAAAAAAAACAAGAAGGAAAAGAGCGTGGGTTTCCATCGACGAGGTCCTTCCCATTAGTCCCTCCCATCACACAAGTCATGCATACAACATAAAATATCCATGAGATTCGTATCAAATCAATGAAGACGATCAATACATGAAAGACTGCTTCATGTAAACAGCGCAGAATGTTGTAGCGTTCTGACCATTTTCAGGAAGGAGCAATGAAGAGTGCGATCACGTGGAAGTACCTTCTCGAAAATTACCTCAGTGCGCCGTGCCATTGTGGTGCCGTTTTCATAGGATGCAATTCACGAATGGGGGATGCTCCAATAGACAAATTTAATGAGATTAGAAAGCAAAAATTCAAGAAAGAGTAGAGTTTTTGTTAAATTCATCAATCATTAATAACTTAAAATACAAACTAAATCTACCAAAGAATTTTGCGTATTGAAATTTTGTCATTAGTTTCACATTCGCGTTATTTTAGACCTCTTTCTAGGGGAGAGTCGGGAGAAATTTTTCCCTCGCCAGGGTGACATAAGAGTGATGTTGCAGTTTAAAGTTATTCGAGTGGGGGAAAAAAGAATAGACTAGAATATTTATTGTTGGAAGAGACAATCTAGTCTGTTCTTCCGTCAAACCATTGTACAGAAAATACACACAAAAAAGGCAAATTTACAATAGTAATTAAAATTCCAATAATACAAAATTAATTAGAAAAACAAAAATTATGAAATTTAAAATAATAAATAAAATTACAAAATAATTAGAGCGACATAATTATCGAAGTTATAATAGAGAATCAAAGCTATTTAAACAATTAACACAATCATGAAATTAATGATACAAGGTTCAAACATAAAATTTACTCATTGTCTTTTACATTTTAAATATGATTCAAAACTGTGATACAATCTAATGGTAAATATGCTGCTTGACCTATTTTATTTATAAATTAATGTCATATTTTACAATATAAATTATTAAATGTATTTTTATCTCACAAATTTCTTGATATTTACAATAATTCTCAAATACGCAGAAACTTATTTCCCTAACGGAATTACAAATTGATTACCAAATCCAGGCTGATTTTACATTTTTAAACAAGAAGAGCACAACTGTTCTGAATATTTGCAAAATATTCCAAGAAGTTTTGAATACAAAGAAGTGAAATATAAGAAATGTGAAAATATTAGGTCGACTTATCAATTTTTACCTTATGGACCCCGAGGTTCCTAAACCTTTGTTATTATTTTTTGTGGAAGAAAATACCGTACTTTTACAAGTAACGAAACCAATTTTCTCGAAAATTAAATTTTAAAATATATATTGCATTTTCTGACACATATTTAATGTTTTTGTACGGATTTTCACGAAAAATTACTTCTCATCTCGCACATATATATACTTGTTAACTTTCTGTCGTCTTTCCTTGAATGTATCTAACATCTTCCTCTCTTCAGTTATCCTTGATTCTTCTCTCTTGTTTTCTTTTTATTTGAATACTTACCAAACTTGGTGAAATTATGTGAAGCGGTCTCGACAAGCCAATACGCTATTTGAGGTTTTTACCATTACTCGCGTGAACGTAAATTTATGTAATATACGAACGTTCTGGGCGTGTAATAGCTGTTCGTTGAACAAGAACATTGTGAATGGAAGGGAATGGAATGGAATGAACAAGAACATTGTGGAGGGATGTTGTTGTCCTGATAAAAATATTCAATTTGTTGCTGAATTTAAAGAAAGAACTCAAGAAAAATTTCATTATTATCAGTGATTTCCTTGCAAATACACTTGTATTTTTTCTTCCGTATGAATTATTTATAAATCATAATCATTTTATTTATTGATTTATTTATGAATAAAACCTTGCGATTAAGTGTAAATACGCTGGAGATCAGTTCCAACTTTCGGGTGTCGTTGAATGAGTTTAGATACTAGAAAATAACTAATGGCCATCTCCTGCTCACTCAATGGACACCGTAGCATCGAATCGTCTGATCGTCCGAGTCTACGCTACCTTCACTATTGCTGTAGATCTAGCATCGTGTGCTTTTGTACGCTATGATATTGACAATTTTAGGATGAGTATGACTGGATCTCGTACGTACAATTACCACCTTTGCTTTCTTAGTATAGGATAGTATACAAACCTTCGGTAGAAGATTTCTATCAACTATGTCCATTTTTTTCGGTGTTCATGTTTCTCCAGGATTCACCCTCGATAATTCTTACCATATTATTCCAGTATTCAGTTGTATTTTACAAATTTCTCTGTATCAAAAACTTTAGGATGAAACAATCGAATTGATGTTACGATCTGCGAAGGCCTGAGCTCCTAGGAGATGGACCAGACTGCTGACACAAAACATCACATCCTACTAGTTGTCCGTGCGGCTGAACCATTAGCTCGAAATGCCAAATCATTTCATTTTCGAAAGTCCTCTTTTCATTTATTTCAGAGTATTCCCACTCATTGTTCGATTCATGGGAATTTCAAGTCACTCATGATAAATCAATTGGCATTCGTTGTGAAGGTAGTATGAAGCAAAACTTGAACATGTCACCAGATATGTCACTTTCACATTCATTATAAGACGGAAAAATAACATAAGCGTAACTCCCATCCAATAATAAAGTGTAAGGTTCCTTATGCGCCTAGAATTAAAGATATAGGTAAGAAAAGTATGTCTATGTGCATATACATTTCGTCATCATAAATTCATTCAAAAGTAATTCTACGTAGACAGGAATCTTTCACTGGTGGACACAACCGGGTTCTCAGTCAACCAGGAAGAATGTATTATTGTCCCACAAGCTGGAGATGGTAGTTTCGAAAAACTGCAGTTCTAAATCATATCACAAAGTCAAATGTTATTTTTTGTTGCTTTACACGATATGAAAGTGTCGAAGAATGGTCTACAATAAGCTAATAACAAAGAACATTTCGTGTAAAGTAACAGCAAAACAGTTCAAACGCAAAACAATATGCTATTCATAAATATTTAATACATTTTGTTCCCGGGGTCCCTACGGACCCCATTGGTAGTCGGTACTATATTTTTGAAAAAAAATGCATTATTTCAAAATAAATATAAAAAAGGGCACATAAGTAACAAGNCTTTGTTACCGGGGTCCATTCGGATCCCATCGGTGCTATATTTTTTAAAAATATAATGCATTATTTCAAAATAAATTTAAAAAAGGGCACATAAGTAATAAGAGGAATAAAAGGAACAAAGTCATAGCATATCATTTTCCTTGATAACGGTCCCTTATGCATGTCGCGAAAGATGCTCTGGGGTCCGTACGGACCTCACTGGTAGACGGAGGGTTACGTAGTAGCTACAATAAGTGACCCCCAACCCTAGGATTATTCGGAGGTTCATGACCTTCAAGATTCTCTCTGCGTACGTCGCTGATTACTTCCTACATTATTTTTATCACAGCTGAGTACACACACCATCATCAACATTTTCAAAACCTTTCTATATAATTTGGCTTGATTAAATAGCACGAAGAAAGTATTTGGTCGCATCTGTCAGCAATGTACAGAGGTTTTGAACAGTGATGACACTGAAATGAAGTGGAGGAACTACTCGTATTAACGTCCATTCGAGTATAATCAAAATAAATAATTTAAGACTTACGACCTCATAGACGAATACCATTTGATTAGTCGAATCGTTGCTTTCTTCAAAGCACTCAATAAATGTGTATTCGTCCATCATAAGGTCATAAGACTTAAATTATTTATTGTTTTGAAGTGGGCGAACGCTTTGTTTGCTATCTTCAGATAATTACATCGCACTAAGCATTTACTCAAAAATGAACAAACTAATGCCAATGTAATTCTAAAAAGAATTATTTTCACAGTCACTGCTTAATTGATATTTTGCGCTGGGAAAGGTTTTGAGGTTTCATTCCTAGAAACACAGAGCAACACAACAATTTATGTCTCGGAAAAAAATTGTGGATGTAATTTTAAAAGCTTCTCTCTGTACCATACAGCTTTTGATAAGACATGGTTATTCTAAAACATTTAAAAAATATTTTATCTCAAATTTTAGCATCAAATCATTGACAAATATTTTGTGATAATAAACATTCGTACTTTTTGTGGGGTGTTTACGTTTTCTCCATTTTATGATTCATTTTATTTCTCCATTTCATTATTCACACATTGATGCTCTGCTCTACAAATTAATTACCTTTTAGTACGAATATACAGGATTTTTCTGATGGAGTGAACGACAAAAAACAGTATGTGCGTATGTGGCATATAGCTTTCTGCGGGATCGTATGCGGGAGGTTTCGTTACTGTGTAGATTCAAAAGAGCCATGTCGCTGGCTTGGCTTTGATCCAGTGTCCCTTGTTGCTAGAGGCTGAATTTACCTTCTCAACAAGCAGCCAGTATCAACCAATTAACGCTGGCTCAGCTCATATCACTTTCCCTGCATAATTTATCATCCACTATTAATTTCAATAATGAAAAGTGGCGTACTAATGAATTACATAATTTTCGCTGCAACAGTATGGTGTAACGCTTTTAAATTTATATTTAATGTATTGTGGAGTTAAAAACTGCTATACACATATTGCATTAAATGAAATTGAATAACGGAATTATGTTCCAAAATTATGCACAGATTTGAGGATTACTCCACCAAAAGTAAATCTATGGCAAATACTCAATTAAAACAATAAATTAATTTATAAAACAATTAAAAATTAATGTTCCTCTCTCGAAAAGTAGCAAATAATTCAATAAATCCAGAAAAAAATGTAACTTGAATGTTAGGAAAAATTTCATTTTATCTCTCTCAAAGATAAAATGGTAATTTTCACTAACGTTCAGTATAAGAAGGAAATGGTATTTCTTCTTGCCATATTTTTATTATTTATTTCTTTAAACGAATTTCGTATATCAAGTAAACAATTCTCTTACGAGTCCTTCAAAAGATCTTTCGTGTCGCTACATATAGTTTCTTGAATTTAGTTTCAAAGTTCAAAAAGATTTTATTGAATTTAATGCAATATGACCGCGGTGTTTTCGACTGAATAAAACTATTTGCGACTTTTATCAATTAAAATGATAAAGGAAGAAGTATTTGTAGTGGATACATAATAGCTTGTCATGGTATTAAGAAATACATTTTCATTAAAAAGTAGTTCTTTCATGAGTTGCATTTTTTCATTTTAATTGTTCTATACAACCCGGCTTATCGACTTTTTGGCCATTACCTGGGCTTTATCTATCTCTCTTTGTATCTAGATGTTATATCTGTCTGTTCTTTGTTCTTATATCTCTCTTCATTTCTACCGCGAGGAAGTGGGGAACCCCCTACTATCTAGCTGTACACTTTCTTCATATCCAATATTGTGTTAACATATTCTTCAAATTTCCTATATATTTTCTCCTGTGCAATATATTCTGTCCAATTCTTATCACTATATATTCCATGTTTCATTAGCTCTTTCATCCATTGTGTTCTTTTTCCACAATCTTACAATTATGTAACACATGAGTTACTGTAACTTCCACTTCACCACATATACACCATTTACTTGTTGCTAGATCTCTTTTATACAAGTAGTCCTTGAAATTTTCATGTCCTGTTAAAATCTCATATACCGACGGTGTTCGCTAAAACCACATCCTATTTTCATGGCTAAACTTCACATTCGTTATTAATTTATGCGTTACTCTTCCTTCTTCAGCCTTTTCCCATCTCATATTCCAGCAATCTATTAATTCTTTACATATTATACTCTTACATCCTTTTGAGGTGTTATCAAGTTGTACCTTTCCAAATTGCACTATTTCTCCTCTCCGTATCTTCCCTCTTAAGTAATATTTGTCAATTTCTAAATCTATTGTCATTACTCCCAATAACACTTGTAATGCTTTGGTTGATGTACTCTTGTACATACCACACCAGGGCAGAAGACATCTTCTCTGTATACTACTCAATTTTCCTTCAATGTGCGTATGCTTGCTTTTCTTGTATCATTCTTGAATTCCGTATACTATATGTGGTCTGAGTGCTCCTTGATATAATTCCACCAATTGCCTTGGTCTTATTGCAGTTTTCCTAATGCCAACACTTTGTAATCCATACTTTACTTTCTTTATTTTTTGATTTATGTGCACTATGTGACTTGTAAATGTTAATTTATTATCAATCATTATGCCTAATTACTTTATTACCTGCCTTAATTGTAATTTCCCACATGTAACCATGTGGGAAATTTAATAATTGGATTTAAGAATTTTTCCCTTGCCACTTTAACCCGAATACCATTCGTTCTAATTTTCTTTTCGAAATTGTTAATTTTATTCCGGCACATGTTCCCCAAATTTCTCTAATATTATTGTACTTTTTATTTCCTAATCCTCCCGATTATTTGCCTCTACCAATATGGCTATGTCATCTGCATAAGCAATAATTTCTTCATTATCTTGGTCCACCGGTTCTAGTTTAACATTAATAACCACCTTCCAAAAACTTGGACCGGTATGGCTGCGCTGTGGACAGTCTTGCCGCATTGTACTGATTGTTTTTTCATTACCTATTTCTAAAATCACATTCCTTTATTCTAGATATGACCTTGTTAACTTCATTAATTGCATTGGTATATTTCTCTTTTCAAATTCTGTTATTATCGTGGACCATTAGGCACTGTCCAACGCTCCTTGAATGTCGATGCATACAATGGGTACATATCTAGATGTTCTTTCTTTGCCCAACCGCATCCACTGTTCCTAGTCCAGCGGTGAAGCCGTATTGGTTTGCATGCAACTTTCCTTTAAATTCTTTTCCCAATCTTTCCGCTATTATCTTGTCTAAAAATTTTCCTATTCCAGATAATAAAGTTATTGGCCTGTACGATGTGCTAACTCGACCTCTGTTTCCAGGCTTTAAGAATAACTTAAATAACCCAATTTTCTAAATTCGCGGAAAATATCCGTAACTGTAGCAATTTTGGAGAATATTCATAATTTCTTGTCCGAAAATTGGCTATATTTTCTTTATCATCTCATTCGTGATACAGTCATATCCAGGGCTCTTGTTGTTTTTTTAGTTTCAGTTACTATTTTTAATGCCTCTGCATACGTTATTTGTTCTTCACAACTTGTCTCCACATACTCATATTCCCTGTGTTGCATCATTTGCTCTTCTTCTCCAGGTAACATGTCCTGTATCAACTGCTTACCCGTTTCTGTCCAGTCAGTTATTGATCTCCCTTTTTTATTGTTTTCCAAATCGTTCTCCTCTTGATTTTCTCCTTGCCTATCACATACGGTAAGCCCCAAATATTCGTTGACATACTATCTGATACAAATTGCTCCCACTCTGCCCGTTTCTTTTTCCGAATTAACTTCTTAAATTCTTTTAAGTACTCTATAAACTTTCCTCTCCCTTTCATATATTTCCGTTCCCTTCTGCATCCTTTTATATTGCTTTTCTCTTGGCTTCCTGTAATACTTCTTCCCACCATGTTTGTCGTCTTCAATGTCCCTCTATCTTTTTGGCACAATACGGCTTTGCTATTCTCAATATAGTTTGTTGCAGGTTTTCTACACGCTGATCTATGTCTTCTGAATCACCGGTGATCTAATATTTCATGCACATTTGTTCTTTCTGAAACTTTTCCCAATTTATTTTCCTATAATTTAATCTTCTCCTTTCTTCCTGGTTGTGATTTGCATGAAAACAACTTCGTGATGGTTAATGACGAAGATCTTGTTTGTTGCAGTACCCGTGTATCGTGTGACAGCAGTGAAAGGAGACGCCGTCTATTTGCCGTGTGACATCTCCACCACGGATCCCGATGACTCTGTGCTTCTCGTGCTTTGGTACCGCATGGACCTCGGGACGCCCATCTACAGGTAAGATGTTAGCAATGAAATTTTCCTCCAGAAATGCCAACTCTTTCTCGCTAAGGAATTCACCCCCAGCCCATTCGACTTCGGGTGATTTCTATTCCTTTTATTCCACTGCAGTCAGTTTCTGTCTGCAACTTGGAACTTTGGAACACTGTTATAGTACTACTACAAAAACATACTACGTACAATTTTCTTTTTATTCTCGTCGACCACAGGTTAGATTATAAAATCTCCGTACCTTATCATAATCACGTGGAGGATCTTTAGATTGTTGTTCTACCTTTAATTAAATTATTTCTTCTGCACCCTTTGAGGACAGTACCACCTAGACACAACGTTTCACCTGTAAGTTGTCCACAATGGAAAGAGTGCTGAGACTCTGGCCACCTGCTGGACTGATCCTTACCGTCCCCAAGAAATCCGATGTGCTCCAGATATTGGGTCAATATGAACTCTACTGGCTATCTCTAAATGAAAAATAATCTTGTTTCTTTATAAAAAATATCTCAGATATTCTGGTATTTTTTGAATCTAAGTAAAAATACAGAGAAATGATACTAAACACGAAGCAATTACACCGAAGAATAAAAAATAAAATATTACCTTAAAATAAATGAAGATTTTCGTACTTTTTTCATTCATTTTCTGTTAAGTGTCATTTTTCTTATCTGACTGTCTTATTGGTTTCTTCTTTTAAAAACTTTATTTAAAAAACATGCTTGCTCCAGTGAAAATTAGGAATTAAAGGTAATTTATGAACAAAAATTTGACACCAATATTATCAAATCACCAACAATCGTGAATAACATGTATAAATGGCGATTTTATATTGAGAGTTACGTATTTTATCTTACGAATATAAAAAAAGCTTGAAACACAAGAATAGCTTAAATTTTTTGGTTGAGTAAGACTGTGCCGCATATAGATAATATTCATTTTTCTCGTTAACCTTACATTTCACACGAGTGAAATTTGCGTGATTTTATTCCGTTATGGTGTTTGGAAATAATTGGTACACTTAAGAGAAACATTCGCAGCTGCCAAATGAAAAATACTCCTTCGCATTAAAGCCTGGCAAAAAGAAGACGGATATCAGAAAGTCTTTTGTTGGTTCAGCCACCTCAGAGTTCTCACTGCTGCGCCGCTCTTAATAGGCGAGCTACAAGCGTCCTGCTACGGCATTCTCTGGGGAAATAAACCTGAAATCCTTTTTATTGCCTCAAAGCAGCTCGGCGTCGTTTCACTCAAAATGTAAGATACGTTTGCTATAACAAGGAAGTCGGGTACGATGTCCGAGCCTTGGCGATCGGTAACAAAACGTCAAGATAAGCCCCAATTTGTCAGAGGCAACACACAGAATAATTCGCTCGTTTTTCTCGGAATCTATATCCCCATACAGTTATTTAACCGATCGATCAAGGACAAAAAGAATGAAAACGTTGCACCGCTGGGTTCTAAGAATATTGTTCAATCGTTTTCTCAAACTATGTTTAATAAATCAACGTTTCATAAACGAAGTAATGAAATACTTTTGTTGATGGATGTTCAATAAAATGGAAGTTAGCCTGTCATTTCAATTTGAATTAGAGGAGACATGGTTGAGTTGCGAATTTCCTGAATCATCGCCGTTTCCTTGTTCACATTGTAGTTCCTGTAGTTCAGGCTACAAACGTAATAGGAAATCCCCTAAGTTATTTTTATTGCCAATAGAGATTGTAGGGATATTTCTTCCAATCTTATGTATGAATTGCAGTTCTTATATTTAAGTATAGAATCATCACACAACTACCTGTAAATAATACGGTTTGCTTCGTTTTATCCCAATACTTGAATGAGGAGTTCATGCAAAACTTACTTTAATTTTATTGAGTAAATCTAGATAGAGTCGTTTAATTCGGTTTTAGAGCTACCATAATCAACCAAGGTCTGCTTTCCCGTTGATAATGTATAGTTTACAAAAATAATAAATGAGGAACACAAGTGATTTTTTTAATTTTAGAGTTACACTTAGGAATACTTCAGTGGAAGCAATATCTACTGGGTCTGATCGATATGAAACGTACCTCATTTATTACATCCCTCTGACCACTGTTCCCTAGACACGGAGTATCAATGACTCAGTGGATCCCACAGAGTGCGCAGCGGTAACCTGGGGCGCCGCACTGTACCTCAGCACATTAAGATAGAAAATTTAAATGGTGTTCAATTTTCAGTTATTGAGACTAATTTTTCAAATGGAAATTTTTCTTTTCTATGACGTATAAATATCTTCTATCTAAATGCCTGAAAATGTATTTCTTTAAATATTTAAATACGTTTTATATTTATCTCTCCTGTACACAAGCTCTATCACGTCCTTTTGATAGATAAATACGGGAACAGTAACCTACACATATGCATAAAATACAGAGCTTGTTTGGGTGTACAGCGCAAAGACGGATGGGCCAACTGCTTCGAAATTCGGCCTGCGCGTTCTCCAGAAAAAATGTTTTTTGAATTTCAATTTACACAATTTTTTATTGAACATTTGAACACATGTTGATTTCCTCGCTAAAGAATAAAACTTTGAGACCAATAACTTTACAATTTGGCACACGTGTTCCCAATAATTGGTCCCTGTGGGCTTCCAAACATTTTTATCGGCATTCTAATCCGATTTTTCGTAATGTATCTCTTAAACTTGTTTTTTTCAAAGGCGCAGTGATCAGACCGAAATACTTCGATATTTGAAATTTGATACACGCGTTCCTGAGGGTAGATTCAAGTTCAATGCGCAGCGATTTTTCCAAAATTCAATTTAGATATTTTTTATTGAACGTCAAAATTTTCTTTTACTAAAGCAGTGACTTCAAGGTCCAGAGCCTCCAAATTTCACATATGTGGTCCTTAGGACTTGAGAACAGTTTTTGAATTTAAAATAGTCTTCCTTTTTTAATATTTAAGCTTTTCTGTCAGCCGCCCGGCGCACACTAGGAGAGAATGCGAAAATCTCTCGAAAATCAAAGTCAAAATTTTGTGTTTTCAAGCTTACAGATGTTTTTTATAATGTCTGATAGAAAGATCGTCCCCCTATAATCTTAATTATTCCATTTATTTTCACGTATAATTATAAGAAAACATGACCTATATGGAGTTGAAGAAAATTACCAATTTTACCCACTGGCTCTCTATCAGTTTCTACAGAAAATGAATCAACAATATAGACTGTAAATTTCGTCTGGTTTGGTTCACGATGTTTTAAGGCATAAAATTGTGTAAAACCCGAGGAACATTATTGTTTCGATATATAAATGTAACATGAACTTTGCTTAACAAAAACTGAAATAGCCTCCTCGTTTCACAGTTTAACTTTTTAGGGGTTCTCAAAGATTTTATTTTACATACAACAATACTTTACAGTACAAAAACAATATACTAAAAAATAAGAACCACTAGGGACTACTCTCTGAGATATAACGTCTAGAGTACGGTCAAAAGAAGGAAAAAAGCAAAAACTGTATCAATTAAAGCATAAAACTGTCTTATAAAGGATTCTGAGAGGTTTCATATTTTGTACAACAATGAAATATAGTGCAAATAATAGTGTACTAAAAATTGGAAATCATTATGAACATATATAACCATCTGAGATATAACGTTCAATGACTTCAGAGGACAGGAAACATGAGGGACAAGACGGTAGTGACGAAACTTAATGCGTCGTACATGCAAATAACTTAGAAACACCAATAAAAAATGAAGGATATTATGTATAAATTCTTCTTAAAATGTAGATAAACAACTTAAATTAACAAATGATCAAAAAGTTATGTATTTTTGTATTCAAAATGTAAATTAATATTAATGATATCATTAGAGTTGCGAATGTTTCATTACTCAATTTTCATTCAGTACAATATTTTTGCAATGTTCAAATATGAACAATAAATTATAGTTTTTACTTTCAAAGTACTCACAATCATACGCATTACCCCCCAAAAAACATTTTGCCTTATGTAAAATGATTTTAATATTTACTTGTTGATGTATAAGGTATTTTATTAAGTTGGCTTTTTTTCGCGTCTTATGACACTGTAAATTGTGTCATATCCACTGTATATTTACATAATTGTAGCTTCATGAATTCGATATAGCATCAGAAAATATATTGGTTATACATCAATATCACCTTTCATGTCAAACAACCGAACTCGTACTTGTCGTTTTCTGTACAGTGTCTTTATTCATTACTCACTTCCCACTTTACTTCTAGTGGCACTACGTATGCTGAACCCCAACGGAAATACTCCCCCACCGTTCAAGCAAAGCGATGGGTATTGCTAGTCTAGTTACAAATGTAAGCAAAATTTTACTCTTCTCTACAGGTAGCAGATTTGCGCTCTACCACGTGGTAGGGCGGGAACTCTGATGAGATCTCGCGGTGTCCATGTAGTGCGATAAACAAATAAAGCAAAGAAAATAGGGATGAATCTTTTTGAACGAATGAACATTTGTATACATACATTACGGAAAGTGAGGGGGAGGGGGGAGGGACATCTTTAAAATAAAATGAAACAAATTAAAATGTTTAAAGTAAATGAAAACCGTAAAAAACATAAAAGAAACATATTTAAAGAAACGGTTTCGGCCACGTAGATAGAGGAAGGCAAATGCCAAAACCGAGTTTATTTTGTGGTTCACATTGTGTTACGGCTACTTCGTATGGGAAACGAGAATAGTAATTCAAAACTACGAAAGGAGATTGAAAAGTTTACAACGGATGTGTTTGCTAAATATTAGCAGGTGTTACCGTACTATATCTATGGACTGACTGGAAGTTATAACACGTCCCATAGACCTCCTTATACACAAATTACGATTCCGAATGATATTGAAGGCAGAAGGTAAGATCTTGATAAATGGAGAAGAGGAAAATGGGGGAAAAAGTTCGAGAGTGGATGGAAGAAAAGAGCGAACCAAGCGACTTTTGGAAGGTTGGCAAACAATATGGCGAAGGAGTACAACTGGAAGGTTATGTAATGAATACCAGATGAGGAATTCAAGGTAAAATATCGAACATGGTTTATTCCTAACCCCTACTTATTGCAATTTATAACGTGACACGGAAACTTGAATACTTACTGAACAAGAATAGGCAGATGCACTGATGAACAAAGTATGTGTAGTAGCGGGGTGGATACACTATTCTGTGGGCATATGAGATGAATGGGTATGATGGAAGGAAATATCTCGATGCAGTTTTGGAAAAACATATAGTGAATTTTAAAGACAAGATTTTAGAAAATAGGAAAAAGTGCGAAAAATTTCAAAATTTTACACGTGACATAGCGATACAGCGAATGTTGTTTGATGGTGACGTAGATGATGCGCCCTCGTATACTTGTACTAATATTAACTATTTATTCATTTATTATCTTTCCTTTCAACTCTGTCTATATGCAATGTCAGTACAGGGTATTATTGGTACTTCGATTTTCTTTTTGCTGTAATCACACATTTAAGATTGCGGCTTAGACCAACTTTACTTTACACAATCTTGAATGTGTGATTACAGCAAAAGTGTAATCAATGTACCAATAATACCCTGTACTGACATTGCATATAAACTGAGTTGAAAGGAAAGATAATAAATGAATAAATAGTTAATATTAGTGTATATGAATATTAGCATTAGAGCCTCGTAGTTGTACTGTTACTGTAGTGTTAGAATTGTCGCAAGCTGAGTTGGCGGAGCGCTCTACTATTCATTTCGAGCGCTTATTGCATACTTTCCACCAAAACGACATTGCCTCTGCCACTCTCACAACGTAAAGAGAAATATTATCTCCGGAGCTCACACCCCGGAAACGACCTTCCGAAGCTTTCTTGACCCAGAGTCAGTACTTCCGCAAAAATCTGAAGTTGGAATTTTAATTCCCGGAAGGCTGCTCAGCCCACGCGCGCTGTCCTGTGTGACGGCGTACGTCTATGTTTAATCCAGAGGCTGGCCATATGTCATCAATACGCCTTTTTGCGGTAAAAAGAATGAATACGCCCATAAGAGTCAGTCTCAACCGGGTGGGGTTCGGAGGTTCAAGAATAGTTTCCTATATTATCCAATCAATAAAAATGTTTCTGTTAATAATCTATGAAATTAGTTGATATAGAACAAAATGTAATGTAAAAACATGACATATTACAAATTTAAAAATATTTTAACATATTTTACATTCATACAAATTTGCATAAACAATTATTCAGAAGCATTAGAACGATTATTATATTGCAATCATTTTTTAATACCCTCTTATATATGTGTGTTCACAAATACTTTTATCTTTTCAGACTATAATTTAGTAAAAATATTTCTTGAACTCTTGAACAATATTTCTAGCGCACTTTCGAGTAATTTTGTGTCATCAACAACGCCATAATCAACATTACCCAAAGGGGGACTCCGAGAGCCCATAACACAAATATTTGGATTTATTGGTATTCAGAATTGAATACTAGAGTTTGGAATGAATATTCATAAACTAAAGCATGTTAATGACGATAACCTTGCGTCACAAAAACGCAGTCAATCGATTTCACTACTAGTAGTATTTCACTATTTGAGGGTCTCTGATAACACACACATGGGAATAGTAGGGTTTATGGCAGGAGCGCCGTCCTATCTCATTAGTAAAGGTACCGTCCTACGAGAAAGTCCCTTTCGATTTCCTGCTTTGAAAAGAATGACGCAATCTGCGCATTCCCCGAACATATTCATTTTTTTTTCTTTCAATTTATTAATTAATTTGTTTCACACAAAAAATATACATATCAATATATTCAATGCAATTGCTGATAAAGGTAGCATGTTTTTTAATCTGTCCCTTCCCTCGACACTGGTATGGAATTCTCTCCTAAGGAGGTGGATGCAATCTACTGTCTACCTCATTCCTTTATTGTTGCTTTTTATCGAATTTATTTGTTTGACTTATTTTGTGCACATAACTGTATTACTACATACATTGGTTCCTTTGGTTTTGAATGTCACGTCTCCATCGGCTGACATTACGCGATGGTTCACTCTCTTTGATATTCTTTTCTTCGCGTATTTTTCTTGATTTTTACTTCTATGCTGTCTTATAACTTATTTATTTGTTTCTTTCCTCGTGCCATTGTCCATCCCTACGTCGTGGAGTTAATCACATGAACTACGTAACTCTTTAGTCCTTTTTTATTTCCCATATAGATGTTACACATTTCTCAAATATTTCGTAGTTCCTTTTGATATTAAATAAATTATTATAGAAATCATGGTTCGTCTCTGATGTTACTTCATATTTCTTTAAAAAATTCCCCTTTCTGCTCCGCACAATGTATAGTCCCATATAACGTGATTGAGATTCATCCCAATTTTCACATGTGCATTCCCCATTCTCTCTTCTCTTAAACTACCATAAGTAGGTCTGGGTTGTTATATCTCTATGAACCGACAATACTTCCATCATTTCCCTTTTTAGTATAAACCATTTCTTGTTCCTTAGGGTGAATTCAAGTCAGGGGGGGTGGAGAAGACAGCAGCGGCGGTTCGTGAAGTGGAGTGTGTGGATTGGTGAAGAGTTTTTTCCCCCTTATTGTAGTCCGTATAGTCATCATTTAAGTTCATGTTTTGAAGCGATTTCCAGTTTCATGTTTTGTTTTTGTTTTGGTTGAGCGCGTAACACGGATTGACCCACTCTTTCCGTAGGTTAGCTCAGGGACATTCTTGAGTGACGGTTTCTGTAGATCAATGAAGTCTCGGGTGTAAACCGTTCGGGACCACTGCCGGAAACCGATGACGGACTCCGAAGTTCGCGGACGAAGCGACGCTGCGCCCGCCGCGTGACGAGGAAAACGCGCGTTCCACTGATTGCAAGTGCACTGTTGGCATTGGTCACACGTGCGGGGAGCGGCGGAAAATGGAAGAGACTGGCTGCGCCTCCCCGGAAGGGAAACTTCTGGAGTTGTTTGGGAACGCTCACGGCTCCATGTTCACACAAAAACTCATTTTATTCGATTTGAAGAGAGAGAATTCTTAAGCTGAATCCAAGATCCTTGAGGAGACGGTCAGGTGGAAAGAAAAAAATTGAAGTTTTATGGAGAAGGAATCTCATTTTCACTGACTTCTAGTTAGATTTATTTTTGTAGTTTCTTTTGAATACATTTACCCATTTCGTAGACTTTCGCGTGTGAGAACTCGTAGCAAATGGCGTCGTTTAATACACGTAACACAATTAGAGTATTTCCAAATATAATATTGCGCAGGTATACATGAAACTTCCTTCATCAATGTTAGCTCTTAAAGCACGTATAAAGATATATTTTGCTATACAGGAAAGAAATTTTATTTTACTTCTTTTCAAAGTATAAAGAATACACATTGTAATGGAGAAGACGGAAGAGTCCTCCAGTTTGTCCTTGCTTCTAGTATCTGTCAATGTTCATTTCTTCTGGTAGTGCAAGTGCATGAACATTGATTTCTTACCCCCAGTTTCAAAAATGAAGAATTTCCTATTTTGAGTAAAATATTTTAAGTCCATTAAATAAAAATACGAAAACATAATGGGAACGTACATACCACACTTTTATCATCTTTTTCTCTTTCATTTATTTTATTTTTGTCGTTTTTACATCATATGGCATTCAACAAATTAACCTGTTACATCGTTTCATTTACGTCAAAAATACATCAAATTTTCACTCAATCAAATGTCCTAAGTAAATTTGGTGTTATCAGCTTTCGTGGAGAGCTTGTTTAATTTCCCAAAAGCTTGTGATGTCATTACTGAAAATCTTTTATCTTGTCTCTGTTGCCACCATCGTTTTGCCAAATGCCTCTGCGCAAAGCAATTGCCTTCTCAAAAAAATATACTCTCGCGTTATAGTCTCCTCACCACTCTCACGTCACTATCCATTATTTTGAAACGTTTGGGATATGCCCTCATATGACCATGGCCTATCATACATACTGCTTCTGATGGACTGGGGCAAAACCACTTCCTGTTTTTCTCTGTGGAACTCACATCTTTCACAAAATTATATAGTTTTTGTTCTTTTGTTCTAACATCCCATCGCACCTATACTGCAAACAACTCCGTTTTCCGGGAAATCAGGGCGATCTAGTGGGTGTAGCTGGCGTGAAATCAGTAATTGTACAAGGTCTTTGCTTGAAAAACTGGAACAGCGTGGCTTTGAGGGGTTCGGGGATTCTCTATATCTTACTGTTACAGCTAACTGAAAGCCATTGTAGCAAGTAGTTGCTGTAAAAAGCAGATAGTCTTTAAAATTTCTACAGTAGAGTCCCAATATCTTCTTCGTAATATTATGTATCGAATAACTTTGAACCGCCAGCAAAACTCATAATGAACTTATAGTAAAAAATCATAATAAAAAATCAAAACGTAATATTCATCCATATTTAAATCGTTCATCCAGAAATCGTTCATAACTTCCAAAATATGAGATGAAATGTCTCCAAATCTTCGCAATTATCTTCAATTTTAACATACATTAAATATCTTTAATTATAATTATGTAAATTAAATATCTTTAAGAAGATATAAAAATTATCTTCAAATTTAATATCAATTAACCCAACTTGAACAAAAGCGATTCTAACATTAAAAATTAATTCTCCAAACTCATCTCTTTAATTATGTCGCACTATTAAAACATACTTTTCTTTTCTGTTCTTTTTTACGAAAAGATTTCTAGAAAGAATACAGAATGTACATTGTAAAAACCTCTTGAAGTGGAAATAAGTAGGGTGTTCCATTTCCTTAAGGGCACTAGAGTATTCCGCATGGCACGATGCTAATGTCATTTGCATTATCTTAAAACTTCAGTTGAAGAAAATGGATTCTTTAATGGAGAAAGAAACCAGCGTAACTTCATCGACCTCTTCCTTATTGAAAAAGTGCGTGGTAATTTTGAAAGAATAATTAATGAAAATTATTCCTCAAATAAATATTACAAGCGTCATAGAAATTCATTATATTTAAAACACACACTCGTTGATTTGACGACACGTTTCGGCTTTCACCTTTATCAGCCGAGAAGATATTGAAGATTTTTCTTCCGTGTTCGGTGGAATGACTATTGTGCAAATGGAAATAGAGACGCGGGAAACGCATTTTAAAATTTGAACACTGTTGTTTGTTTAATCTTGGTTGGAAGAAGTTCCTAGGAACCAGATGTAAACTAGTTGTTTTGTCATAACATATATAATGATAGACAATGATTAGAGACAATTCATTTTTTTATGTCGAGACGACCATGAAGTTTTGTGTTGTGCAATTTTCGTAAAAATTATCAAATGATGTTCATAAACGACGTACATCAAACATATAATTCTGAGACTCTCGTACAATATTCTGGAAGTACACAAAGAATAAATACTAAGAGACTAAGTATGTGCTATAGAAAAATCATAATTAATTCACACATAGAAACCACTTGAATAGTATCTTCATAAAAAGTAGTGGACTTCATGGTTTTCTGCTATATAAAAATTTTATATCAACAAATGAATTATTTTTTCGAGAAATATCAATGTTTTAAAATAAAATTATTTCTAAACCGCATATCGCTTAACCTCAAATACATCGATAATACTTAGAAATGGTGTATAAAGTACGATAATTATTTTTCATTTTTTGATAATCTTGAAAATAAATTTATGTTTAAAGATTTGTTAATATTAGGAGATTTTAACTTACCTGAAATTAATTGACTATATTCTAATATGTTGATGGCTGGCGCAATTGTTAAAAATATGTATAATTTAATGTCCATGTAATCTTTCATTGCACAATAATATTCTTAATTGTAATAACTCTACTCTTGATTTAGTTATTAGCAATGTTTCGTCTCTCTCAGTCAGTGTGATTGTCCTCTGTTACCGCTTGACGACTTGCACCCCTCATTGCTTATTAACTTAGATCATAACAAACTCTACAAAAATTCTATAATTAATATTTCGTATTATTGTTTCAAATAACCTAACTTTTTGAATATAAATACAAAACTAAGAGAATGTAACTGGGATTTAATATATAGCATAAATAATGTAGATGCAGCTTTAAATGAGTTTTGCAGTTTGATCTTTTCTATTTTTGATCAATGCGTATTCAAAAAAGCTTATAGTTTTAAAAGTAAGTTCCCTTGATGGTTTACAAAGGATATAATTAATTAAATAAAACTTAAAAATAGGGCAGCTAGGAAAAGAAATTTTTCTAAATATCACGATAATTTATTTAAAGAGATTTGAAAAAGTATTAAGGTTAACATTAATATAGCCCATAAGGAGTACCTGAATCATATAGAAAATTGTATAAATGTAGACTCCAAGCAGTTTTGGAGCTATGTAAAATTTAAACGTTCCTCTTCTTTTGATTTCAGTAATATAGATATGAAATATAATGGGTGTGTCATCTCAAGGGATCGTGTACCTGATGCATTTGCTGTTTTTTAGATCGGTGTTTACTTCTGAACTTGTACGTACTAGGGTAGTCCTGAATAATATTTCCAATAAAACCGATCAAACGGTTTTATTTACTATACCTGAGGTCCTAGCAGCTATCAAAAAATTAAAGTCTAAAATGTCTTCTGGTCCTGACAGTATTCCTAACTATGTTGAAAAGGGTTGTTATGAGGTCTTGGCTGAGCCTTTGTGTTATTTTACAATCATTCTCTATATACTTGTGTTTTCCATCAAAAATGGAAAGAAGCGAAAGTGGTGCCCATTTTAAAATCTGATAAGATTGACAACGTTGAAAATTATCGTCCTATTTCATTATTAAATTCCTTCGCAAAAGCTTTTGAAACTATTCTTTACAAATACATATATTCTACTATAAAATCTAAAATGTCTCCAAAACCATGGATTTATTTCTCATAGATCAACGGTTTCTAACTGTTAATGGAATTTGCGTTCGACATGTCATTCGAACTGGACATTGGTGTAAGGGTAGATGTAGTTTATACTGATTTGTAAAGGCATTCGAAAAAGTTAACCATTCAATTCTCTTAAATGAGTTATTGTCATTTGATATGTATGAAGAATTTGTCAGTTTTATCGCATCTTATCTAAAAAATCGTTCTCAATTCGTTACTATATCTAACTCAAAATCAAAGCCGTTCTCCAGTAATTCTGGCGTTCCCCAGGGGTCTAATCTCGGTCCCTTATTTTTCTTAATTTTTATTAATGATTTACCTGCAATCATTACAGAATCAAAATGTCTCTTGAATTCTGATGACTTAAAGCTGTACAAGATAATCAATAATGATAGAGATATATCTTTACCACAGTCATCACAATTTGCTTACCTTGTGGTGTTCGAATAACAATTTACTACTGAATATAAATAAATGTTTTGTCATTTCATATTCAATGAAAAAGGAAATAACTCCCCATGGATATTTAATTGATGGGTCAAGGTTACAAACTTTAACTCACATAAAAGATCTTGGAGTAATTTTTGATTCATCATTTAAGTTTGACATTCATTTGAATTCAGTTATTAATAGTAATTATAGAATGCTGGGCTTTGTAATTCGATACACCAAGTTTTTTGCTTCCATTGATACTGTCATTAAATTGTATTATTCATTTGTTAGAAGTCGATTAGAATACTGTGCCGCAATTTGGGATCCGTTTTCACTTCAAAGTATTTCTGCAATTGAATTAGTGCAAAATAAATTACTAAGATATCTATATTTCAAAAAGTTCAACGTTTCTTGCGTTTAAGATTTTTCAACAAATGTTTTAAAAGGTTTGTTTTCTTTTGACTCCCTTTCAACATGAAGAAGTAAATCCAATATATTGTTTCTATACAAGGTTTTACACAGTTTAGTCAACAGTTTCTTTTTATTAAGTAAAATTAAATTGTACATCCCTAGGAATAATTTACGGCCTTCCATAGATATTTTTGTTCCTCGCTGTAACACAGTTAAATTCTATAAATTTTCTTTGTTTAAAACTTTCCGCTTACTTAATACGTATTAATTTGAAATAGACATGTTTAATGCTAATGTTAATCTGGTGTTGAATCAAATAAATAGGGTTTTCTAGTATTAGTTTTGTATAGAATAAGATTTTTAGTTTTAGTTGTGTGTAGAATAGTAACCACTTTGTTTTCACTACAATGTCAATTTTTAAATTTATTTTTTCATCAGTTGAAGCTCGTACAATACTTTATTTCATTACTATCACGTCTAAGTATTATTATTATTGGTATATGTGTTTTGTATCTTGTACTTGTGTTTAATTTAATTTTCTAACAATTATGTTGTTTTCAAAATAGCAGTTTTGGGATTTCCTGTAACTATTGTATAAATAAATAAATTAAATTAAATTTGGTGTTAGAATATTTCGACGTATATACTTGTTACTTTTTCAATGACGTCAATGTAAGAGTTTTCAAGTCCGTAGACTTATGGCGAGAATTATCAACGTGGAGGCCGAATAGGGAGTTTAGTTCGAAAACTAGGAAATGTGTCGACGGATCCAGTCCACACAATTTTGAAATGGAAGTCCCGTGGCCAAGCTTTTCCTCACCTCATCCAAATGAATACCACTCACCCGAATGTCTAAACCGTTCCCTTGGATCTTGTCCGTCGTTCTCGAAGTGCTAAGGAGAGCAGCGTCAATAAACTTCGCGTTCACCCCGTGTGGCGAGTTTCTCCCCAACGGAGCAGTAGGAATGTTCTGTTGCCGTGGCACGGGGTTGAACTCGCAAAGTCACAGGGGGAGTATACCTGCAGTGACCGTCTCACCGCTCCTGTACATTTCCTTTCCAACTCCGACTTTACATTTTCTTTCGTCCGAAGCAACTCTCTTTTATGACAGTTTTCCCTCCACACGTTTAGTGCGAGACCGTCTCCTCCTGTCCTTGCATCTCTTTTCTCCACCTCCTCTCTCTCCCGTCGTCGCCGTCTGGACGATAACCCTCCGACGAAGGAACAGCCCTCCCCCCTTCCCATTCACTGCTCTCCTCCCACCCGTCCTCGCGCTTCGGCGGGATGTGAGCCTCGATGCTAGCGCTGTATGGCGCCCTGGGGAGCGCACTCGCTACATCCTCCCGCGGAGGCTGTTCCTGTCCTACGACGTATGACACGGTCGAGAGGGGTGGGGTGGACCCATGGCTCATCAAGGCAGCACTTGCGCTGCAAGAAACGCTTCACACCCGCGTTGACGTCGCATCTAAACAAACTTTTTACTCATCTGTTGCAAATGTTTATGAGTAGCTGGAATCATATATTAATTCATTGCACCTGTGTTTCAATCAACTACAAACTTCGCAAACTGATAATATTTTTTCATGAAACACATAAATTAAAAGTACTGTCTTCCTAAAATAATATTTATAAGTCATCCTAGATTACGAAATTTTTTTTCATATCACTTTAGTTATCGAATCACAACAATTATACTTTTTTTTTTGCTAAACCACATTTACAATTGACCAATTATATGGTTTGTCTTACTATTATCATCGATAACCTTTTTTTTTCTTTTTGTAAGTAGACACTACCTCCCTTTAATAACTCGTGAAGACTTTCTTACAATGGCACATACAACATCCCTGCCATCTTGGAGATGTAAGATTATGTGTCCACCTTTCACCATTTACCCCAAATATTTACTAAAACAATTTTATGCTCAGATCATTCCCGTACATGGTATTTTGGACACTCTGTCAAAGAATTTATTAAAATGGTTTTCCCTCAAAACACTTGATTTAGATTTTGTCAATGTTTAGAGAAATAGCTGATAAGATTAACACCAAAATGTCAAAGTAGCCGGTGTCGGAAGCTACGGATAATAGTTTCACAAATGTGAACCGCAGAAAAGAAAAACCCTTGCAATCAGGTAACAGAAGGAGGGGGCATAGAAGGCAAAAATTAAATATATCACCGTATTTATTGGATCCATTCAGTCTGTGAATGTATTATTTGTTTAACGATCCCATGTATTTCATTTAGGCGCAATCGGAACGATGTTATCTTGGTTTGTGCTCATAACAATGTATATTTGATATTTGAACGTGAATAATCGTCTTGAAATGTAAGGCTATTCTCGCAAACAAATAGACGCCAATGGGTTATTTTGTTTGATTCCCACGTATGCCATAGTTAAGTCAATAATACTATTTTCAACGTCAATAGAAAATTATTTTATTAACTTATAAAAGCAAATAAAGGGTTAAGTTCCGTAGTCAGAGCAACTGCTTATAAATAAATTAGGTATAAACGTGCTTGTTACTCCCACATGTTGAAAAGAGAAACAAATCCAGAAAGAGCGATGCAGCATCTGACACATATAGGAATGCAAAAGCAATTTTCGACTCCTGCAATTTTGGCTCAGTCACCAAATCAAGAGTTTTGTGGAAGATAGGACATGTAAATCTTTTAAATAAGTAATAAGAAATGAATATATATCTAATTAGCATCTTCCTAAAAATGATATTCCCGTCAAAAATATTTCACGAGCACCTTTTTTACGTGATCCGACCAGTGTAAAGTTCATTCTCTATTGGGAAGTGGTGGTGGGGGATGATCAAAATGCATGTTGTTTTGACCACAACTCACTTGAAAAAGAAGAAAACTTATTTTTTGAAAGATAAAAAATAAAAGTGCACTCTTCAAAAGTTGCAAGAGAAAAGATTTTAATCCAACCTTCAAAAATGTTTGTACTGAAACTAACTTAAGATATTATGTGCGCGTTGACTGAAGTCAAGTTGCGAACTATTCATGAAATTTGGAAATATTCACCATAGTAGTTCTTATTAATTAATAATTCATTCTAATGATTTTTTTGATATTGGATGAGGACAATTTTGTGATTTTGTGATTTTAAAACTTGACAATTAATTTAGACTGTCGTTTGACTCCTTCTTTAACAAGGATTGCATTGTCTTCAGTCACGAGATGCTGCTGCCATTTCCGTCAGAACAGTATTTTCCCACAGTTTTTGGTGAATTGTTCTTGAAAATGCCCCGTGAGGTATGAAAATCTTAACTTCATTGCGTTCCAATTTTCATTTGCGATGTTTTAGTAGGTCTTTTCTTTATGTTCAACCGGTACTTTTGCCAGAATATAAAAAAAACGACAACAAAAAAACGAACCCGCGAAAGTTTCTCCATATATGTCCATAGTAATTTAAAGTCAAAAAATTCAAAATCAGAAAGGGTATGAAAATTCATCACCACTAAATAGAGAAGGGTTCAAACTATTATTTAAAATATTTCTTGGGGAAACTTAAGCCTAGTCGCTCTGACGCACATAATACATTTAGGACCAAGGCGTAGAACAATGGAGGCATGTAAATGGAAAACGTTTGAAGTACCAAAATCATATTTTTACACGAGAAACAAATTACCTGATTAAGCGCCATAATTGATTATGAAAAATTATAGAAAAATATCATAAATTACTTGTTTGATGTTGGAACTAATGCTGCTTCAAAAAATAAAATTTTATCCAAATTTAAGATGTTTTATTGAAACTATTGTAACTACAAAATATTTAAATTACGGTAAGATGTTTGTGTTTAAATTATTGTAACTGACTAATAATTAAAATATGGAGAATGTTCGAAACGTCATATGTAATTTCCAGAAAAACGCTCCAAATACCACCGATAGTACCCAAAAGAGTATGAGCTACGCCAGTCAACCATCATTTTGCATGGCGTTACGACAAATTATTGAAAAAATAGTACAAAAATATATTAAATTATCAATTTTACTGACTGTGATTGCATAATACATGTTGCCCTCGGGATCATGTATATGCCTACGCTATCGTTTGACCGTCGTAGCAATTAAACTGTCAACATAAGTCTTTTAGACCGATGGCCACAGCATTGGCGTTGCCAAGGAGAATTTTTCCACGGACCTTTTCAATTTACATATTTCAATTGTAATTTAAAGAAGTTGCAAAAACGAGAATGTTAACTAAATGACCGTATAATGACAACTGTCTAAAATGTCTTCATAAAGAAACAGAGACCGTGATATTTGAAATATTTCGGGATTTGAACTTTATTGTCAAAAACGCAGTTGCAAACTGCATATGACCACGTGGGGGGCAATAAACTAAGTTACTCTCCGGAAACAAGCAAGGGACCATCCCATCAATTCCGATCAAGGGCCCATGGGCAATGGCGGATTTAGTATTTATAAAATAAACTATCTAGTATATACGTACTATTATCCATTAATTATTCCAAAGTAAATTGTAGATATATATGGTGTAAAAATTCGAGATTAAAAAAAAATATTAATGACATTCCCGCCCTAGGAAAATCCGCCACTACCCGGAGGAAAACCGGACCAGGATGACCTCTCTTAATATTGAGAACCCTTATCTTAAAATTGAGAAAAATCTGAACTGTTTTTCTCTTACCAAGAAACCCTGGGTTGGTTGAAGCATCCCAAAATTTTCCCCATCAAATGAGAATCACTTAAAAGATGCGTATTTTACGAACTAGGAGTATACAGTATTAAAGGACATGGCCGTTCACGCTAGCACTCTACGGAGCAGAAAGCATTTGCTCCAAGTTCAGAGCACGAGTGCACTACGCGCAGAAATATGGGTCTGACGTCACACAATGGGACGCATCCCATGATTCGTTATCCAATTAGTGATATGATTTCGACACATTGACGTGTTAGTTATATTGGAGTGAATGTTCACAGAATGTTCTCTTCTTTTAAAAAAGTCTTAAAATAATACAATTAAACGATACATTTTTCCAACCTAAATTTGTTTTGAATTTTCTTTCGGGTGATTTCTCATTCGGTTGAAAATTCATTGCATCTTTCGACACAATGAAAGTCCCGAGAATAAAGATTACTTTGTGTCACACTCTCAGTCATATGGATTGCAATCAAAAGGACATTTTCCACCACGTGCGAGCTACAACGCATATTACTGTTACTTCTTCGTGGCTTCATGTTATTCGTGGCTCTGTCAAAATTTGGGTGAATGCACTACCGGAAATGCTGACTCAAATATATCCTCACTTCCCACGACCCAATAGACCGTAACAATGATGTCTCGAAACTGGCAAAAGTAACACCAGACCCAAGTGACTGCGCAGTACATAAGCGTCCAACGCAGGTATATAAGCACCATTTCCCATTGCTTCAATGTTTATTAAGCGTACAAATACATAGACACTAGCATGCTTCCAAAATGAAGTTCTGTACAATGATCAATCATTACACTTTTGAATTCTTCGTTTTGTCTTTCTAAGTGTTATTTCCGCTCAACGAAAAAAACTGTTACTTTTACTTAATATACGTACGCAACATTTGATTCGCCTAAACTATCGAGTTTTAAATTGTTATACGAAGCTTCCCAAGAAACATTACAATTCCATTATTTACGAACTGAGGTACGTTTGCAATAGGATCTGAATCATAAATTGAAGATTTATGAAAAACCTTATTCCGTTTAACATAGTCTGTGAAAATAAATGTATCTTTATCCTCCAGATTTGAAGCAGATATATAGAGAGAGACCTTAGGAAGAGCATTTAAACAGTAAGAAAAAACAGTCAGTTTCTTCTTAAGATGACTTGAAACATTTGTTTGTACGGAAACTACGAAATAAAAATGATAAAACCACAAGAATGAAATTGTAATGACATCGAAATGTAAATAGAAGGTAAACTGTGCAACGATGACACTATGAAAATACCGAATGTTCTAGTACTATTAGAGAGAAACATCAAAGCACGAGGAAAATGATGAACAGATAACGTTCAAACAATGGAGGGAAACTGCCATCATAGCGAACTTCCCGCGACCAATCAACTGGAAGATAAGATCGAAGTCGCCTCACGAGAACCAATGAGCACAGCTAACTGGATGGAACTTACGCCCAAATGAAGGGAGCTGCTTTGGAAGATAAATTACGACTGTCAATTGAACGTCCGACTTCGTGTACTCTAATAATGCATCTAGGTTTCATCCCACACGGACAAGGCGTTTGTAGCTGATCTACAAGCACGATATATATTCTTACCCCACCTGCCCGCTAACCCAAATAACGGAAAAGATTCTTGTCTAAATTGTTTTATGACTCTTAGCAACCCCGGCAATGGCATAGAAGAAGCTTCGTTTTTTTTTTGATCTCGTGCCGCAACACAGGAATGAATCGAACGGCAAAACGAGGAGTCTACATCGAGGGATTATTACTGGTGAATGTATTGCGGGGTATCATCCATTTCGTAAAATCGAAAGAAGTGAGCATCATCCACAGCGCTTCACCTTGCATGTATCATTGTAACCGATAGAATTTGAAAGTGATCGAGAAAGAATACAATAAGGCCATGTTTGGGACATCAATATATAAGATAAATTAGTTTTGTGCTGGATGTTAGAGTTGAACTTAGTTATTAATATGCACTTCTTTTCCTACTCAGAAGAAACCTTGGGCATCATAAAACCCTCGCAACAACACGACGAAGCAAGGTCCGAGTTTTAGCCAGCAACCAACCTTCATTATCAGTGAAGCTTCTTCCTGCTCGTCATTTCGAGTGGACAAAACACAAGATTCATCTTCACTCGACCACTTTTAAAGGAAGCAAAGATTACATATAAGGAAGTTTAAAGTCGGCCTCGCATTTGAATTTCCGACGTGGAAGTCGAGAAAACAAATGAGCGGGTCGATGCGATAAGCGGCGAAGCAAACACGAGCCACGCCGCTCCTCGCGGGACATGGAATGTTCCAGAGTGGCGTTGGTGACAGCCGTGTTATCTAACCTGTCATGGACGACGCTTAATCGCGGACTCCTTGCACAGGAAAAAATAGATTTGTTTTTCGCTTCACGCTCGTCCACGCTCTAATTTTACGACAAAAAAATACTTCTGGCAAATGTTTTTTTTCAGCATTGGAACACGTTCATGAAGGAAAAGTGATAATTCTTCATACTCATTCACTAGGACAATCCTTATAACATTTTTCTCTAAAAAATTCAATATTTAAAAATATTATTTATTATTTACATTTCACCAGAGCAATACATAAAAAGGATAAAACAATTCCAATAGTTTAACACAACTTTAGTTTTTCATACCCTTACAGTTAAGTAGTACACCCCGCTTCTAGTATTTCAACTACCCTTTCTCGAAAAGAACCTCGTCATTTGGGAACGGTTGTGAATAATTTCCTTCCAATATCAATAAAAGATATAACAAATCAAATGATGTAAAATCCACAGAGATGGCTTCCAACTGCATCATTGCTTCTATTATGTAAAGAAATTTATTGAATATAATAAAGGAAGTGAATATGAGTTTTAATTATCGTATTAAATATTTGTTATTTTGTAGATAACATTTTCTGTGGGGTCATTCTTTACATAATCGGCTAAAAATTCGACCGTCTCAAAATTGACTTGATAATCGGTTCATTTCCTTTAAAAACTAAGATAAGAGTTCATTTATTCCACAATTTTATCAATATTTAACGTTAAATTTCACCGAGTTCGTTTTATGAGGAAGGTAAGTCTAGGCGTGCAGTGAACGCAAAATAATAAAAAATCTATACTGAAATGAATCATTGTACTTCTATACCTGTAATATTTAGAAAGTGTCGGGTTCATTTCATTATGGTAACCCAATTCGTTTCTAATTTTTATTCACGAAATGACATTAGAGATCAGAACATAATAAAATGTGTATTTTTTCAAAATTCAAATCTTCAAAATACTTCACCATTGACTTTCGAAATATTTGGCTAAAATACTTCTAGAACCTGAAATAAGTGTCGGTTAAAATTTTAGAAAAAGTAATTCGTAATTGACAAAGATTTAAAAATTTAAACAAAGTTGTTTATTTTTGCAAGTTTTGTTAAGTTTAAAAATAGCCTTAATTCTACTATATGCATGAATAAAATTAAATAAATTTACTTACCATTACTTGCCATTTTCACTATTATTATTATTGTAAAAATGAACAAATTTAATCTATTTTATTCTTTCACGTTGTAATTATAAACTTAACAAATGTTGCAAAAATAAACTTCTTTGTTTAACTGCTGTATGTTTGTCAATTATGTATTACTTTTTCTAAAGTTGTAACTGACAATACTTTCAAGTGAATTGTGCGAATTGAATTTACAAAAATTATAACGTTTTATGTTCATACCCTGAAAAGTTATTTGATGAACAAAAGTAATAAATTTTACGGCTAATCAGAGTAGAATGGATCCTAAAAACTCACACAGGTATAGACGTTAAATGATTCATTTTATAATAGATTGTTTAATATTTCGCATTCACTGCAAGTCTGGAATTAACTTTCGCATACAACGGATTCCGTGAAATTTAAAGCAAAATAATAATAAAATTATAAAATAAATGAGATCTAACTTAGTTTTTAATGGAAGCGAACTAAGTAAACGTTTTTAATCAATTCTGATATGGTCGATTTTTTTGACCGATTTGATTTTATAGTCGATTTGATTATGAAAAGAGTGACCCTATTATAATGTGAATACATTAAATTTTGTATTCCTTGTACACTTTAACACGTGATTGTTAGGTCTACAAAACTTTTAATAATATAGTAAAATAAAAATATATTTTCTTGTGTAATTTTATTTGTAATCATGCGTAATATTTTTATCCGGAATCAGTCTCGGCACATTTGCATTCATTATTTCTATACGTCTCTCAGCTCTGATTTTTTCCTGATTTCCTTTGAGTACTTTGATTGGCATTGAAGGGATGGTCCCATCAATCACTTCTGGAGAGTAATTTCGTCCACAAGGTCACATGCACTTCTTAAGAGCTTTCCGCGAGTAAATTATTGATTATATATACATAGTAGAAAATCAATCACTGAATCCTGAATCCACCTCGCATATGTTCTCTTTCCTTTGAGAAGTTTGGTATTTACATAGTACTTTTGTTTGCAGTTCCATGGTGAATATGATTCGTGGCGTTGCTTAAATTTCCAGGACACAACATTACATTCAGCTCGCTTCAATCGCGTATCGAGAACTCTTTGCCACGTACTCAATCATGGTGGACATTGATGAAAAAGGGAAAGAAAAATATAATACGGTAGTTCGTAGAAAATATCTTAAAAGCCGCAAAACTATTTTAAATTTTCAAAAACGAACAAACACAATTTCTATTCTTATTTTTCTCAACTGATTACGAAATAGCCAATAATATGAAAATAATTGAAAGTGTAACAAAAATTGAAGAAAGTAATATATTACGAAACAATAAATAAATTTTTAAATCAAAATTTACTCAAATATTATAAAATCAATATTGAAAGAATATCGTAAATCATTATAAATGTTTAGTGTTTTTGTAAACTATAAATACTAATTGAACAATTTTTTCAGATTTGATTCAGCAATACCGGTTTCTCATGATCTCATTTTTGCCAAAAAGTGTGAACCGTTTTGTTTTATCACAAAATGAGAACACAATTAAAAAATAATAAACAAAATATGACATGTTTCAAAACATATGTTTTCTTGTGTTTTCAATATTGGCTCCAGATATGTAGGATCGCGCTTTGAAGCAAACAGAGGAAAAGATGAAAGCGGGAGTACTCTACTTTTCACAAACCGAAGTCACTCCAAAGTGGTTAATCGAAACCCTGCTCTTCCACTCTGTGTTTGAAATCGGGAATGGTGATTGGATGAAATGAAAGACATTCTTTAAATTTGTCGACGATCCAAGTGTCATGAATATTCCAAAATAAGAAACCTCTCGCTGCGGTTCCTTCATTTCTCTTTTGCAAACATCTTTCCCGTCATTTTGGTTGATTGAAATTAGATGAACGTACATGCGTCGTGGGACATACAAAAATCCCAACAAATGAATAAATAAAATAAACAGAAACAAAATATTCATTTTTCATGCATATCGTTACTACTAGTGAATGAATTACTGAAACTGAACAATTAGAACCGCTTTTAATTTCGCTGCATAATGGATCCCACAGTTTTTTGTACCAAAATCTTTTTAAATTCAACTTAACGACCTTTTTATTGTCAATTTCATGTTATTACTCAATTTTTACAAAGTTTCGACTCTTGTTCGAGTCTTTGTCATGCTCAATTGACATTCGCAACTTTGTAATTACATAGTCAAATGATGATAAAATAAATAACAGTATTAAATAATTTGCAACAAAAAATTATAATAGGCAATCGAAACGAAGTAAATAAAGTGAAATAAAATGAAAATGTCAAAGAAAGGTTGTCAAGTTGCATTAATGAAATACAATATTATAAATAAATTAAATTCTTTGTTGCCTCAACTTCAGTTAACCACTTATTTTTGCGGAAAAGGACGTAACACACATAATACTTTGGGTGTAATTCAGTCATTAATATACGGGGTGATTCAACGAACACCAGTGTCTCCTAATTGGATTGAGATATGGAAATGTAGTTTTCACTAAGAGAAGTCGTGACATGGAGTTAATCTTTTATAGTTTTTGAATGATTTCTAGATGATTTAGCTGCAGAAATATTGACACTTGTATTGTTAAAAAAGAATTAATTATTTTGTTCAGCTCTACTTTAAATTTTTGAAAGGAAAATTCAAACATAAAATATTTATTTATTTAAAAAAACAACAGTGTAAGAGCGTCGCGAAATTTTCAACATTTCGAAATACAAAGAATGGGAGAAATATTATCCTGTCTAGTGTCGAGGCAAGGACTTCCATTGCATCGATAATGTACTCATTTTTTGTCGACTTACCCAAATATTTAAAAATTGGCGATACAGTTACTCTGCTGTTGCTCGTTCATATACGTTCAATAAATGTTGTACCAATGTATTTGTCGTTTCTTTGGTTTTAAAATAAAACTGTGAAAAACTTTCCTATATAATAAAAACAATACAAGTTTCAAATCTCTGCAGCTAAAGAAGCTTCAAATCATATTAAAACGTCAAATTATTAACCTCATGCCATCGTTTGTCTTTATGAAAACTGCACTTTGATCCTATCCGCTCACCACGTCTATCTAAAATAGGAAGAGTAAAATACCAAACTGATTTGAACCGATTTGGCTGATGAACAGAACTAGGTGAAAACTAAAAAAATTAGGAAATTTTCTAAGCTGACAAATCTGTAACAAGGCGAGCTCTTAAAAATATTTTGCAGTATATTTGCAACACTTTTTTGCAACGTAAATCCAAGGAAAATGAATTAAAATTTTCGGATAATTGCACAAAAGTACCCCGAAAGACTAGAGATGAAAATACAGATTTTCTTTTTTGAAAGAAGCCGAATACATCCGTATGTTATACAAATTTGTATGTAATAAATCACGAAAATCATGTGAATCTGGAGAATGTCAGAAGGAATTATATTCTGAAAATGTAAATGAATAAACCATACAAATAATGTGAAAATGACGCGGAATTCGCACAGAACAAAGGAAATTTCAACATTGCAGTTTTTTCTTATTTTGGATACATAGGGAGAATTAATTGAGCGATATAATGAGAATTTATTGAAAAAGAGAATGTAATATGAAGGGGAAGGAAAGGTAACAAAACTGTAAGCTCAGATTTCATCAATTAGCAGAAATAAGAGTAAATTAGAAAGATTTTGAGTTAAAGAAATCGAGCGCTATAGCACTCACCCCATTTATCGTTTTCCATTTACTTTCATCGCCGACACGTTTTAGTAAGACCTTGAAGTTAAGTGAAAGCACAGAAAAATTGCCGAGAGCAATCCCATTGTTCACAACTCTTCTTTTCCATGGTACTATGCATTCTAGACTCAACAGAAGATGAATGGAAAATCCTGGTAAAGGGATCGCGAGAAACAGCGGATGGAGTTTCAAAAGTATTTCGTTCATTTTTCCTTTTCTCTGGGTCGTACGTCAAAACGTGAGTGAAACCTATGAAAGTCAGCAACATAAATACTAGGTTACAAAATTGGAAACGACGTTGTTCTAATCCTTTGCTTTGCTTCTTCAATCCCATAGGCGGAAGGCGCTTTCTTTCTGCGAAACTTAAGTGGTCGGGGAGGCAGCCCCTCGGGCGACGCGACCGTAAGGGAGGGAAGGAAAGAAGGAATGAGAAAGGCAGTAGCAACGCTGAGATACCTGTGAGGACGAACAGCATGGGAAGAAGTACAACACGAAAACGCGATTTTGATTTGGGCGAAAAAAAAAGAATTATTTAGAAACAGCGGAGGTAAGAAATGCAATTGTGGGGTGAGTCGGATGAGAAGTAATCAGTGGTAAATGGTTGATGCAAAGTCCACTTCCATATCGCACAAAAGAGATGACTAAAACTTAATGCAGCATGCTAACAGATGAATTGAAAGAGGAAAGATCGGGTAAAATGATTTCATTCGAAGAACAATGGCACCTTGTGGGAAATGGAGATGAGGCAACGAGTAACGATACGTGAATGATGGAATGGAAATAGTGTGGATGACCAAAAGCTACAGTAGATGATCATTTGAAGTGGCACAAAAGTTTACGGAAAATTTATGACGTAACATAAAACATGAATAGTATTACATTTATTCATTGCATTGCACTCAACAATACCAGTATATGTTTTAATAGGTGGTGCAAATTCAAGTCTTCCTTAGCTAAAAAATGTTAACTGTAATAAAAAAAATAGGACAGACATGCTGTTACTCATTTATATCTGAGTATGAATAAGTGAATTTATGGAGATGAGAGATTTTACTCGAAAACCTTATTAAAATTTAAAACATTTAGGTCTTTCAATAAAGTTAGTATGGAGGAAAATATCGTAATCAAAACATTTTATATACTACGAAATAGCAATTTTCAGAAAATACAATATTATTTTGATACATATTGCATGTTTAAATCATTGTATATCAAAGAACGGACTAAATGAATTTAAGTATATTCCCTCTTGTTCAGCAACCTCCGGATCAGACAATTGACTGGAATTAAAAGTGACCGAAAAAAACGAAAATAGGATATAATAATGAAATACAAATCTCATCTGAGTGACCTATGTATAAAGTCAATTATAAGATTATTGTAATTATAGTACTGAAAAACACTCGTCAATTGAGTTATTGTTACCGGGTACAATAATAGGAAGCAAAATAATAATGTGACGATTTGCCGTTGGAGAGACGTATTGACAAGGAGACTCATGCCCTCGGGGTGGTCGAACCATCCGAAGCTGGACCAGAGAGATCCAACTGTAATTTAATCTTATAATACTTCACTGATACAAGAAAAGTAATTTGTAAATCCGTCAAAAATTGTTATACTTTTTTCTTAAATATAAGTCCGCATTAACGCTAATTATATATTTTTTATATATGGTCATATATAGAATATAAAAACATTTATAAAATTTAAAGGATGCATTTTTACTCTGAAATTATAGTCACAGGTAAATTCAAGAAATTGAATACCTTCCCCACGATGCTATCGTCATTGATTTAATTCAGTCAATTCAAAATACATTTACACTTTCTTCCCTATATTTTAGAAGATAAATTTTGAAGGCTTCATTTAAATTTATTGGAAACTGTAATAATGTAACTTTACCCAAATGTAATAAAAATGAGGAAATATACATTAAAAAATTATTATCCACGCAAGAATTTTTTGTTGAATTGCATTAGTATCTTGGACTCGTGTGATAAAATTAATGTAAACATTTATTTCCATAAATATTTATTTTTATGTTCATGCGGTTTTCATTTTAGTTTAATGATTATTCAGTATGTTTCATTTTTACGCGACCAACACCCCAATGTAATTTTACAGAGTTATTTTTCATGCTCTGTAATGACGAAATTATTAACATTAAGGCTCCATTTTGAGAAATGATCAACACTAAAACTATTTTTTATTGGTTATAGAACTTCTTTCTTAATATGTGCCACCAAAGTTCAATGCGAAGCCCGTGAAATTCGACTCATTGTCAGTGGCTATGGGTGGGTTGAGGGACTAAAACGTTTAAACCGTTCGTATAGAAATTAAAAACAAATAACGATTTTTCAGAAATTGAACTTACATCTATGTACTTACAATTACTGCAGCTGAAGTGAAAAATATCCGGTGCTGAAAAAGAAGAGATTTCAAAGAAAAACAAACACAAACACGAATAATCTTACTGAATGCAATTTCCCTGTTCATTTGGTATCCCCATTTAATTTATGACAAACGCTAGCTGTATTTTCAATATTTTTGCTGTTCTTGATTTCCCCAATCATTACTCCCCTCAAGAACTAGACAGATTTTGAATTCTGCAAAATGAGACCCATTCGAACGTGACATGTAAACGTGTCCAATCATATTTTTATCTAAACGTAAATATTATAAACTTATTACATGTCCAGGTAAGGGATGATTCTTGTTTCACATGAGTCTCCCAATTCTTCGAGGGAAAGGAGGGAAAGACACAGTCGACGAAGACGCGGCACGGGAAAGTGGGTGGGAAGAATGATGTTCGGTCGGCGGCGTGCAGGAGAACAAAAATTTCAACCAATCGAGAAGAAGTGATTGATTTTTGATGGCGCTCCCGCCAGGCGGTCCCCGGGTCGATGTCGGTTCGTGAGAATACAGTGAAGTGCTCGTGACAGTCATCGACCAGCGCAGCCAGCGAGCATCGCCTCCTCGCCCTCCGATAAAAAATAGACTCCCCATCTTAGGTTTTGTGTGCAGTGGGCTTGGAAAGACCTTCGGGCCTCGAGACAAACAGCAGTTAATGCGGCAATAAGCCTTGTTTTCCCATCATTACGTCCAAAACACATAAAAACGCAATCCCGCCCTCTAGGCCAATTAACTCTCAAAGGGCATTCTTCTGAAATAACGTGACCCGGATCGGGTCGTGTCAATAATTCTTCCACTCTCATAACACGCGAAATAATATTGTATTCAAAATTCCTCGCCCGCCATGATTCTTCGACATCAAGGAGGAAGTAACACGCCGGAGGGTCGCATTCCCTGCAGATGGAAACTTTGGATACTGCCCACAGTTTTATGTTTCCTCACGTCCGGCAGGAACCATCGTTGAGAGGAACAAGGATTTGGGGATTTATTGGCGATTCTGACTTTGATATCAGGAAACGACACAAGTTTGTATTTTATGTACTCCGGATCGAATCCTCGGAAAGAATTGTGCGTTGATATTAACAAGAATATGGACTTCACGCGGCCTCTGACTTTTGGCCCCATTGATCTTTCGGCGCTGAAAGTTGGGAGGAACGCTGGCACGTGGCTCCGCATTTCAGATGGAAGATCGCGTGCGGTGGCGGACGCCTGATCAAATATGTTCCCCAAGCGAAAGAGGCGTCATTCGAGTGAAGAACGTAAATAAGACAAAACAGGACAGAACGGAGATACGACTATTTCTTCTATATGAACATCGGAGCGCTCGGATGAAATACCATGGCGCGAAGGATATATTTACGAATTAGCAAACAATTACAAAGTAAAAGCTTCAGATGAAATAATTAAGAAACCAAATCGACATTCGTCTCAAGGCAAGGAAAACCCTTTCTGAACAACCCTTCCAACGAGGATTAAATCCTTGTGATCACTTTGGAATATGAAGAGAATGAAAGTGCAACCACATCTTGCATTGAAAGTTAACCAAATTCTAACAGAAATTTTGATATGGAATACAGGGAAAAATCTATTTCAAAATCTTAGTGATATTACAAACGGCACTTCCTCAAAAACATGTTTCCCAGGAATGCATTACACAAATATTAGTTAATTTTCATAAATTTAAAAGAGTACATAAGATGTTGAAAATATATTTGACTATGAGGAGACATTACACAGTTTGTTTATCGAAGTTTTCCTTTGAATCTTGTCCATCTGAAACAGCGCAAACAAAATATTTTTAGGTCCAATCAATTACTTTTAGAGACCTACTTTTTATTCACCCCTCGCAAATTTTGCCACTGGCGTGTCTCATTTCTTCAAATAATAATTTTTGGCTTTTCAAATTGCGATCCTTTGGTTTTATTCAAAATCAATAATGAGAGTTAGTATCTTTATTCTCTATAATGGCAATAAAAAGCTCCATACAAGCAACAGAAGTGTGACATCTAATGCTAGCCATTGTATTACCTCCGAATTTACGGCAGCAGGCGGCGTGAGTGTTAAGTCTCCTCAGCCCATTGGCATTCGTCACGCTATGGCTGACGATTCCCCATTTCCTCGTCTTTGTGCTTTCCCTTTGAGAGGCGACCGCTCGAAACGCAAAGCCTTCCAAACGCACATTTGCTTGCGATCTGACTTTCCCCAAAGGAATTAAGCGCCAAGAAATTATAGCCTGACAAGCGAGTAAAACAACTTCCACACGGCCCGCGGTTGTTCTATAGAAGGCTAACAACACTCGAAGCTGCTCCCAGTCGTAAAAGCTAACGATATTCCCCTTATCTCTCGCACGTCGAGCACGCATGTCGAACAGAGAAAGAGAGAGAGACCGAGGCGCCTCGTCGGCTCATCCTACGGGATGGGAGATTCGAAGAGATGCAGATGGGATACACGAGGGGCGGTGCACGGATACCTGTAGAGGAGAGGAGGACGGGCGCGTCTCGAAGAAGCAACCGCAAGCGGAGAAGAAAAGATGGATACAGGCAGTGTAAGGAAACGAGGTATGACGCGCAGGAAGCGAGCGTCGTGGTGGGGGGAGGGGAGGTGGAAAGGTTCCTCTCCGAGCGTCCATCACGCGATCACGTGCTCCGGGAGGCGCGAATTTTTAACCAACGAAGGGTGTGAAAGATGGCCCCTCGCTCGGTCGAGCGTGCGAGCACCTGCTTGCAATGCTGAGCAAAAGGAAACAGGCGTCTCAGGTGAGAGAGTGGTGAGACACGGCGTTCGCTATGCTAATAGCCCCAACCTGGCCCACCGCTCCCCCAAGGCTCCCCTTCGGCGAGTGTGCGCGCGGACGCACGCGTGTTCACGGAGCTGCGTGCTGTTTACCTCTGCAGATAGCACGAGTAATGCACCCCGGCGCATTACCCACCGAACGGCTCGACACGCCATGCACCCGCTTTAGAACACTTCTCGTTGTATAAACTTGTACAAAACTTTTTGTTTTGAAGAATGCTGCTGCTAGGTATCAAGTCGATCCTCGGCCATTGCGTAAAGAAGAACGAATAGAAAGATATTCGTTGTTTATTTAAAAGTTCCTTCTTTTCTTTCTGAAGTAATAATATGTGTTACTTTCACGCGTTCGAGGAATTATTGAAGTTGTCCAAAAATTAAAAACCGAAAAATTTCCATCCCAACTTCGTTTCGAAAATGTCGAATAGCTTTTAAATAAAGCCTTCTCACGTATAAGCACAATAGTTTAAATTCTGTCTCAAACATATTAGATAAAGAACAATTTATTTTTACATTACGTCAAAACATACTGGAACCCGAACTACTGTCGTGCTTTACGAATGTACGAATAGACAGTAAGTCATAACAACGTTTCTCTAAACACAGTCGTTTATTTATTTTCCATTTTTTAACAGACAATTTTCGACAAAGTTACTATATTGTAGTTTGAGATGTACAAGTAAAAAATTGCAAAGCAAGAAAAAAATTAAGAAAAGGTTTTGCTGTTCACTTCTTTCCAGCCATTACTTTCGAATTCCGTCCGACTGAGAAAAAAAGAGAACAGGAAGGGACAGCTGTTTTATTCCATTTAGAAACTACAAAGTGAATATCTTCACTACAGGCTTTCGGCACATCTCTGACAATACTTTCATATTCCCATCATAAATGTATATACTGTACGCTCACAAAAAGAAAAACTACAATGTTCACTAAATTACAGGCTTTCGGATGAGCCCCACTCAGCAGTTTTGTCTGTTACCACACGATTTGTGTCGGTACAAAATAACATTTATTCCGATGAGCAATAGTCGATTTTCCATAGCGATGTTTACATGTGCCCCAATGTATTAGTACGCTGCTTTTCCCTAGCACTCTCCAACGCAGTATTTCCAATACAGTAAATGAATCCTGATACTCAAGCACCGTGAAAATTTATTCATGGATTGTGAGCAAAATTAACGGCATTGCAATGAGGATACAATACAATTTAATACATTTTCGAAACCACACGAATGGGTGAACAGCGGAGATTTAATTTTAGTGACGGTGTTTTTAAATTTTAGTGTTAATTACAACAAAATCGAATAATGAATTTATTTCGAAATAGGAACACATCTTCTTCAAAATGTAATTATTTTGCTACACATTCACTAATACATCGGTAATGAAATCAACTTGTCTAAAGTGAGTTAAAACTTCGTTAGTAGGGAGTAAGTTCAAATAGAAACGCCCTGAAATGATGGTGACAGCAAAAAGCGAAAAATAAACTTTTTATAGGCGAATAACTAGAAATAAAACTGCTCCAATGTTGTACATCCATTCATTTCTATTAAGACATTACAAGTACTATTGAATCAAAGCAAAGAAAATGAATGGAAACAAAGCAAAGAAATGAATGGGAATGGAATTAGGAAATCTACTTACCTTAACTATTATTAAAATTATTGAAAATTTATACTTGATGATACAAACTTACATTTACCATGTAAGAATTGTAAGGAAAAAGAAAAAAATTAAAATACAGATTTTTTAAATGATTAATTTTTATTACAGTTTACGATAGAAGTTTATTTTTATCGTAGATCAAATGGAGTCAATTCGGACGAGAAAACAAACGTATCGGTTTACGCGTTGAAATGTGGTGCTACGAATTACGAGAAGTATCGCAACTTTTAATTCTTTATCCACAATTTATTGATCCGAGAACCACAACTCCTTACCAAGAAAACGATTCATTACGGAAGAACAACTTTTAATGTATCCACCGGTGCGTCGCAGTGTCCGTCACTCGCAAATCGTCAACGATGGAGTCCAAAGCGTCTTGTTCGGAAGAGTCGAGGTCATTCTGAGACAGAAAGACGCAGCTAATTTCTCGAAGGCGAAACGCGTGTCCAATAATGAAGGTGCCAATAAAGAACAGCGAAAGCGGCAGACGTTGCGCCGATCCGCCCACTAAGATTTTGCAGACGCTCGTTTTTAATATGACAAAGTGGCAGTAGCTGCGTCTCAGACGGGAAGTCGAGAAAAAAGAATAAAAAGAGGCTGCAGTACCCTCCATGCCTCTGTTGTCTCTGTCGTGAACGAGCGAGTCGGACTTGAGGCGAAATTTAATTTCGCTGAAAAATTCATCGGGAGGAAGACGAGCTCTTATTACCGGTAAACAAGAGGTGACGGTATTTTGTCTCCCACTGCGTCAAAAAAATTTGCCATGTACGTCGTGTATCTGCAACGACTCTCTCATTTGTAATCTTGGAACCACGATTACACGTGACATACGATTCATTAGCACCAATTAACACAAAAGAGATTAATTAATACCTTTGCTTCAAAATTAAAATCATTAAATACGTCATTACTTTCTTGGAATAAAATTTTCGTAAAATTTTCATAATTTGAAACACTTCACAATATTTAGATTTCGATTGTCGTATTCTATTTTTAAAATATCATTCAATCTAATATATATCTTCATTATAGACAATCAATCAACTTACTACACAACTCTTGTAGTAATATACACAAATACAATAAATCATTTATCGTGTACCAAGATTTATCGTGTATCGAATACATTGATCTCAAATATAACTGGAACAAGAAGTGTGGTTTTCAGTCATTGCATGGTTACTTTAATAAAATAATATGTAAATAACTTTATAATAATAATGAAAGAAAATTTATGTAGCCGCAATGCATGGTATCCTTGATTCTTTCAACTTGCACCCACCAATGTGGATGGCTTAGGAAATATCAGAATATTTATAAGGAGGATTTTTAGAAGAAGAAAAACGAGTCATTCAAGTGATAGATGCACGGCATTCAAGATTTCCTTGTTGTCCAATAAAATGGACAAAAATAATTCTGTCTCATAGTTTTGGGTGTAAATATCTCAGCCAATAAGACAAGTCATGCATCAAATAAAATTATAAAAATTTATAAATATTTCGCAAAGTAATACGATAAACGAAACTGAAAAGTGGCTTTAAAATACATAATCATAATAAATAACTATATTTATTAATTATACTTCTAATGATATATGAATTTTAATTGTTAAGTTTTGTTCCGCATGAAGCAGTTCGTACTCCACGTGTATGTGAACTTACTGCTAGTGAAATTTTCTTGTTCTAAAAATTAATTTGCGTATAACATGGACACGGCAAATGGTTACAAAAGCTACGTAATTTTAATTTATACTTATTTTGAAACTGATGTCTATTTTTCCCTCTACTTGCTTGGAAAATAGTGAGAGTTTTATGCTGAAATGTGGACGCTTTCAGCGTTTTCGGCATGACGGGAAGCGTGAGTCAATTAAGAAGTGCAAATTAATCAGGTTTTTCAACAATCCGCAATTTAGCAATTTGTTTTATCATCAAAGTTAACGTCTAATTTATCAGTAATTGTATGCGCACATGATCATAGTCCATGCATTTTTTGTCAATAACTCTACATTAATTTCAATTTGGTAAGATGAGTAGTATGAAAGGAAAAAAATGGCGGTATTGACAGCATGTAATCGTGTTATGTAGAAAAATAATTACACACTACATTTCAGCTATTAATAACACGTTCAAATTTTCATCACTTTTACGGGGTCATAACAACAGAAGAGAAAATCTCCCAAGCTTCAATCAAGTGACACCGAGGCAAGTGAGATTGAAGAACCGATATGCGGAAGTTATTTATTTAGTTATTCATCGATCACATTTGTGCTACTAATCTGTACTAAAATCAACATGTATCTATACTAAATCTATAAATAAATTATTTGTGCGCGCGTTTTTCACTCTTTGCGGTCAATAGAGTCTATATTAAATTATTTGTGCGCGCGTTTTTCACTCTTTGCGGTCCATAGAGTCGGGCGAGGAAAGGTTTCCCACCTAACCAAATAAGCATTTACTAGGCATCTGTCTAGACCGTATAATTTTAAGACAGGGAAAATAATTTTAGAATGTAAGTTTTGGAAATTATAGCAAAGAAGAAAACATTTTTACAAGCGTCAAAATATCTATGAATGTTAAGAAAACAGATTTAAGAAAATTACGAAAAAGTTTTTTTTGTAGGGATGTAAGCTTATATTATTATATACTTACAATTAAATTGCAAGTAATATACATCTCATAAAATTAAGAAATAAATAAAACATTGGATTATTAATTCATCTATGAATTTATTAGTAACCGAAAAGACACCGCTCTTATCTCAAGCATAAAGGATACAATCTGTCTCTTATNGAATAAGAAGGTGAGGATTAGTAAATTACGCAGTGGTAGTGAGCAAAGTTTGAACATAAGGAAACGACAGAACGGAAATGATCAACACGAAGGAGACGACACTCGAACTTCTAGCGAAACGTATGAAGAGAACGGTGGAGGAGGGGAAAATGAGCGTTTTACCTTGTGATCTCTTTGACTGGTAACTACTAAATGTTGGGAGAGGCTAAGTACATCAAGAATAGATTAGACAAATAGACCAATGGAAAACAAAAGGAACGTTACAGAAAGAAGAGAAATAGTGGATTCAATGAATTTTGGGTAAAATAACAGTAAAGCGAACACACTAGAATGGTTGTACAAGAAAAATCATTTTGGTTGCAATTCAGAATTAGAGGATAGAGTTGGAAGAAATGAGGGCATGAAAATGAAAGAGACACTAAGATGATAGGAGTAGTAGCCGTCGGAAAAGCTGGGAAAGGTGGGATGCGAGAAAGTACGAGGAAGACGTTGTGAAGCAGAGAAGGGAAGAGGATGTAACGGAAGTTGCAACGTAGTATCCCTACCTCCATAACCCAGTCATCCACACCCGGCCGGCAGCGTTCCGGCTCTCGCGTCGCCGCCAGAACCCAATTGCTCGTTTCGCAGGAAAAACGCCTGAGGAAACGCAAAGAATTCTTTCCTTGACTTCTTACAAAATAACTTGTAATGTCTTAATAATTGTTCCTAGTGACAGTTTGATGCCCATCTTTTATTTACGGATATTTATTCACGAATTATCTGTTCTTGCGCTCTGAAGTTTCCATCTGACCTTAGAGGGCAATTGCTCCTTTCCAAGTAAAATTCTACAAAGAAAACTATGAATTACTTTGCAATGTGATTTTTTGCTTTCAAAAATACAACACGACCATAACTGCGGAGGAAAGTTTAATCCTCATGTTTTATTTAAGGAAAATTATATGAAACTGTTTGTGTGCTTCTATTTCTTTTTCCAAGAAGACCGAACTGCCATCGAGAATTAAAAAAAGTGTTCGACTACCAAGAGACGAATTAAAGTTTCATGTTTGTCTCAAACAAATTTTGAAATATTCGGTAAAAAAATTCAAAACGTATTTAGAAATAACAAACTAAAGTACGTGAATAAAATACCTCCAATTCATATCATTTTAAATGTATACTTCATCTTTTAAATTTTCATCTTTGAACGTTATCCACAGGGCTCTAATGACCTCGATGTCAGCGAGCCGTAAAGCCCCACAAAAAAACATTGTCCATGATTATGTCAAGTAATGTGTCTTACACGAAAGCAACCAACAATTTAAATGAAATTTGAAAACAAGAATAAAGTTTGATGAATAGAGAGAATTAGACCATAGAGGACCAATACAAGCTATATTTTTCTGGAGGAGATGTGACGAGTTAATTTGTAAACAGTAATTGATTGTCAAAAACGTGTAGGCAGTAAAAAAATGAAATCTCTATTAAGTGTTGCTGGAAGAGTAAAAATGTCATGTTGGTTGCGTGCTCCTCGTAAGCATATATCACACACGAAACGTGAATGATGGAGCCAGGTATACTGTGCATTAATAAAAATGTACTCTCTGCTCCATTTGTAGCCCCAAATAGCACGCCCTCTCAACATGTATCCGTGCCACGCAAACGAACCTCGAAAATATTAATATCAGAAACGAAAAGATGGTACTTGATTAGAAGGCAAAATAGAGACCTTTTACAGCTCTCCCTGTCTTTCAATGAAATGGTCCGATTACACATAAAATATTATGGCGGCGATAAGTACATCATACTCGTGATTATTTTTATTAGAAACGTTCACAAGCATAGTTATTTTCTGAAATTTTGAAAAAACGATCTTTTATACAAAAATAACAGATTATAACCAAAATTTCAGTCAATTTAATTATCCGTAAATTCATGTTCCTAATATGTGATTCCCAAACCTCTCTCTTAGTATGCGGTAACTCTTTAATTAAAATAATTTTAAAATCAGAACATTGGAATAAAGTGACTGAAAATGACGACAGTCCTTAACTACTATCGTAAATTATTTATTCAGAATTGACTATCAATTTAAGTGTTTCACTTAAAAATATATGATTTTTCGTAATCTTCTTAGTAATGCTCCTTCCCCGAATAATCTCCTAAGTATGCAGAGACTGATTAGAATGCCGACTATTCCGCGTCTGCTGGCAATGGGCACTCGAGTCCTGCGTCAACCTTTCTCCCGAGGGAGTCGGTGTACTGTGTCGAGCGCAGCAGCGGTCAGCGGGCCGCGGTGAGGAAACGGTCCGGTTCTCACCCGGTCGTTGAAAGGGTGGAAATGTCCTCTCGGGATTCGAAAAGGAGACGTCTCATGGAAGTCCCGGAAAAATCTACCCTCTCTTCAATTCTCACTTCCTCGAGAAGCGCAAGCGGCTGCTGCGGTTCCTCTATCAACCCCTTCTCTTCGCAGCCTCCAACTCGACGCCGCAAGTCGTCTCCTTGATCTACGGTACATCAGAGAAACGACCGTGCACGAACCCACGACTTCAACTTCCTTATTGATTCATTCGCTGTCAGACCGAGATGCGCTCCATGATACCGTTACAGACACTGAGGGCCATGGTTCCGTTCACCTTCCTGAGTGAATCAACCAATCTTTTTTCACTGTCACGATATTTAAGCCATCGACATCGTCAAACATGTCCAGTTCTTGACACGACCCACTTACCCAAGAATATTCAACTGTGTTCGAAGGAGGAGTCGAAAATGTTGTACGGGTTGTTTGGTGTGATAGACTTGTCGTCTCAATAATGAGGACAATGATATTTTCCTATGATAAAAACTTCATCACATTATTCAAACTCCCATGCTTGACCCAAATCCTCAATAATATGAAAACATCGAACTCAAAAAAGTAATTTCCGATTGAGTAAAAAAGAGTTCTTTCACGAAGAAAGATTAAGAGTTTAAGAACAATGTCAATATCGTCTATACTGGTCTATTGATAACTTAACAAATCGAGAGGTATCAATCACGGTTTGCAAGCTTTCAACGTAAGACTTCTAGCAGGTAGTAGCCTTCTGCAACATCGTCAGTGCATCAATGTCTCCTTGAAGCATCCCGTGTCCAGTGCTCACTCGCACGCCACGACAGATCGTCCTTTGAACCCAAACGCCATGCTCCTTCCTTGCAGGGTGAAGACGAGCGATAGAGCAGGTTCTTGGAAAACTTTCGCGCCCTCCACCAGAACTTGCACAGCAGAAACGCCAGGACGCCTTCCGCCGGCGTCGCTCGCTCTCGGAACTCTTTCCACCCATCCTCCCAACTCCACCCACACACAAACACAGTCACCTCAAGAATGTGGGAGCGCGTCTCAAACCGCACCTAAGGCAGGGACGAATGCGTTAAATGAAGGCGAAAGATAATACCTCGGCAGAGTGATTTGTTGCTGGGAGGAGGTGGCGTGGCGTGCGGCGCACGACTTCGGTGCTGGAGGGGAGAGCAAGAGGTCGTGTATCGAGGTCGTGCTCTCAAGTGAGTGTTCTCGGCTATCCGCAGACACGCCGCTCTTGTCTTCACCAAAGGTCTGCGAGGGAAATCTTTTATTAAGGAAAGAGGAGAGTCTTGTTGGATATATATGGTGATAGAGTGGTGGCAGAACGTTTGTGAAATGAGTTTGATTCACGCTCACATTTGTACTTTGTGCCTGCTATCGTTACCTTATATGCATTTTTGTTGACTTTAGAGAGGATATTTTCTCTTCACCTCTTTCAATTCTTTGCAAGAAGTGTTTATGGTGGATCTGACACAGGTAAATGGCATAATTATCAATTAACAGGATATTGCGCATTCTAGGATGCTCCACAAAAACACGGACACGTCGGGCACACGAAAGTTGAAAACATACATCCACCGGTACCCCATCTCGCGGTCTCAATTCCGAATCAGCGCGCTTAGCCACTCCACCACCACGGCGAGCACTCAACCAGATGTTGTTTTACTCCCGAAGTCTAGTAAAGCCAACGCTTAAAAAAGAGGAGAGGAGGTGTTGGAGGTGAGAACTGGACCCAATGAAAGCCGACTTTTGCTAGAATTAAGTTAGAGGAAATGTCCGGATTTTGTTGAAATTACAAGGGTGGATTTGTAACGCAGTGCGAAAGATTGAGTTGTTTTATGACACTATATCATGAGCGAGCGAAAGCTTATGTAGTAAGAGGATTTAAAATAACTGGAAACCTACCTGGAATCGAGGAAGTTTTTAGAGGACGTAAAAGTGCCACCCCCTCCAAGCTGGAACCTCCCTGAGCTGAGAATCAAACCAAGCGACTAATTGATTCCCGTTGTTTCCATTTATAGACACTATTTTTCGTTAGGTTGACGAATAAATGGATGACAACGGAGAAGTTCTATTTCAACAATAATTCGAGTCTTAGAGAAAGGAAGATGTATTTTTCGTAGCTTTTCCCAATCCTCTAAAGATAAGATAATTCAATGAAATGCATTCAAATCCACTAGCATAGCTTCACACCCTCATTACTATTAAAACAATTTTTGATATTATTTTCGTCCAAATATTTTATAATAAATATTGATATTACATAAGCAAAAGGTCGTTATAGAACAGTTTGTCCAACAACTCCTATTTCAGAACTCTGAGTCATAACTCTCAAAACAATTAAATCACAGCTTCCACATTGTACAGAAATTTTGCGTGAAAATGTCTGTACATATATGAAGGTAGATCCGGCTAGAAGAAGGACCAAAATGTGTCCTTATCTAGCATGAGGACCAAAATGTTGAGATGGGTTAGAGAAAATGAGGAAGGTGAATGAGGCGTGGTTAGACCTTGAATTTGCCAACAAAACAGTTTCATGACATAAAATATTAAGGTTGAAAAATACTGGTACAAAACTGAGATTCTCTGGGATGAAGTGAGATGATCAGCTTCCTTCATAGATGCAGCTCGGATGGCGTAGTGATGGTTGTGCGCGCGGAGCCGACAAGTCGTGGCTCGCGTGCATGTTGTGAGCAGAGTGGCCGCGAGTGCTAGCCGACTTGGCGTTGTTGTTCGGGCTAGGCGTGTAGTCTGACTGCTGGCGAGAGACTTACTGCAGGTGAGTGAGCCTGGTTGCTGACTGCGAGAGAGTGACCGACTCCTGATGAGTGACTGCACGTTGCTGACTGCCAGAGAGTCTGGTATGGCGTCAGATAAGAGGCGATGAGATGATCACCAGCAAGTGAGTCTGACTGCTGCAGCAAAGACTGAGCGAGCGAGTGCCTGCAGCCTCATGTCGAGTAAGGACGTTGTTAGTCCGTGGCTCGCTTGGATGAGACTCGCGCTGCGAGCGCGATTGATGTGCCAATCGGTAACGGCACGACGTCGTGACGGCTGGTTGACCGTATCGATCGATGACTTGAATGATACGTAATGTTACGTAAGTTCTGGCGGGGAAATGCAATCTCGTGGACTCCAGTATAATTAATAAATGAGCCGTAAACTTTGAATTTACAAATGAGGTTTGAAGAAATTGTTCAGAGAAGCTCAACATTCAAGAGATTACACTCTGTGTACATATTGAGTGACGAGTCCACATATTTCACTTGTCTAATGACAAGATATTTCAAAAATGTCTGAACACATATTATTCTACAAGAGTACAAAATTAAAATGATCATGGAATTAACTTGATGTGTAATTAAAACGTTGTAGAATGTGTTTGGAAGGAAAGTAATAGCACGAATAGATAGAAAAAGATTTTCATTACAACTCGCCCTGCCAGAAAATTTATTCGCAGTATTCATCAACATTCGAAGAATAAGCAATTTTCAAACCGATTTTTGGAATTTCAAACTTAAATAGTCCATTTCCGTCTAAAGTTCCTCTTCACGTCAATCATTCACGGGGTTCTCGCCAACCGCGCTCGACAAGCTGAAGGTAGGCGCTAAGCATGACGCTATTTAATGCTCCGGGAATTGATACTGACACAATCATACCTAGGAGGTCAAAATGATCTCATTCAGGCAACAAAATCATCTAACTGATGAAATATCGAATGAGTGTAGACTGCTATCGTAATTGTTCACAACCGCGACATCAACTCAACTGGAGGTTACTTCGATGTGTCGCAATTATTGGCACGCGGGCGAAAATACGCGTGAAATCGAAAATGAATCGGATTCAGTGAAATATGCATATCTGATATCCTGCGGAAAGAATCGCAGTTGGGGTGAACAACGTCCAATTCAGCAGGGGGCTTCTCGTCTAAAGCAGAGGCACGCGACGCGCATAGCTCTACCCCATCCCGTTGGCCAGCTCTCCGGCTCGCTGCCAATGTGCGCCACGGACGGCAGAGTGGGAGTAAAGCGAGTGGACAGGAGCGTGAGGAGTCAAGCACGTGAACCTGCACATCCCTTTAACAATTTTTTGTTTCTTTTGTTCGCCCTATCTCGACAAAGATGCAGAGTCTTAGGCATACGGTTTTTGATTTCTCTTACAATTTGTATATCTTAAATGAGCAGTATGTACATTGTTTGGTTCATTCGAAATGGAGCACGCCTGAGAGAGTTTCTTAAAAATAGATTTTGAAACTCTAGTATTCTTCAAAATTTTCTTAGAAATCATTTGCTTTATGAAATTATCTGTTTATAAAATCATCAACATGTGTACATGGTTCTATTAACTTTCTTTTTGAATCACCTATTTGAAACCTCAAAAATTAACCATTCGCAAGCATTAACTACGGACAACAGGCAAAATCACTTATTTCAAAAACATTTTTATAAGCTCAATGCTAGATGTTTTGTGTTTACCAAGGAAACCAGCGTGTTGAAACCAGTTGGAAGTATAAATCCAGACAGGATTAATACATGTTCAGTTGAATTTTAGCGTTGAAAGATCTTCTTCGATTATTGGTCAATGCAATTTAATTGATTCCGGAAGGATGAAATTTCAATGATGTGTTCATGTGAGTTCTGCTCACCATGTAAAGTATTCCTTGACAATACCATCATGAGTTTCTAGAAGTTACTAATCAACTTCTTTCAGATGTCACTGTGACAATCAAACGGAGAAAGAACAAAACAAACGGAGACATTCAAGAGCAGAGACAATAAGTAGGAAAAGGAGCAAAACCCAGATAGTGCCCAGAAGGTCGACGAAAATGTTCATAAAATAATGAAAATTGAAACAAAAAAAATCAAGAATTAACATTCTTCACAGCGCCCTCACTTCTCACCACGCATCCTCCGTTCTATCCCACCTTTCCAATCTCGAATGGCGACCTTACCCCAGTCCTCTTCCACCCAACTTCCTCTCCTTCCCACTCGTTGCTGCAGACACAGCAATCAACCCAGACCTCGGCTGCCTCTTTGATAAGGTTTCTAGATCACCTTCCCCTCACGCCAAGAACACCGCACGCACTGCGGGGGCACTGGACCTTTTCTGTCTTGGTCACGTCTCTACCGCATATTTTTACAAATATCTGTACATTGCACACAGAAATTTACATTCGCAACTACTTTAGCAATAAGGTAACTTGACATCGTGGCTGGCAATCTTACAATTTTCTGGTAATCTTTTTTTAACCGAGCACAAAGAAACAATTCACTGTTTTATCGGTATCTTTGGGCATTAGATAACACAATAAATAGAATATACGTTTTTCTTTTCGCGCCAAAACCCTCGACGTTTTCATTCAAAAATTGTAAATTATCAAGTTATATATATATGAATCCATAATACAAGCATTTTCCAATATTCGAAAATTGCTAAAACCAGTCCATTCAGAAAAAAGACTACATTAGATTGTTTTCTTAATCCCATAATAACCGTGCTCCATAATTTTCATCAAAATCTTTATAACATTTCTCGAAAAAATTCAAAAATATTCATAGAATTATTCCCCGCTTAATATTATAGCACGTATTTTATACTGAATGGAGAGACGTTATTGTCACTTATTGTCTGTTCATTTAATATGGGTTCATTTAAAATAATCGACAGTACCATAGTTGAAAGGCAGTCCTCTTTTTGTTAGTCATAAACTTATTAAGAACTATTAGTCACTACCAATGGGAATAAATGTTTCATCTCTTAAGAAAAATATTAATTAATTAACTTTTTCCATTAGAATGTCACTTCACAAGTTCGAATTCCGATGATAGGGGTCTCATTACTGTACTTCAGGTATAGGTGCACGGGGGGTATGCAGGTATGAGGGTATTGGGAGTTATTGGGGTGTTTCAAACATTGAAATGATGCGAAAAATACCTCTGCTTCAATTATTAGGTGGATTCTTTAAAACCTGTAACGAAAAATTAATTTTTCGTAAACCGATTTACGTGTTTCGAATTCACTGAATAAGCCTTATTTATTCAAATGAGTGTATACATCCTTTTATCCATTTTGCGTAATGCGGCAATGTGCACTAGTCGGTCGAATTAGAAACAGATTATTCAAGATGTTGAGAGGAAAAAATGCACAAAAATTGGTCATAAAAAATTTTAAGACATGGAAATGACATTCAATTTTTTCCTGTGTCAATAAAATTCCTTTTTGAACTGAAGACAACCTCATACAAGTCATAATTTTGATTCATAGCGTAGTTAGCTCCACCTATGAAGTCCATTACAGCTATTTAATTTATGGGTTCCTAGTTGAAGAAAACCGGCGTTTCCCGGGAGTTTTTATTGATGTAACTGTTTGATGTTAGTTTAGTGAAGAACAAAAATAACACGTTTGCATACAAAATCGAAGATAATATCCCTGTTAGAACGTGAGAAGTAGAGGAAATTCGTAAAAGCAAATTTCACTCCAATTCCCTTACTTAAAAAGAAGTTTCGAAAAATTATTTCATAATAAGCCTTCACAATGTAAAAACAACATTCTTTCAGAATTCTGTATACTCTCTATCTGCCGGGTGATCACACTAAAATTTTACGAGTCCTTGTTGGCCGATCTTAAGTATATTTGCCTTTTCTGTTACTCTTAAATTTAAAATCAAAATGCTCTCAGAGTTGTCTTGAACACTTTACGGATTCCAAAGATTGGATGGTATGAAAGAAATAATTATTGTAACAATATCAGTTAGTAATTGTAAATATTATTATTATCATTGACAATGAAATGTTTCCTTATAAATATATGTCAATTTCATGAACATTGTAAATAAGTTTCATTATAATAAATTTTCCCTCCTGTCCTCGAATGTTGAGATAAATAGTTCCGGAAAACACGGATCGGACTATTACACTGATTTTTAGACATAATACGTAATGGTCAAGAAATATATTAACAAAGAGCCATAAAAAATTCCCCATTTATTATTATTATTTTATTTATGTAATATGTTTACTTGATAACATGTTCAGCGCGAAGGATTGGGAAAGACCGAGGTTTATGGGGACATGGGAGAACCGATTAGACCATTAGCTGGGGGAAAATGAAGAAAACCCTAGTCGAAAACCTTACCTAGACCTGGTGAATGTTGGATGTTGTGTACGGGTATTGGGGGTCGAGACGGGAGGTGTAGTGGTCGGCATACCTACGGTCAGATCATGTGGTTACGGGTTCGAGTCTCGATTTCATCGCAATTTTCATCTGGCCGTAGACGATTCACCTAGACCAGCCTAGAGCGTAATTCTAAATATTAGGCGGAACCCATGTTTCCCTGCTCGTTTGCTAAGGCAGGGTGAAAAATGAAATCGTCTGAAAGCTCTAATCGCTTCACTTGCGTCTCTGATGACTATTGCGTTCATAAATTGTCGCAACGTGAGTCGTAATTACGAAAGTCACTCATCTTTCAAAAGAGTTCTCAAATTTATTTCTCCGAAATGTGTTTACTTAAACTGTGCTCCATGACTAGAAATAAAATTGCTTTTTATCTTTTAGCACCGTGACTTGCAGAGTAGCACACTACATGCTAAAAAGAAAACCACATAAGCTTTAGTAAATTTTCTTTGAACTGAGTTAACTTCGTTTTCTTTGTCTGTCACCAACTGTTAGTGAGCTTTTCGGTAATCCTTTTTTGCGACGTGCTCGCGCCATCCGCTAGCATCGGCAGACTAACAGACCTTTACCCTGCTCTTTAAATATCGGCCGAGAACTTTGAGACCATTAGTCTGATACAATTATTTTCATTCACCGTATGCTAAATCATACAATTTGTACATTAAGAACAATTTAATCAATAATTCAGCGAATTATGGACTAGGATAGTGGGAAAAAATTTTTTGTTTTATATCTTAAATACTACGGATACTTTTTAATAGTACATAAATCAATAGAAGTTTTATTACGATTATTGGTTGAAAGAAACAATAAACGTGATGCCAACAGGTGTTTATCCGAAAGAACATTTTCTCGAAAGAAACACATTAAAAATAAAGGAAATTCAAGCGACAAAATCGGAATTTGAGCTCGTTATTTAATGAAACAGAAATTAAATTTTATATCTTGAGAATTAAAATTGTTATGAACGAATGACCATTCGTCACAACGTAGGAGAAAAGGGGGGACTTTTATGTTTCAACAAGCAAAATAGATAAAGGAAATAGGATCTTGTAAGTACATGTCAAGTTCTCAAAAGCACATTTATTCTACTTAACTTATATACATATATACATTGATTTGT
>NNCF01127668.1:2124267-2134989 GCA_002313205.1 Laupala kohalensis
CTTAAAATTACATATGCTGAAATACATTTTCATGCCCCCTGCCTAAAAGTTTGATATTAGTTGTACTCTGCAACTAATTTCCCTGAATATGATTTTACACAGAATTACATATAAAATAACTAAGTTGAAGTATGAACAGTTCATGTTCATACACACATATATCCCTTGAATAATTCCCCAAAAATATATATTTTAAGCAGAATTACGTAAATGTTGATTTAAGCAAAGTTGAAATATGACCAATATGGTGCTTATAAGAAAAACTCTCCGCTAGAGAACAAGTTTTTTGTTCTTTTAACCCCCCAAATGATATTAAATAAACATAATGTATAGAGCAACTTAAAGAAATGACATAGTTATTGAAGAATATCAAGGTGCTATATACATATACTGGAGAATTGTTTCAGTTGATTATTAGAAAGCTGAGCCAAAGTTGATAAAAGTATTGCTACGAAATGTTAAGAATAGTTATTAGCTTACTAATTACAAGATTTGAGCGAGCTAATGTCATAGATATGAAAGTTGTAAACAGTTTTACGTTCCTCGAGTTATGCCATGGTTACATTTTATCCATGGTCTTAGCTGATGTAGATTGCTGACTCCCGTTTTTGGCTGTGACTGTTTGAAGAGCAGGCGATGATTGAAGTGTTGACGGTCGATGATATACTGAAACTTAAAAAGTATTATAAGTTGATGTGTTCAGCATCGACGATAGTTTACGTTGCACTGCCATTTGAGTAGAGTTTCGAAGTGTTTAGTCACGAAGCCGTGGAGTAGCAGAGTAACATTATGTTACTTCCAAAAAATGGTTGGAATTACTTAGTAGCAGAGTGACGTCGTGCCACCCGAGTTCATGACTGCCGTAGAGTAGACGAGTAGTGTGACGTTATGTCACTTGAATTGAAGACTGCCGTAGCAGTGACGTCGTGTCACTTGAGTTGAAGGCTGCCGTAGCAGAGTGACGTCGTGTCACTTGAGTTGAAGACTGCCGTAGCAGAGTGACGTCGTGTCACTTGAGTTGAAGACTGCCGTAGCAGAGTGACGTCGTGTCACTTGAGTTGAAGACTGGATACTGCGGTGTAGTGGGTTGAACGTTGCCCTTTATATAGTGCTAAGTGCGTGGTCATTCACTCGTAGCACAAAGTGTTTATCTGGAGAGCGTTCTGAAATTGTATTTCACGGAACATCTATAATCCTCTAAGAGTGTTTATGAATTCAAAGAGCACTTATATATTCAAGGAGTATTTATATATTTTTTTTTTTTTTGGGGGGGCNTGATTTCTTGAAGTTATGTAATTACGAGCGTTTGGTTCGTGACATCTTGAAGTTAAATAATTACGAGCGTTTGGCTCGTAACAAAAATCAACATAACGGAGTTAAAATGATTCAAGTAACATTTAAATTTAAGTAAAATACATAAATCGGTTTAATACGCTAAAAGGAAAGATTCTAACACAGTAATTTTAAAACAAATAGTATCTACGAAAGTCAATTCGGATAGTTTCTAATGCAAACGGAATGCAAATTTTATTTAATAGCATTATCAACATCACACCTCTCACGTTGAAAATAAGTTGTTTAGCTTCTTTAAAACACGGATTTTGTTTTTAAAAGCTGCTTGGGAGTGTTGGCACAGTCTGGTAGCTGGGAATGCTAAACAATGCAGCTAAACAGTCCACGCTTAGTCCAGTTCCCATCCTCGAATTTTCTTCTTCGAAAAGAAACTTCAACTGAAACTCGCGTGTAAAAAACAGCAGGCTACAAACACAACAGAAGCGTAAATCACAATTTTCACTTCAATTTAATTATTTGTCTCAGAGCATCCGTTGTGGCAACAACTTAAGGAAAAGTCATTTCAACAAAAAGTCCTCTCTTCCACAGTGGCCTGATGTATTCTGGTGGCACGGCACGGAAACAAGAGAAAAGGAAAAAGGAACTGTTTCTGTGGAGTTTCCTTTCACAACAGACGACAAGTGACAACATACGAAAACAAAATAACACGCTACATGAAATACCTTGAAAGGTACATTTCAGACACATAACGAATAACTTCAATAAGGAGTGTTTTTTTTAATAAAGGCAGTAGCTGAGAAACAGATACGTTGCATGAAAAACTCATTTATCACGCGTAAACTCGTTTAGTGACAAAGGAAAAGTTTATTAAGTAATTAAAGTTTATTAAGGAAAATTTTAGTGACAAAGGAAAAGTTATAATAAAGAACTAGTGATGCTTTAAAACTTGGATTGTAAGTTCGGAATAGACTATCATTAAAGAAACAGCAATGTGTGCAATGTCATGTGAGAGGTTCAGGCCATGATCCCTGCTCTTCCACCCAACCGTGACTCGGATAAGGGAATTGGGGAGGAGAGATGTTGGGTTGAAGGGAAACTTAAGGTAGCGAACCGACATTTAGCTGGATTAGGTGACGGAAACCCCAGTTGAAAACCTCACCTAATATGGTCGATTTGGGTTTGAAACCACGCTCTTCCACTCAGCGGTTTGGTGGAAGCGAAAATGCTACCACTAGGCCTTTTAGGTTAGGCACTACCTAATATTTAGTTTTATTTGAACTTGATCTACGACAAAAATTAACCATATTACGGTAAATAATTGAAACTAATAGAATCGATTTCGCAAATACGGAAAACAGAACGCAATTTCTTAAAATTTTAATTAAAGATTTAATTCTTTTCAAAATTTTGTTAAAATTAATTTTTCTCCTTTGCTTATTGGTGTTTTGTGCGATATAACAAAACGAGATACCTCATTATTATTTCAATGTCCCTTGTTCTTGTTGATTACGCTGATAGAAGTGTTGTATTCATTAAAAAAATAATAAAAATAGTCCTGTATCACTTCTGTTCAAAATCAAGATGTTTCAGAGTGAAACTGACAATGTTGTAGAGATCTCGAAAAGGTTTTCAGTTTTCGTTCTCCACTTAGCTTGATTCATAGGGGGGACCGTTCAAGCATCAATGTTTCGCCCAAGATTTCATCCCAGAACACTTCCATGTGGACAGCATCAGATTGACTTCTAACTATTGTTGCGAAAAAAACAAATATAATAATACAACAAATAGTAAAAGAAGTAGTAGAGGGAAATTTCATATGTTATACCACAATAAAACTGTAGTTGACTTAAACGCGGGGTTATTGAACGTTATGACGTCACATTCAGATCTCCAGTGTTTCATTCTCGTGCAACCAATGAACAGGATTCTAACCCCAGAAAGGTAATTTACATCAGTTAGCAGAAACTTTTATCTGAAACTTAAATTTCACTTCCCATTTTTCGTTCCCGGGAATGAAGTTGAGGACCAATTAAAGGACTCGACCGGTATCAACATCGCAGCTGAGGCAGCGCACGCGCCCGCCTCTGCAAGAATTCTCAAAGATGCTCCCGTCGATTTGCACGGACGGAACTCAGCTTCGCATTGTCCCTGGGACGTGCAAGAACAATGGCTTTTTGTACGTTTAGGTATTGTAAAGAGCTGCGGCCCGATTCCTTCAAAAGCATTTCTGTAAGCATTGTGTTTTGAGGGACTTGACAAGAGCCGAACCCCCCAGATAGAGTTGGCTTCGATTAAGGAAGAAGAGAAGCACTTCTGCAGTACAACTAATGCGTTTGCTGAATGTTCAATAAATGTTCGTCAGTTGAGTAGCACAACATTTTTGTAAATATAATTAATGAAAAATAAAGGAAGAAATCGGGTATTAATTCCGAATGAAATTACTAACCAATTTATATCTTCAACGTGGTTGAATATGTTTGCTCTTCTCCGTTTACCATAACATTGCTTCAGTTAGTACGTGTATAAATCATATTATTATAAACAATATTAGATCCAGTAACAAATGTTTAGATGTGTAATGATGGAGCAATTAACTAAGATGGAAGCTATTTGGAGAAATGTTTTGGTAATTATGGAAAATAGCACATTTGGTTACAAACATGAGAGTTAAACTAATATAGTGATTACGAGGGAACATTTTAACTATTGAAGCAGTTACTGTATTAAACATTACTATTAAGTTATGCAACATAATAGTATTCTCATTCATATGTTTCAAATCTTTATTGATGAGAATTGAACTCGGCAAATGGACAAATGTTTCAATCTTTAATCTATCGTGAAGCTGTTTCGCAATGAGAGGGAAAATTACGAAGTTGGGTTTTTCGCTTATGAAGTTATAAGGGGTATCAAATAAATTTTCAGTAGCTTGACGTGAATACCCCATTACCACTAAACAGACATGGTAAGTGTTCCATTTCTTTCTATGTCATGGAAAGCTTCTCTCGGAAATAGCGGGAACAATTTTGATGTAATGCAAATCAAAAAGAAATTTTTTGATGAAGCATTTGCCTAATCAGTCACATCCGTTCGAAACTATTTCTTATTATCTTGTGAAGGTGTGAACTGCAGTAAATGTAGATCTGCACGATACACAACCCGACCAGAGGCGATAAAGAAATCTTTTTTAATTCACAACCAACGTGGATAGAGAAGCAACGCAATTACAAATACTACGAACTAAATGAAATAAACTTAACCGAAACGGTAATACTGCAGTAGTCGGGAAATACCTCGGAATGTCCTCTCCTGCCTCGGACATTTTACCGGTTTAGGTAAATTAGCCAAATGGACTAGTGTGAACTCTTAAAACCTCGGTAAAGGATGAAAGTAATAGACGAGGTCTGTTGACAAAAATGATACTATTGAAGGACGAGGAGTGAGACTTACGAAATATTAACATACTGATGCTGTTTCTTCAAATTCACAAACCATAATATTAAGGTAGTTAAAACTCAAAATGATAATAGTTAACCCCAGACAAAGGATCACAGTTCTCTTGATCGCTTTTTGGGACTGAAACGCAACAGAATGGTTTTACAGAATTAATCAAATTTTCCGTCTCCATATATAATTAATAACAAATACAACGGTCCTATTTTTTAAGAACTCGAAAACACAAATAAAATAACATACAACGTTTCAATCCAAAGAAACGATTGGAACGTTGTATGCTATTTTATTTATTTGAGTAAATATGTATGTTCTAAAAAAATAGGGTCGTTTTATTTGTTATTAGCAACAGTATGGTATTCAAATACTTTACTTATAGCGGAAATTTATTAAAATTTATTTTTTCTTTCAATGTGAGTAATTTTTTTTAAAAATTAGTTCTTCCTAATGCATAATGTCATTGTGCCTGACTGAATTTTCTTAGTGAAGATTACCTCGGCATTTCATTTACTCTTTAGCAGCTATTACACAAAAATCTATCCGTTTATGGTAATTATGTTAAGCATGCAATTTTTGCGGGATTACTGAGAGAAACCTATTTTATGTCTGTAACTGATAGCTATACAACGACAACTACTGGAAAGACGATAGATTTTTGCGAAACACATGCCAAATCAACTTTTTTTCTTAGAGCAAAATCCCTGCATTTATTTGATTGTCATCCAAAAGTACAAATATGTTAATTTGTGATTTAAAAAGAATGCATCATATAAATAGGTGAGGGAAACGGCTTCTCTTTTTACAAAAAACACAACTCAATTTCCTTCTATATTTTCTATGTAAAAGTTTAATTAAAACTGAAAGCAAATGTGATCAGTTGATTTTCAATGCATTTGAAATGATGAAATTTTTTATTAAGACATATTATATTGTATTAGTAATGTTAAGTTGTATGTGATATTATGTGGATGTGAAGTTGTATGTGATTTGATATTTCAACTTCTGTGAAATTAAAACATCGTTAATTCTTTGGTTTGGTTTTCTTGTAAATTTTGAGATGTCATGACTCGGTCCAGACACGGAGATACCTTCAATTAGTCCAAGTATTATGTTCGAAAACCTTGCAATGTGGTATGGAAATAATATAGAAACTATCGAAAGTACGAAAGTCAAGTCATTTTGCATCATAATAAAACTGTAGAACTAATCTCAACAAAAAAGAAACATCGAACGAATAAACCAATTGTTTTATATACTGTCAGTACCATTTTGCGGTCGTAATATGTGTTGTATAAAATACGCTTATACAATACTTAGAGAATCGCATTTGATCTTCAATGAATGAACATGTGCGCATTTGTTGTTCACAGGAGTGAGAACAAAGTGATAAAAATATTTTCTTAAGGTTTAATAGGAATATTAAAATCAGCAATACCTTTATCAAGAAGTACCAATTGTTTCTCAATCTTCGTTTAACTGATTAATCTTCCTAACGTTACACCTAATATCTGTTCTTGAACAATACTAGAATGTGTATACACAAATTATACACCTCAAAATACAATCGTAAGTTGAAATGAAGCTGGAAATCCAACTAACAAAACATGTATTCCTTCTTTTGTATTTTTCGGATACATACTAGCGCTTCAAGAAGTTTTAAATACTCATCGATGGTGTAATATGTTGGGAGGAAGCAAAAATCGGGACAAGATCAGACGGCCATCTGAAAATGTTTTAAATAGTAAAAATATCTTGTATGATGCGTTATAATACCATTATTAAAACTACTTCATAAGGAAATATATTTACATATAATCCACCGTTCTCACGTATCTGGTGACCCATGCTATCATTTTGGTGAGAAGCATGACGTTTTAGATATGAGGGGGCAATCAGATTTCATATTCACAATGAGAAATACTCGTACAGGCTTTGAAAGAAACATTGAAAAGATACAACATTTCCGCTGGTAAATTCCGATATTTTCTTTCGTGATACGCTTACATTTTCTGAAAATGCGTAGAATAACGTTGAAATGCTTTGCATACTCTGTACAAAAAAATCAATACGTAAAGGAAACTTAAATATAAAGTAAGAATGTTTCAAAGCAAACATTTATTCACATGCACTTGTAGTGAGGCTAATGCTATGTGCTAATGCATATGTAAATCTGTGGATGTAAATTGAAAAAGTAAAAGCACGTTTTATTTTGAATTCGCGAATTCTATTATAGTGAAACCAAACAAAAACCTTCTATTAAGAATATGAGTAACGCACTCTCATGCGCTTTACATGGGATACATTTACATGTGCTTTGAGTGCACTTTCTGTTTTCTAACTGGTTTGATTTGAATGTATGATTTAAGTTTAATCATAACAGAAGCTTTAAGTTGTTTAGCTTCTGGTGCTAGGTTACATTTCTCCCGTGAAGGCAAGGCAACTGACAGAATTGCGAGTGATTCGCTAATGAAGCACAAATACGGAAGATCCAGGGTGAATGCACGAATGTATTTTGTAATAATACTTTACACTCCAACTAGCGGCTCGCGAAGATTTTTTTACAGTCTGCGAGTTACAGTACATTTTACAACAAATTTTTCATCAAACGTCAGGGGGTACAACTTATAAATCAATGCTGTAAGAATTAATATTTGACAAGGCATGTCCGGTAAGAAAAAATTAAAAATTACGTTCGAAATTACCCCGTCATACATTACCATATGAAAATCTATCATTAGAAAACTAAATATAAAAAATGATAAAAATAAGCAAATATTCTATTTTTTCCTGTTTGAAATCATATAAATTTGTTCATGCGAATCAAAATATCGGATAACAAATAAATAAATATGACCCATTAGTTTTATTCGTTGGGCAACATTTTGCCAAACTCCACCCTGTGCCGGTTCAATAGAACGAAAGTGTATAGAAAATGGCCTGCGGACCAAGATAAGTTGGACAGCACTGCTTCACACAGCAATTTATATGCACTGCCAGTCACAAGCCAATGAAAACCTTAAATTGGTTCGATGAACTTCATATTACGATTCCTGAAGACAAAACATCATGTGCAGTAGGAATATTATAGCATTGTAATGTTAACTGTCAAAAATATAAAAACTCTTCTAGCATACTTTAAAAAAATCTTCAAAAGTGTCTTATTGAAACTTCAGTTTCAAACTATCCACCCAACAACCTTTTACAATAAACAATTTTTTAGTCAAATAATTATCGATAAATACTATCTGTCAAAACCTGTAGCGAGGTATCAAAGGGATTTGGCGCAGGAAGGTTAAAGAATGTTTGTTCTCACTTGGTTTAGATTTGTTATACTTGGGTTTCTTATACTCATCCCCCCCCTTTTTTACGGAAAATTGCAACGTTGCACTCCTGGCTGCAAAGAGAAGACCGACCCCCGGATGCTATATGACACAGCGTGCTTCTCACAGTTTAAACAGTGAGATTTTCTACGATAGTTTTGTAAGCTAAAAGGTATTAATAAACTGAAAGTACTCGTGAAAATAAACCGAATCGAACCATGTAGTTTGTATAAGGCAATAAAGACTTCGCGCTTGTAGGGTATGTTTGAGATAACATGCGAAAAATCTCTTGCATAAGGAAGTTATAATAGTATGATCCCTGTTTCCGTTTTGACATTACGATTCGATTTCAATGCTGGAAAAATCCGTTTTAGAAATAGAACTACTTTAAACACAAATTTTCTAACTATTTTATATAATTGTTCATGTAAGAAATGACTATTTAATTGAAAATGAAATAGTTTAGAGGGTTTTATAATCATATACATGAAAACTATTAAACACTCAATTTAATAATATCATGTTTATTATCATATTAATAATTTATTCGCCATGATACTTATTCCATTTATCAATTATATTTCACACTTAAATTTGGTTTTTAGTTTGTTTGTTTTTTCAAACAATGTCATTGCACTTCAGAAACTAAACTGAACGTCAAGGAAGGTAATGTGAAATAAGAAAACAACACAGCATTAGTTTGAAAGCTCGAATAAGCAGGAAGTTTTAGTATAAAATGAAAGAAAATTTTATTTTCGTTTCTAACTTGTCACTACTCCGATAAATATCATTTATACATAATAATAATCAGAAAAAATTCTTTTAATACATATCATTTAAACAACACTTTTATTCACATTTGAAAAACAGAAGTTTGCTTTGAAGCACAAACACTATTTGTGGTTTATTGTCAGGAAATTAAGGAAGTAAAGAGTGAGGACTAGTTGAATACCCCAGGCAGTGCAGCGTTTAAAGATTGTCAAAACCGCCAGTGCAAATTTACAACGAACAGACTATAATAACAGTCACGTTTCCCTTACCCTTCACTCATGACGTCACTTCCGCCCGAGGGAAGGAGGGTCGGGATTGTTTAATCCGCACGTCCTACACAAATTGGTCCGAGCTATTGCCTTTAATTGCGATATTACCATCAGTGCTATTTCTGTTTGTGCGTGAGTGTGGACGGGCGCTGGAATCACTCCAAATGCCTTTAATAAGGAACAACGACCTGCGAAGATGCGGCGGCTGCTAAAGGAGCCATAGATGTGAAATGCTCTGGAATGCCGCGTCGCCGCTGCTGGGAGCTAATCCCACGCTCCACTCATTCCGACCATACATTTAATCTTTTTCATAATGACCGGTAGAAATTCCCTAAATTATTCTGATACACGTTCATTTTCGTAAAATAGTTTTCATTATTACTTTGTTGTCAAAATACTGGTCATTCTGAGTGTACCATAACAGTGTAATCTCGCCACCTCAAAGAAAGGCGTTTACCCCCGGATTTCTTCGGGAAAATTTTTATTAATATGTAAAGAATCTGTATCTATTAGAAACAGATTTCACTAAAATCGAAACCATTCTGTATCAATGTATCTCTCAACCCAGTGACACAAATCTGCCCCATTCTTTGTTTAGTAAGCGTGTGGAGAGTAGAAGTCGGAGACCTTTCGTGCTCGTACCGCTACATGAGTAAACAAACGTTGAGAAAGGTACACCGAAGACCGTTGAGTGGAGCAGAGAATGCCCCACAGTTTTCCGCAAGTTGCAGTCGGCGTCACGCAAAAAGCCCATATTCTACCTAGTACCCTCTGGTGCTTTAGAATTAGCTACCCCTCGAATCACATGAATGTGAAAACTTCGCATTTATCACAATGTTCACTTTTACTCCAATTTGGAAACTAACTCGAAGTTTCTCAAAGTTCATTAAAGAAAATACATATTATATATATATATATATATATATATNATGGAAACAAATGGCTTTCCGAAGGGGACTTTAGCGAATAAACAAGAAACATTGGTCTGGCAATAGAAGTTATGAGGGATAATAGATCAACGGTAGTGCAACTCCTGAGCAGATTCTTCAGTATTGTCAGGGGGAAAGGGGAAAATAAGATTCTTGAAGTCTTACAAGTATGTTATCCTGCCGCCCCTTCTTAAATTTGTTCCAGGTCACTTACAACCCCAAAAAGGAGGAAGAACGAAGGAATAGAAAAGAAGATACCGAATTGTTACTTCTGTTATAATTATTACTATTATTATTATTAATATTAATACTAGTATTACTCATTATCACATAAAAAAAATTTACTATAGTTAATCTTATTAATCAATTCTTTTACATAACTTGTAATTTATATATTGAACTTACTTATCATGACCGTTGGTTTTCCGTGGTTCTCAACGGTGCTCAACTAATATTCTAGCTGCATCATGCAATCTAACTTTACTTCTCTAGATGTACATCTGTCTTCTCTTTTTATCGTAAAACTTAAATACCAAGCAACAAGCACTAGAACGTTCGTTGAGAGTGAATGCCAGGGTACAGTATGCACAGCCCACGGCAACCTCGGGCTTAAACAAAGGCGTACGGGCCCTCAGCCCCGCCAATAACTTTGCATTGTATATTTTTTCTGTTGTATTTAGATTTAAC
>NNCF01127668.1:2135058-2420614 GCA_002313205.1 Laupala kohalensis
CATATATCCATGCTCTTTGCAAAACGAGAATACCTACGACGAACGCAAGAAATTAAGCGTGGATAGGAAGAAACTGTTGGAAATAGTCAACACGATGATGCAGACAATAAATTCATCTGAGGAGATTAGTTCAGCGTTGCACGCTGCTAATGCATTTACGGTTATGCATAGTGTTTTCCACGATCGCATTTTACATACTTTTCTCTTAATTAGACATTATCTTGGTGAAGAAAACCTTAAAATCCCACGTCATCAACTCTTCTGGTTACTTTGAAAGAAGATTAACTAAATGCACTTCTGTGTTTGCGCGACGACTGTAAAACATTTTTACAATATAATAGTATCCCCTCTGTGAACAAAACGATTGCAAAAGAAGACAAAAGAAACTTTATTTATAACTCTCAAGAAAAATCGTGTTGAAAGAAAACTAATTTCTTCTATTGTGCAAATATGCGACAAATTCTCGAACATATTGTTTTTTAGATCAAAACACTCTAATAAACACATGTTTATTAAGTTTAAAGCAATTAAATGTCGATGAAAATTATGCCCGTATTCATTTGGCAGTTAGATATCATAAAAGCAAATAATTAAAACTGAAATTCTCTAGTAATAATATTATATTAGTTGCAATACTATTTGTTACATTGTCACATATTTGAGTTATTGCATCTTTCTGAATAGAATTGTTAAGTTTACCAAAAACAAATGAAAGAGGTTAGTTTGTGTTTTAAAACATTTCCGATAAAATATCAATAGCTCCACGTACGCAGATCCCAAATAATATTCAACGGACATATTTGGTGAAGGCGGAGTATACATGCAAAAACATTTACAGATCGTTTTTGCGAGTTATGAAACCCAATATTTGTTACTATAACATTAACCGTGAATGAAAGAAAATGTATGAGTACAAAATCAGTATTTCTGTAGATCGGGATCTAATGACGTGGGAGTAGATGTCAAAACGTATACAGTAAAACTCCTAGCGGGCACCTCTAGAATCGGGACATTTTAATTCCCCGGCAGAAATACATGAGTTTATTTTTCAATAACATATATTTTAAATAGCGGGGGCGTACAATGAGTACTACCTCTCGAACGCAACTACACATTTTGTCGTAATACCTCGTATTTGATTCAATAATGGACAGAGTATCGAGAAAACACGGATTGTTTCATGTTAGTATTGAATGCTTTTTTAAGAACATGAACGTTTAATCAGTATTTTCTTGTGTTTATCTTTAGAAGCATATGTGTCACACATTCTACGATGTCCCAGAAAAGCGAACAATCGACTTTCGAAAAAAAATTGAGGCCATCAAGTCAAGGTGTTTGAGTTTTGGCTGTATATGTTTTTTTAATTCGATAATAGAGATACTTCTGTAAAATTAGATTCACCATATGTATTGTGTTCCTTGAATGTACGAAACACGTGTTACTATCATTCTGTATTGTAATACGCTTATCCTTTTTGAAACATCCTACACTTTCTCCTGAATAGTAAACTAGTCTCTTTATCCCAAAACATATTCGTTATTGAGCAGTTTCGCTTGGTTTAGGAGAGTGTCCCAGGCCCTGAGAAATGGGACTCTTAAAGGGACATTCAACGGTGGTAGGTGAATATTGTTTTATTCAAATCAATAAAATTGATTAGTCACTAGAAAGCAATAAATAATTTATCTAGTTTCGGGTTCAGAGGAAGGATGGTTGTTAATTAAACGACGATAAATGATTGTTGATAAATTATTGTAAGAGGTTGTTCAACTTCAGCAACCGACGACTTTGTGTGTGTGACATCAAAGATATTGCATCGCAATATTCTCTTATTTACTCATTAAGTATCTCAAATGTCTATTTGACGTAGTATGTATGACAGGCTTTCTAAATGTATATTAACAAAGTATTGACATATTTTCGTAAGTTTATTAACTATACTTTCCTGCTAATGGAATAGAAGTAGAAGAGTTGGAAGGAGAGATGGGTCCCCTAATCCTCTTGACGACACTGGGCCTTCGATACCTGAGAGTTGGCCTTCTTGAGTCACCTGTCTCCATTTCTGAAAGCTTTGGAGGAGGCACCGCAAATCGAGAGCGCGAACACGCGTTTTTGAGCAGCGCTTCATCCCGGATGCGACCGGCGACACTCAACTGTCGAAAACGGATCTGCTCCGCCGCGCGGAAGCGCCCATGAGGGACGGAAGATGTGAAAGTACATTGACGACCTTATCACTCAGCCATCGCGTGGTGATTTCATTACAGAGGAGTCACGTCCGCCTCCCCGACCCCTTCCCCTGACCGCACCCCTTCCACACTCGCCGCCAATTATTCGACGAGCGAATGCTGTCTGCCACACTCGCAAATACAATCAGCATCCTCTAGTCGGGCTCTTTAACTCCCATAATATTCGTCGCAAATTAGCGTGTTCCATAGAATTGTGTTAACTCTACGTGACAGACACTACGAGCAAATACTGTCACCTAGGACAGCTATTCTCAAAGCCGTGTCATTTATTTTCCGATGTAACTCAAGAAATCCTTAACTATTGAAAAAAAAGCAATAATTTAAATATATAATGAAATGGAAGCAATAATTTATGTGTATTTTGGGGTATTTTTAACTAGCCAACGTGTTCTCATGTTCTGAGCCAAGAATATTCATTAGGTATTGCTCTATGAATTATTTTTTCATAGAGAACCACTTACAGGTGAAAAATCTCAAATATAATTATTTCTAGGGATTTTTCACGATCAGATTGAAATAAAAATGGTTTGTTTTTATCATTTGTGTAAAACAATAACTTTTACGAGGTAAAAAATAGCCCAACACCGATTTCAAATGACAATTTTATTCAAGTAACCGAGGAAAACATAAATAATGGAATTTCTAAGGAATTTTAGTTCTGAATTATGATATTTTCGCTATGTTACCAAATAGAGTCAGGTTTTGGGCAACAATTTCTAAAGGAGGATGAAAGTTGAAGGACAGAACCGTAGATAACAGCTCGTAAGTGAAAAATAGCCCAACAATAGGGTTTTCGAGCCACCTGTGCATCACCTAGATATTATTTTAAAATCATTTTACTGTTCCGATTCTATAAATGTCCGTAAAAATTAGCTCTCCTATATCTAAATGTATTTGTGACAGTTTCTGTGAGCCAGTATATTTTTCCCGTGTATCAGTGTCGTTTCTGCTACATAAAGTACTTCTGGAAGTACGAATCTATTATAGTTTCTGAGCTTTGAACTGATATAGATTTTTTTTGTAGAGACTTCAGGTAATTCTGTCATATTTCTGTAGTTTGGCGACCCGAGCTTGGTTTGCAGTCAGATCCATTCCGGATGGTTGGGTAATCTCACCAAAGTATTTCAAGTGGGAGACACGTATTATTTCTATAACGAGTTTTGATGGGGACTATTCCATATGTTGTGTGTTCGCATAAGAGGCTTGAAGACCAATTTTCAGTGCAATTTTGTGTAGTTTTTCTATTGCGTGTTTTGCTTCTTTTCTGTTGTTTTTTTTTGTGAGGATAGCAAGATTGTCTGCAAAAACCAGACATTTGATAATTAATCTATCATATTTTCGTTGTATATAAACCTATAAAATAAAGCGATACTACTGTCTTCGAAAAATTAAATTTTTTTAAAGTGAATGAAAAATATAAAGCAAAGCAAACAAATCACTCACAAATTGAACGAAACAGTTTCGGTTTCCAACCTTCCTCAGTCACATGGAAAATGAACCAATTCTTCCCCCTTCGGCTTACATTGGCCAACCGTTAGATGAAAGAAAGGAAAAGTAGGAGGGAAATTTGATTTTGAATTTTGATAAATTTAGAAGAATTTACTGTTGCTGGTATACATATAATTACACATTCTTAACAGTGATGTTGTATTGATGCATGTCAACTTCCTTGACTTACCCCCATTTTCCCGCCGAATATGTTACCAAGAATTATTTAGCATTTTGTCATAACATTCTGCTAAAATAAATTTAGAACTACTTGTATATTTTCATTGGATCATTTAAAATTGCTACATCGTTCCAACTTTGCCTCCAATCATGGAAAAATGAATCAATACAATCTCAATTCTCGACTCTTACGCAGAGCACAAGGAACGAAGTGAACACATTTCGGAGTCTTGCAAATTAATTTTTCTCTTGACGAGTGAACTCAATGATATTGGGAATCCGTGATGATATCACAGAACTCTTTACACAGAGATGGAACTCTTGTACGAAATTAGAAAATATCCAATTTGGCTGAAGTTTTGTAAGCCTACAGAGAAATACCCTGTGCTTTCAAATGTTTCTTCTGGCAGTGAAAATACCAACAATATAATAATAAACAATTAAAGTGGAAGAAAATTAGGTGTGTATTGAAGAATTGGATCTAATTAAAGTTCACTAGATTTGTCTCTTTCTGACGGGCCAATTAATTCTAATATATTTTAAGAAATAGAAGAAAATGCACCTCTATTTAATGGCACAGATTTTTAACTCATTCCTCAAAGATACCTCAACTCTTATTGCAAAATATTCCCAAATTACTTATAAAAACGGATTCAGCTAAAATGTTTCTCTTGTCACATTTTGATTTCACGTTAGAATACATTTGTGGGGGGAAACATCAAGGAATAAGTAGAAATTGCATGTAATGCCTAACACAATACAAAGGAAATGAATACGGAAGAATGTTATGCAGATCATTAGTATGATGAGAAACAACAGCAATCGTATAAAATGCAAAGTGACATACATTAATGGGAGGTTGTAGATTTCATGTATTAATTACGCATCATAGCTCAACATGGCACAAAGAGAATATCTTCTGGTTCTCTTGCTGAATTTCAATTACAATTATCTGTATATTAGAAACAATAATATTTGTCAACCACCAATGTGGATATTGAAAGTCAGATAATCAAAATTAACATACTGAAAAAGTATCAATGGGACTGGTACCCGAAATTACTACATATATTGTTTTACTTCACGATACGCACATACTTAAGTTTTGCTCAAATTAATTATCACAAGTCAATTCGAGAAATAATTAAAGAATATTTTGAAGAGAGTTTAAGCAAAAGTTTTCTTTCAGTCTCATCCTTTTTACCCGGGTTATTATAGATTAAATATATGGCGTTGTGGCAGAATATTCGCTACAATGTAGGGGTTCTCCAATATTATGGTTTTATATGGCAAGATTTCCCTACGTGGGGATGATTGGCGTATCGATCAACTAGGACTAATTGATGACAGATCTCCAAGAGGAGAAAAATGGGTTAAATCGACCGGAAGAGAAATCGATAAGAGTATCACATTTTGAAGAAGTTTATTAAAGTGTACGTGAGGTGTTATTATTTTTCCCCCTTGGGTTTAGTTGGGAAGTCGCCGCACACCGGTGACTTTTCCATCGTAGCGTCTGTTGTCATCGGAATCGCTACGCCCAGTGGGATGACAACTGCCCCTACGGGCAGTATTGTCGTTTTCCTGTCTTATGCACCAGTTGGGGGGGGGGACACGGTCCCAAGGCTAGAAACGGCCGCTGTGTCAAATGTCATTGCAACCTTATTCCTTAAGATAGGAAGTCGCCGTTGGGCGGTGACCTTTGCTCTCAAGCGTCCTTATGAATAATTGCGCACTCTGGGAAGAAAAAGAAATATTTTACCTTCACGGTAAAAATAACAACTTGAGGATCACTATTAAATGTCTAAATATATAATAGACATAAGAATGTCTAAATTATTTTTCAAAACAATTTCTAAGCTATTTCTGGGAGACTTCTTGACAAGCTTCTTTAGTTCATTCTATCAACAAATTATTCGGGTGGATGTATCTGCATGATATCTTGTTCAATATGTTTTCATTTTTATTCAAGTTTCTGTGGACAATCTCCGTCGCCTTTTCCTGTTCAAACAAGAGTATTTCTTTTCGCTGCGTTCCGGATCTCCGACTTCAATGTATGCCGGCCTCAGGCTTTGGACAGCATCCATCGTCGAACGCTTTGGTTCGCTCTGCGAGGACACTGAGGTCCTGAGGATGGATAATGTCCACAGAAACTCTCATAAAATACAAATCAATATTGAAATTTGATCTCAAAATTATATTGCATGTATTTTCAACGAAACAATAAAATGAAAACAGCGATTGCGTAGCAATTATCCAGAGCATCTGAGAGTATTGACAAGAATATATTACGATTCATTTACTTATTGTATCTTTTACCATCGATTTTTGGGTGCCTCCAACATAGCTGCCATGACGTAACTTTTGTCCAGTAGTATTCATTTCGAGACTATTTTCGTTACTAAGAGTCAGTGTTGGGACACAAATCAATTAATTTTTCCATCAATTTCAATAGTAATTGCAATTAACTCAATTTTAATTAAATTCAAAAGCAATCAAATAGGGTTTAAACGTAGCAATCAAATCAACTAGATACAGTTCTGAAATTCATTGAAAATTATTATAACATACTCCCGGAAAACATTTTCTTTTTACTGAACCTTGGGGTATTTGGAAAAAAGTTTGATGTATTTCCTCGTATTCTCATGTATTCTGTAAAGCGATGACGAAGCTTCATACCCATCTTGTACGAATGTTCCGTCCTTCCCTCACATCTCAATTATTCCGCATACTTCTGAATCATACTTATCTCGCGTTGGCCTCTACTCCCTTGTCATTCTGTTCCACACACATTATAGCATTATTCGCATTACACGAATATCCACACATCAGGATACGTACAATTCTAACATGTATTAAAATCTGTGTATGATATGCGTGTGTATAATATATCTCTTTGTGATAATCCTTTTTATTTCCGTCATAATTCTCCAATGACCAAAAACAAGGTGGCGTTTCAAATATTATTCTCTGGGCTGGGGGCAAATCGTTATCTAACACTTAACCATAGACTATTGACTTTGGTTTACAATTCGGTTTTGAATTCAAATTGCATTTGAATTTTGATAAGTTCGTAGAGGACCTCCCAGGTGGTGCTACTGAAATCTCCATCCCGCTACTTGATAGCATTGGGAGAGAGCGCACATACCATAAATATATTGACCCTTTTTTATATTCTACGCTCTTACGAAGTTTTAGCTAATGCTGCAATTTGCACGAATGTATGATGATGCTTCAATATGATAGGAAAGAAGCAATTGGTATAAATGAGTTGCCAATAGCATCCATAGACAGAAAAAAGAAAAGCATTCCCAAGAATATATATACTCACATTAGAGGACAGACACGAAAACTGAGCATGAAATTCGGGACGTATTCATTCACTTAATTTTTTACGTTCATGAACTGTGTGTGCGAGTTATTGGCTCGTTTCAGCGAGCATAACATAAAAGCAAGTATTCAACAGGTTATAGGTTAGTTGGGGAAGTCATAGGTTTTACAATCTTTCAAAATTGATGATAATTCTAACAAGGCGCTTGACAAATATAACAAGCATCACAAATGAAATTATTTATTTAAAAGTATGAATATAATAACTAAGCGTTTCTTTAAAAGTTCAACGACCCTTCTCTTTATATTCTTAACAAATTTTTACCTGTCCCAGGTGTGACATCTATATGATAGTTATATAAAAATACGCGAGTATTTGAATGTAACATTGTCTCAAAATTTCACGTCAATCGACCGACTACTTTTTTCGTTTTGCGAAGACAAACGTGCGCAGGCTTCATTTTTATATATAAAGATAATGTTGTTCGAGCGTTCGAGCTGTTTCAAGTATTTCACACTAAAAAGGTCATTCGAGAGAACCTAGGGAACCTAAGGACATCCCTTCGAGATTTTATTTTTACGTATCGCATGGAAACAAAAAGGAGCTATCATACTATGGCAGAACATCTAGTCCTAGGACGTAAAATTCGGAAAACCGTGGAAGAAAATGAAAAGTGCGCGGTACGATTGAGAAACCTCACACCATGACTTTCCCTTCTTCTCCAAAATTAGTTATTTCCCTTGTTTTCTTTGCCGACCTCTTTTTTGACACTCAAGTTCTGTTATCTGTCTGTACTTGAAAGCAAGTTTCCTAAGAGCACTACGTCTGTCNATTTAGGTTGAATAATTATTACTTCATGCGAATAAAACTTTCAGCAGCTGAAAATAACGCTTACTCTCGAACAAAACAATTTTTTATTTTAAAAACTCTGTAGCGTAATGGTACATAGAACATCTTACTAGATATTGCGCAAACTTTTACATTGGTGGTGTATCCTTGCATCACGCTGCGGAGAAAAAGGCCTCAGGACATTTTAATGTAAAGTTTTCACAAAATCGTTGAAAGTTACAAAAGTTCGAAAACAAAAATGAATTTTGTGATCGGAAACGTGAATTTGCGCGAACATGTTAAACGATTATACGCTGGATTTTACTCGCGAATGACTCTCATCTCTTTCATATAAATAAATGAAAATAAATAAAAACAATTAGGTAGCTATAGGAGAGAATAGGGCAAATGTAAACAGATACTATTATTCTTCAACGGAGATTACAATTATTCTGGTTTTACTTATAGATTACACACTTCGACTGAAGCGTCAACTATTTGTTAATACCAGGTTTACAATATAGCTTCTCCTACAAAGGTACTTCCATCATGTAAGCCGTCTACTAAATGTTCCTTCGGAACAAATCGTAAATTTGCAGAAAAATAAAGAAAAAATACTAGTATTTCTAGTACCTACATTCACCAATTACTTCAGACATCTTGTGCATAATTGTGGATGTAACTATGGCGGTGTGTTGTTTGACAGTGTATTCTGAAGTTTTCAGACAACAAATTCAGGACTTCGAATTTTCCGATTATCAAATTTCACCTAGAAGATAAATTTAACAATATAATATTTCGTCTTTGTAATTTCGCGTTTATATTCAGTTTCATCCGAGAGCTTCAAAGTGCATTTGAACAAAGATTTAAACATTTTCTAATCTCCCTCATTATTTTTATTTTAGAAAATCGTTCCAAAATGATCATTTTTCCACCGAAATAATGCAGTTTTCCATTTCACTAAGCTATATATTAACTAGTGTGTTCAATAAAATATTGAAATAATACTTGAATTTTGAAAAAAGTCTTTTTATTTTTAAACAGAGCTATTACTTCAATATTTTTAAATACGTATGTCCCTCATACTTTTCATTATTATATTATTTTTTGGCAGAATAGCAAGACCAGAAACTATAAAAGAATCAGAGAAATAACTTTTGAGGTTGGCAACTGATCAAAATTACTTTCCTATTCAAATGTGCTTCCCAGGGACAATATTGAACAAAGTTAGAGATTTCATACATTCTTTAATAAAAAGTGAAACAAACTTTCATAAAATAATGTAAAATATTGTGCCAATGGAAAATAAATATATCCTGTGTTATAACTATATATCATAATATTTTAACCATTATGCCGTATGTAAAAAAATTTCAAATAAAAAAATCGCTCAAATTTACCACCTACACAAATCTCCTACGTAAAATTAAATCGAGCCATGTAAAAAATCCAGACCCTATCAAAGCAGGACACTAGTTACATGTCTCTCCATACCCGCCTTAAACGAATTCTTACGAAATAACTCAGGTATTTCTACATAAACCTGTATACAAGATCAAGTAAGTGTGTTTGTAGGATATATCATCTCGTATAAGAATGTCATCTCATGGTAAGAACGGGTTTTCACTTTCTCGCACGTAATGGTCTACGATAATGAATTACGTAACTCACATAATAAAAGTACGAACATGAAAAACTAATATACTAACAACTCCACTATTGTATTGAGTCTTCATTTCGTTGAAATGCAATATTTTCAAATATATTTTGAAATCGTGTTATGGCATACCGTTAGATTAGGTTTCCAATTTGTGTCACGAGAATTCGGTCACTTCCCTCCCCCTATTGCACGCAATTACTCGACTCCACCCCCTCAGTTCCGCAGAGAGCCCAATTCCCAACAAACCCCTCCCACTGTACATCACGATTTGCAGCGTATACATTGAACCCGCGACAAAACCGCGATCAGCCGCAATTTTGCGGGAACAGGACCGAAATTTTATTGTGTTTTGTTCAGAAGCAAATTAACTGCCATCACTTGCTGCGCCGTCTCGTAGAGGCGGAAAAGTTCCCGAAGTGGCGATACATTTTCTTCGCTGTGTAGCGTCACGAGAACGGGTCTCACCCCATTTGACGAGAAGATTTTTTCACCTTGTTCTTCTCCCCACTTCCATCCTCCATTCACTCCCCATCATTCTCACTCTTTCTCTCCCAGTGCGGTGATTGGGTATGTATGGGATGTCGTCACGGATATATTCTTGGTATCCACTTGCTTTAACATACACTGTGAAAATCGAATTATCGGTTCAACAACGCGTCATTTTGATATCTCAATAGAAAACTTCACCAAGAAAATGAAATGATGGAACGTAAAATCCTGGATCGTGCAATGTGGATCGCACCTTATTTCGATCGCGCGTGCCTTTCACCTCCATTCATCACTTGCTGCCGTAGGAATCGTTCTTCCGCCAAATGCCATCTTGGCACAGCTCGTGAACGCGGATTTAATGAAAGTTCATAACGAAGGGCAACTTGACCACTTGTTCTGAAGGAGAAGGTCGAACGGAGAGCGGTCCTAGAGACATGCAGTGCACACCGCTTTAAGGTCCTCCACCTGCTTTCGGGTGAAGATGGAGTTCCATCACAGATTTCCTCCGAAGAAAAACGAAGGATCACAATCGTCCAAACATTTTAACTACTCGTTCAAAACATTAACCCAAGATTTTCATTCACAATAAAGTTCCCGAGGAAAAAGATGTATCATTCTCAGAAAAAAGTTATTTCGAGTTACGCTAATTTCTTTTAACTCTAAGTTCTAATTTGTCTGAAAGTTAAACAAAAATAAATTATAAAAGAATATATAAAAATAATTTATTTCTTTGATATGGTATCGTCTACGGTCAGTTGAAAATTGCGACGGAAGGGGACTCGAGAGCTTTGGGAATCGAGGCGAGTGGTGCAGTAGACAGTACACCTGCCTCTGCCACAGCAGAAGGAACCGGGTTCGAGTTCCGGTCCGCCGCTATTTTCACCTGGCCGTAGACAATGTAAACTTCCCTCCACGAGTAGATACTCGGAAGTTGTGACATTTTTGTTTGTTTGATATTGTTCCGAAAACAAAACAGCATTGAAGATATCATAAATCATTTCTGGGAAATTGGAACAAAGAATCAATGTCTTGCAGTTTTGTAGTTACTGGACGTTGCTTTGAAATTTTAGTTTATGTGTCGAGAAGAGATCACGTCCTGGATCTTCCCTTTAAACACTACTCGAAAATACCATTTGCAACCACCTTATCTCTACACTGGAAACCATACGAACTTCGCGACACCAACTAATAAGACATTTACATAAACAAATGCACCTTATTTCGCCTATGATGAAATTTAATTCCGAATGAAGAGCCGAAAACTTAATATTGCATGGACTAATAAGTGATTTATAGGTTCTTTAAGCTCTCTCTTCATTTTTCTCACATTATAACATACGAGCAATAAGTGTAGCGTCGAATGGTAGCAATTGATTAAGTTTTCGATCAGTTATTGCAGCAGTTTACTTTCAAATTCACGAGAAAGCAATATATTTATTGCAAGGGCGGTTTTATAATTCAATTTGTTAAACAAAAATATTTAAATGCCGCGTAGCATGAAACTTTTTGTGATAAAGAAACCATTCCAAGCAAATGTCATTTACAAATTTGCACTATAGGGGTCAAATGAGTATTTGATATTTTGAAAATTAAATTATTGATTTGTCAAAGAGAGTTTGTTGAATAATTTAATAACCTCACAGTTACGACTTGCCTATTCTCCCTCCACCAGATTAGAATATTTTCCTTTGATTCCTTTTACGAACATTCTTCGTATATGTCAAATTGTAAACCACATGCATACGGATACAGCAAAAGACTGTCCCGTGAGGTATACTACAAAGACAAAACGGAAAGAAACCTTACTACTTTTAAACTCATCGAAATATTTTGACAAAATTCGTTTATAAAGAGCTAGGTAAAAGGTTTGAGAACTAGACAACGAAACTTAAATACAACTCAATTATCTTTTGACCCAATTTAAAACTCATTCTTTCTCCGTGAAAGTTAGTCAGGAGGGAAGAAATGACTGATACTTCGTCACTTCATATTCTTATTTTCGGTTGTTTTTTTTTTTTTTGTGGGGCTTTACGGCTCGTCAACAGCGAGGTCATTAGAGCCCTTAAAACTTGTACAGGTAGGGAAAATGCAGTTACGCACTAGGGAGAGCCAACATGACTCTCCCCGCGTGTGGGACTCGCCGAAAGACTCAGCCATACCCACTAAAAACCCTCCTGCATTACAACTCAAAACACAAATTCCAACATATCACATGACTTTACTAAAAACATTTATTTAAAAAAAAAAGAGGAAAAAGGAAAATGAAAGATACCCTAGCCCTAATAGCGTCGGGATCGAGAAGAAAAAGGAAGGAGCATGGCACAAGTAAGTGGGAGACTCAGCTCGCGGCCCCGTGTTCGCCAAACACGTACTTACTAGATGTAAGTCCCCTGGGGGATCTTATTTCCGATTGCGGGTGTAATCTTAAGATTTTCACTAAAAAAAAATCAACGTAGCGGATTTTGAGTTACTCGAGAATATCTAGCAGGCAACAAAATCATACATGCTAAGTATGAAAAACGTGGAAAATTTTTGCAACTTATTTCGGTGAGGTTTACAAGCATCATGATGTCATAAAAGTTATGAGTACGTGGGTGGTTCACATGTACTGGTTGAGATGAGATATTTTACGTGGCTTTCATTACGTGGTAAAGAAGGCAAGCAAACTCATAACTGAGACGGACTCCACCAGAAAGAAAAGCTCGGGTTCTTTGTTCCCAAGACAGAGGTTCAGTCAATGGGCGGTCTCTGCGATGAATTGCTAATCAAAGAATTCCTACGACAAGCTGAGTAAACTCTCGCTTTAGTGAAGGCAAGACGACATGAAGTTCTCAAGAGAACATTCGATTCTAGAGAGACGATGAACCTAGATTAGCCACAAACCAGGATCAATATCCACTTGTTTGCTTTTCTCTACTTCTTCCCATGCCAATACTCATATTGGTTCGGCAACGATGCATAAAAAGGCGTGTTTTTTTGCAGTTTCTACGGTTTAAATGTAACACGACCAGGCAAGGTGCTCAATGGCCTGTTAACAAGTTACTGCTAGTCACAACGGACCGCAAAGAATCCCTAGACATGATGCATATCCGACATCCAGAAAGTGTGATTCAGGAGAATAAGAATACCAAATATAAATAACATTAACCGTGACTACTCACGTGACCCATAATTCTATTAAATTTGTGAAAATAATCAAATAACATATACGTTATCAATAACTTAGTTACCTGACGTAGACAACTCTGAATAGTTTACAACAAATTTGAGTAGATAACACAGAATACTTATCGCTCCTCTCACAGCATGTCCTTTCCCCAGCATGTCTCAAAATCAAGTGTCGTTCGCAATACACGCAAATGCTTCCTTTCCACCATGGGTTTCCCTATCTTCGATCAGGACCTACTTACTCCTCTCTCGCTAGATAATCTAGTGATTTGTGATCTCCACGAAGTTCAATGGGGCATGCGCCCAGGTATGATAAATACCAGGGACGTGATTATCGATATGTATACAGATACTCGATATTGGTACAATATATTCTGGAAGCCGCGAACTTGATAATCCTAAGGATGATAATGAGTGACTGGATGAATAATACAACTAAATTTATTAACACCCACGACGTGACGGGTAATTTGATCCTACAACTTTTTACGCCATCAGGTCGATAGTACTCATTTACATTCATTCACTTGCGTCTTCGTTGCTTTAACTCAATTCTTAGTAAATATTCAGAAAGAGTTAGAATAGAAAACTTTCCTAACGGGTAGATTCTCGAAGGATTATATAGTTCGAAAGAAGTGATGGAGTATATTTATTCATTTCTTTATGTAATGGTTGGAGAAATTTGAGGATTCATTGGTATATTCTCTCTCTATCGAACATCTCAAGACAGGTTTATTCGCACAATAATATGGAGACCTGATATAATATACATCTATTCTAGTGAGAACTAACCTAGCTAAGAATGGATGTTTGATGAGCAGAGCAGAGCAAAAATTCTTTTTTCAAATACTCTAGTTTTTCAGACATGATCTCTATTTATACAAAGCTAGCACAGAAAACCACAGTCACACATCTCAGATTAACTTGGCAGATCTGAAAAATATTTCAGTAAACCTAGTATTTTAAAAGTCGCTTCTTAGTTTTGATTAAATGTATTCAATAGAATTAAAAGTATTCAACAGAAGTCATGCGTCCAAAAACAACATTGAGGTTAGCAACATGATGGAAGTTTGCGTGCCTGGAGCTGGGCATCCCTGGTCTCGACCAGTTAAAACATATCGAATGGGACTAGAGATACAATGATTTCAAAAAATAGTACGTGTTTTACCAGGATATCAGTATCAAGTGTGTCGCTTATTTTTTTGTAAGTTAATAAAATTTACTCGTGAATTTCTAAATTTTTGAGTAATGTAACAGACAGTAGAAGTGGGATCGAACTAAGCATCTCTCAACCTAAGTTCCTTCCACAAGGACAGCCCCGTGTTGTCGATAAGTTACGTTTGAACATTGAGTTTGTTTTTCCCGTAAACTAAAGACCGACGCGTAAAATTCTCTTATCCCCTTACTTTGGGAAAGCAAGTTCATATCATAAAGAATGTGATTCCCAACAACTTTCCTTGTCCGTAAATATCAAAGTTGTAAGTAAAGTTAAGAGGAAATTATGCCAATCAATACGGTGAGAATCAAAACGGACGTATTATATAAATGTGGATGACTCATCATTCATAACCTTCCTGAGCCAGACTTGCATTAGCCTGACCTAGAATGAACACTCTTCTGAATTTCCAACAGTTTTGTCGAGCCATAAGCTCAGATATCGATCGGCAAGTTTCCGTGACTCCACGACGGAACTATACCATTAGTAGCGTGATCACCCCAGAATTTGTCGGAGAATCCGGACGCTCTACTTTAATTTCATTGTTTACGTATACGATAATGAACGTTCCTAATGGTAAAGTCGAGTTTTGTAATCTCTTTACTTTTGCGATAGACATACTCGGTTCCCAGTGGAAGTGAAAATGACACCCGTATCTAGTCCGTCATAGGAAGATTATACTATGTGGCATGACTTTAAGGGAAATGATAATGCTGTAAAAAGGTCCCTGTTCTTCTGAGGAAGACAAACTTTTACTAGTTTAACTCTCAATTGTTAGCCGCGACGAGTATTTGTACCAAACGTTTTGACTGAAATGTGAGAGAACTCAGAATTCTACGAGATTACATATTTTAAAGCAAATGTATGTTAGTTCGTTACATGTTGATATATAAAAGCAATGAAATTCGAAGGGTTCTCTGCTGAAGAAGCGTCTGTTTTATTGATTTCTGAAATTATATTTACTGAAGAAAATTTCTAGATATAAAATGAAAAAAATTATCTCGAATCCCAAGTGCTCGGCTCTGCTAGTGTTTGAATACTTGCTATTCAACGAAGAGAGAAAACTTTGCTATTTCTCTTAATTTAAAAGTTTTTTGTTCTTCTTGTTTGCCTTTTGCTTTCATTGTTTCATCGCATTCCGATACCTTTGTAGAACGCATTTTCACAAACAAGTTGATTTGTTTATATGTAATTTTCATATTTTATTAGAATCACCTTACAGTTGAAAAACACAAAAACGACGCAAGAAAACAAAGGTAGCAAAAGACGTGAAAGTGGATTTCCGAATCGAAAAAAACAATAAGTAATTCGTAGTATTTAGCAAAATATGCGTGAAATACTGTTCTCTCTTCTGTTTTCACTTACATATACTGTTCTCTCTTCAAGAAAAAATAACAATCAACGATAAAAGTCAGGCTGTAGTTTGGTCATTCAGTACTACGATTTCAGACAATATAAACTTCGCAAGCGATAAATCGTGGAACAGAGTGGGATGAGACAGCACTCTATTATCTTGGTATCAAAGGAAAGAAGTGGGGTCCAATGAGACTTTTTATCCAACGGCGAATATTTGTCCTAAAAGGCGACCAAACTTGACGTTCTAAGTTGCACTAAGTGGTCTTAAGATCTTACTCCAAATATTAACAATTATTTATTTCATGTACCATCTAACCACATGAATTAGTCAAAAGAATTGGCAAGCAGAGTCAGGTGGCTGGGAATTGTAAGGTACTGAATCAACATAGGTCCCGAATATGAATATACAAGTCCAAATATTTAAAAATTAAATACAAGTCCCAAAGTATTTGTTCAACATGTCAAGTAACTTAAGAAAATAAGAATATAATGAAATGCAACATCACCGAGAGTTTGAAGAGAATTAACTTTTAATTTGATAATATTTGGTTATATGGGTAGGAACTTAATATTAGTTCTTTGTTCCATTTTCTCTATTAGAGAATTGTTAATGTAACAATAATGCAAATACGAGAAGATACAAAAATACCTCTTACATGGGTAAGTCATTACTTGGATAAACCTGAATTCAACTGATTGTTAGTACTCAAGCCCCAATGAATTCGTCATACAAAGCGGCTAGGTTATTTAGTGAACCCAATAGCTACGATCTGAATGCGTGAGGAATACGAATCCAAGAATGAGACTCGTTTAGAACATTGAACCACAGACTGTAGCGAGGTATTAATTGTTTGAACTTGGTGCTGGGTGAGCTGTAGATGAAAATGTGTTTAATGATCTTTGGGCAACCGATGAGACCAGGTAACAAAGCCAGACTCACAACTAACTTCCACGCACTACACACGAGAGTCTGAAGTTTCAACCCGCACCTCTCTGGTCTTGTTCAGCGGAATGTTCCATAAAGAGCAGACATACAGAAAGACAAGTGGAAGCTAGGGCAGGTCCTCCTGAACTTCGTCCCTTCAAACTAATGGCGACTTCACTCCGCCGCAAGTGCGATCAATTGTACAAGTAGGTTTGAGCTCCAGACATTTGTAGGAGCAGATTGCTGTAGTTGAACATCGACTAATGGTGAATCATACTCCTGATGGCGTTTTCAAGAGTCTTGTGGTTGGTAATTTTCGTATCATTTAGGCCAAGGAAAACATTTCACTCAGAACTCAACCAATATTGGTCTCGTCGGTGGTTCACGTTCTAAGAGAAAACGTTTTGCTTCTCCTTTTAATTGCAGTCAAATTACAATATTAAGTATTTGAACTGTCTTGCTATTTAGTGATTCAGTGATGAAATACTAGTTAGTATAAATCTGAACTTTCAACCACTTTGCTTTAGTACGAGGTCATAATACATTTGTTTCGTTGGAGTGTTTTATATACATTTTTCAAAATGGTGTTACATCCGAACGCAATAAATTATATTATTTCCACGTTAAGCTGTATATAGTTCAAGGAACATCAAATCAAATGCACGCTGATATGTGATTTGTTTTTAGGAGTCAAAAGTACATCAGAAATTATAGTTCCATGACAACACATTTCTAATACCCAACAGTTGCGTATATTTTTAGTTTTGTTTCAGTGTTTCATGAAGTATAAAGTTTTGCAATCGATATTTTATCATACCAATTTTATTTTACAAAATCTCATTTTTGAAAACTTTTTGAGGTGCGATTATAGAACTCTCCATTTGCACATAGATACGCGCATTGCTCTATTGTTTGAGTGTTCATGTCTGTGCTAGTATAACTATGATATTTTCAACCCCCACCCCAAGACAAGCACGGAACATGAAATCCGCATTGCTAAAATATACAGTAAACTGTGTTTTACTGTTGCAATTTTAGTTTCCTTTGTTTGAATTAATTGTTCTATCTCTACAAGTATTAGTTAGGCATATCAAGTGACTTCTCTGACAATCTAAATAACTCAAAGATCCTCATATACATTGATTCGTTCATTCAAACTTGAGATCGTTATAGTTATAAAAAATAAATTGTTGTGGTACTCTAGTATTCTCCAAACTTTCCTAGGATGCCATATGCTTTCAGACATCACTATCTATCAGTGTATCATTGCTTCTGTGTATTAACTTATTTCCCCGTGTTCTTTTTTTTTCGAGTACCTTTATAAAATCTCATACCATCGTCGCAAGTGCAATAGATTAAACTACATATTTTCAATTAATTCTTTATGAGCTCTTGGCAAAATATTCTCGTGTTTACAATTTAATTGCCAACTCAAGTTGATACCAGTTGGAAATGTAAAGAAAGCAAGATTGATGCATTTTCTGTTTGATATTCGTAATACGTTGAAGACTCGTAATAGTCATTGTACTCTGATAAATTCCGAACGAATAACGAAATAACGTTCTCTTGTAAAGTGATTCTTGACAATATATGTTTTTACAAATCAAGAATTAACTACTTTCAGATGTCAATGCTACAACCATATAGAATTTAACATTCTTAAAAGTTGCCTAACATTTCAATTGCAGTATATCCTTCTCAATAAAAATGAAATTATTTATAATAAACCAGCTAATTGGTTTAATACAGTTTATTAATTACTGTGGAATTACATATTTAAATCAATTTTCTTTAAAATTTCCAACAAAGTTAAAGTTGCAACAGGTTGTACAGTAAATTTCTTCTCTGGAATAGGTAAACCAATACCCATGCCATACTGAAAGGAAGTAGCCAAACCACTACAATCTTTCAATACCCCTCTATATATTGGTCTTCCATATCCAACACAATTATGAAAACGATGTCTAATCCAAGGTGATCTCCTCCTGTAATATCTCCTGTATATTCTTCGTCTCCACATCAGGAAATATTTGCTCGCTTTCACAAAAATGTGAACTGGCCTCCACTAGTAATAGACGTGACGCCAATGCCTCGTCTGAAACTATTGCAGACTCATTAGATACAAATATAACATGACCCTTGAAAACATTAACAATAGGACTTAAACCTTTCCTATTAATAACACACATTCGGCCCTCTAACAAGGTCCTGGTACGAATATATGATCAAACTTTAGAGAAAATCTATCAAGGCAAAATACCGTAAACTTGATCGTTAAAGTCAGACGATATGAGATTTGAAAAAAATAACTGAATGAAGTATTAGTTCGCGACAGAATTCAACCGTTCATGATTAGTTTAAGATCTTCTCATCAGGGTAACGCAGCAACGAAATAAATTAAAATGGAATTTAATAGTGAGGATGAAATGTAGAACTCACAGAATAACTAATAACTTAAAATATTTGGTTTTGCTTATTCATTACTATCTCTCTTTTACTTCGTGAGTATTTGGTAAATTCACTAACCGTTTTTTTAAATGAAAATATACATTTATCGCCTTCTCTTCTTTGTTGTCATGATTTACTAAGACCAAATAATTTGTTCGAAATGTAGTTTTTCACTTGGTAGTGAAGCATCAAATTAAGTTTAGCAACAAATTTCAGTCCTCAACTTTTTGATTTGATGTATCGAGGGCTTGGCAGAAACAGTATCTAGTTCCGATTACATATTTTTGTAAGGAATGTTAGGTAAGAATATAAAAAAGCTACGAGATTGGTCTATTCCATTTCAGAAGCAACTATGTAAAACCCTTCCTGTCGTACGTAACGTGAATGAATATGGGCTCGTATGTACATGATTGAGAATCATATTTGGCACGATGTAGTTCGGAACTTTTATGTTGCCATCGAGCATTTCTTATGGGTCACTTCCAGTCATGTACATTTTTTTCGAAAATAAGAAGGCAGCATTTCACATTATGAGAAGGGCATGTGTTTGTTGTTATATCTTACTTTTCGAGTCGATATTTGAGATGCCTTTAAGACATGCCGTGTAAACAATCACATGACCACCAATTTATGGTCTCGAATCAATAGAGACCGTTGCAATCCGAAGTTTTTACGATCTAATTACGCACATTTTTACAGCTCCGGGATGCAAACTCAAAGAATAAAAGTGTTCACGATCGATTGACGTCATGAACTGATATCTTCCGTTGAACGATGAGTAAATTTTTGCTTTAGTGAACTAAAACTTCATAAAATAGTTAAATTGGTAGTAATAATTTTTGTAGGAGCGTTGTGGATGATTCCTTTTTATCCTCAAAAATTTTCACTCAAAACGAGATTCATAAAGGGGAAACTAATAGCAGACTTAAGACAGAAAATGTATACTTTCTTATGAGCATATTTCCACCATGAGCTACATTTAGTTTGTTCTTCTCCGAATCTCTATATTTGACCAAAACTCACAAGGTCTTTTCGTACAGTTTTATAAATGGCATGATTAATTTGGCAGAAAAATAGAAGAATCAATTTGTTTCATGGAAACAAGTAACGAAAATCAAGCAGTAAAAATCTCATGACTGTTAATCACATGTGCATAAGATGTGGGTGAAGCTTCAGCCCCAATGTGTGATTTGCGAGGCAGAGACACATACGTTTTCACTAAAGAACGAACTCCATTGACTACCCCTTACTAACGGAAGCAAGGATTTTAAATTCACATGGGGATCGAATCCGGGACGCCTGACATGCTGAGAGTCACAATCCAATAACAGCATCTACCACAACTTCAAAAACAAAGCTCTCTTACGTTATTCACATGCTTTCGCATGATTTTGCCGGTGAAATGACAAATGGAATAGATGAGGAAGTCATCTGTGTTTTTACGCCAACATAAGCCTGCACACTCATTATTCCATTTTGCGATCCGTATTGCCATCACTGAAGGTACACCCCAGTACATGCCCTCCAATACCTCTCAGCTCTTTGATAGGTAAAACATTAATGGAAATGTTTGGATCGCCTATTTGATTTTTCCTATCATGGAGGTTTTGATCTGTGGAGTAATTAAATCAAACGCAATATCATTTCATATCCAGAAACAATAGGAAAAGCTTGCTGATTGGATTTTGAATCAATATCGAAAAATATGAAAAATACGTAGTTTCCCGTGCAGATAAATCTTTATTATCTTCCCTTTCTCAAAAATCCATTTCAAAGCACGAGAAGCGATGATCAGAAGATAATTGATGCCGCTAAGATAGTATCCCCGTATACCATTCAAATTGTATAATGATAAAAATTTGCTTCGCGAATATTCATTCAATCCTTACTTCCAGGCGTTATTCTCATCGTTCCTTTGTCAAAAATGTGCAAGTATAACAGATTTTTTTCCTCTAGGATTTTTTTTCCTTTTCTAAGAGCATTCTTGTGTTTTAATCATATATAGGAATATCTATTTGTATATTTTGAAACTTGGTGATATTATGTGAAATGAAACTGACGAAACGCTATGATAATTTAAAATCAGTTGTAAACATAAATCCACGCGTTTTTCACAAGAGCATAAGAAGGCGGTGAAGCTTCAGCCCCAATGTGTGATTTGCGAGGCAGAGACACATACGTTTTCACTAAAGAGCGAACTCCATTGACAATCCCTTACTAACGGAAGCAAGGATTTTAAATTCACATGGGGATCGAATCCGGGACGCCTGACATGCTGAGAGTCACAATCCAATAACAGCATCTACCACAACTTCAAAAACAAAGCTCTCTTACGTTATTCACATGCTTTCGCATGATTTTGTCGGTGAAATGACAAATGGAATAAATGAGGAAGTCATCTGTGTTTTTACGCCAACATATGCCTGTACACTCATTATTCCATTTTGTGATCCGTATTGCCATCACTGAAGGTACACCCCAGTACATGCCCTCCAATACCTCTCAGCTCTTTGATAGGTAAAAAATTAATGGAAATGTTTGGATTAATGAAGCGTTTTACAAAAGAGCACTAAGTGAACAATAGTTAGGGCGTCACCAAGGAAGGCACTTTGTTTGGAGATATTACAGAATAACTGTATTCAGTTGGAAAATTAATCATAAACTCGCGAAAATTATTTTTTTCACAACTGTCAGTTATTTCATTGCAAATACATATGATTATGGTTTAAGCTGCTTGGTTCTTCATATCTCTATTTATATACTATATCCTATTTATCCTAAAACTGCCTGTAATTTATGAAACAGCAGGAAAGAAGCCAATTCAAACTACCGGGCGACAGTTTGATCGATTAATGTATCAATAAATGAAGCTCGTTTGATGTCTTCCAAATGCTAGTATAAAAAAATCAACGCAATGGGGAGTTATCAGGCTCACACCGTGAACCTTAACAAAGTGATCGTTTCGAACCATCAGGTGTTATATTATAAATGTGATGTATAAGTTTTGTAACAATTTCCAACACTTGCTTTCATTAAGGGAAAAAATATCAAATTTCAAATTTTCCGCAAATATTATTGTGCAATAAATGTAACTGATAATGGAAAGTAGTTTAGAGACCGTAGATGGTTGGTCATGACAGAAAAAAGGGATGCTGGTAAAAAAAGGAATTTGTAAAAAAATTATTTCCAACATCTCAGACGCGCACTTTGAGCGCAGCAATCATCCACACGCCACTTCTTCCCCCTCGCTCTCCAGAAAGAGCAAAAGAAGCGATCAGAACAAGAGTCGAAATTCCCTCTCAATGCGGCGATAAGAACCGATTCCGTAGTCACTCGATGCCCCGTAACAATCATCAGTATCAAAAATCCCAAACACATAAAAAACTAATCTGAAAGATTCCCCGAAGTTTGAAGTTATATTCCAATACAGCGCATTGGTTGTGGCCTCTAGAGGTCCTGGTTTTCAAGACAGAAGAAAATTGTAATCACAAAGAGCCCGGGGCGACGTGTCTCCACATTTCTGCGGCCGTTTCTGCAGCGACGCGCAGGGCTGACATTTCTCGTTATTGCCCCACCCCCACCCCTCTCCTCTCCCTCCACCACCGTCTTTTATTGACTTCGCTGTGAAGAGAAACCCTCCATAGATATTAGTTTATCAGGGTTACCTCGACAGCTGCCATAGAAAGTCTTCTGTGAAGGATTCCGTTCACAGTTCTGGAAACAAATGAAGTCAGCCAAGCAACTTCACTCATTGACTATGTCGATTATTGTGAAAATCGCCTTTTGAGAGTTGCATTCTTCGAAGATGAAAAACGAACGAACCAACGTTGAAGGATAGCGAAGATATTTTTTGAGTCCTCGCAGATTTGCTCCAGATATAATCGTATTCATTATACCCCAGTATTTACCACTCAAACGGTCGGGGATAGAAACCATTTAACGAGGAGGATACTCCGGAATTGCGATGATTATACGCAAGATGATACTTCACCTATCTCCACACCTTGTGCAACGGTTTAATGTTAATAAGTTGCATCACCCGCTAACACAAACATTTGGAGTGTGTCTCACAAAATACCACTTCTATACAAAGCTGACTCTATCACTGAATAACTCACTCTTGGAATCGTCTTTTGTGGAGCTCTAAAGCCCCACAAAAAATGGAATTGTCTTGAAAACAATTGCGGAATAATTTCCGTTGCATCCGATAATTTTAAATCCTTTTTTTCTCGAAAAACCAAGAAAAGTTTTACATGAAATAATTACTAAGTTAACAAAATATTTCCTTCGTTAAACCTCACCTATTTTACAATCTTCGTCACTATAAGGTCAAAAAACCAAAATTGGCAAAAAATTGATGGTAATAAAGTCGAAAATCAGTCTCAAGGGAAAATGTTGTTTTTTTTCATTTTGGTTCCCTCCTCCCAAAAAAATGTTATTTCCACGTACATTTCCAATAAACTCGGATATCGGCCTTCCCGTGTTACCTTCATTATTCATGGGAATATCATTGTTCAACAAAAGACAAATAACTCTTCATAAAATAATTTATTGACTTCTCCTTCAAAATTTTTTAATGTTTCATGGACATTTTAGGAAAAAAACTCCGAATATTGAGACTCTTTTTGCTGGTAACTGCAGAGTGTCTGTCTTACTAATGTTTCGTACAGGCTGTTGAGTCTTATTGAAATCAGGGAAAATAATATACACAGATAAAAGAGGAATATCTGTGACACGGAAATCGGAAAAAGTAATCGATGAAATTATTTGAAATTTCAAAGGACTCTTTGATATTGGTGTGGTTAGTATTGATGATTTACAAAAGCAGAGAAACAATTAAAATTTGTTGGTAATCAGTAGATGTGAATCTTCACTCGCATCTCTATTGACTATGAAGCTTACTAATGTGTCCGTCAGAGTTCAATAGCGTTACGCGACGCTGACAATCCAATGAACATATAGTGACCGAATTGTAGAAGAAAAATTATAAAAAGTCGTGAAGGCAATTGTGTCCCCAGTTTCATAGAATATTACCTTTACTGTTTTGAAGTACATAACCTAAAAATGAAACGAAAACCAAAGAATTCAGAGGTCTTAACTATGCGCTTTGTTTATTAAGCTTTTTGTGAAAAACGTATTTTTCTTCTGACTGGATTTTAAAATAATTCGTAATTACGTACATACGTACATTACGTAATCGGGAAAATACAATACTGAAAACTGTGCGTATTTTTTGGAAGTTTTCTTCGTGACATTTAATTTAATAACACGAAAGAAGAGAAATATGGAAACTGACAAGCGAATTTAGAGTAATATATAAGGATGACGCAGGGCAAAATTAGCTCAAAAATCCAGACATATTAACAGGGGTTTTAATACCCTCTGTAAGGTAAAATAAATCAATTCACAGTACCAAGTTTCCTTGGAATGTTGATGTATTTTTTTGTATCTTTGTTTAACAATAGAAATATTTTTTATTTGTTTTATCACTCAATTGTTTTAAAATTTTGAATGTCGAGTAATGATTGTTTTAAGTTTATTTTCAAATCCCGGGAGACACCGGGTAGTTCCGCTAGTACTATACACACCTTGCAAAACGCGTCACGTAGCGTCGCGGGAAAATACGAGTTCCCATCATGAAGGCAATTTCAAAGTTACACCTAAACACGAGTAATTTCTTAGTCTTTCCTTGCATTTAAATTATTCTTCAAATTCAAATTGTGCTCTATCGATATGTTTGCTGCCTCGACAGTAGCGGGATACGTACAAATACATTTTTGGTAAAATTCCATTTTCGTTCTGAATTATAAATATAAGTTATTCATGTGTATGGTTCCAAATTCATTCGGAGATTAGTCAATATTTTCTCCCACCACGGTTGATAATTTTTACATTTAGTTTGAAAAGTGTTTCAGTTGTCCTTGATTAGGAAACACGGGGATAATTTGAACTCTTAAAGAGAAAAGTAATCACATCCGCCATGTTTCATCGCTTTACTCGGAGAGAAACCTTCGTCAAAGATTGGTTAACCTTCGTCAAAGGTTGGAGGCAAACGTAGGACGAAGTTGCAATCAAATATAAATATTAACAATTACTCCTATATTTACTTTAGCATAATCTTATGGGAAATGCAACATGAACCTTGGTAACGTATTATTGGGAAAATTACACAGGAAACGGTGATACGTCACGCAGCGGTATGTGTTGTACAAAATTTACCAAGATGTACACGTAAACTTTTAAGTACTCGCAACGTAAATTTATTGCAATAATTATGAAATTTGTAGCAGATTTCAGTTTCCGTCTCAGAAAAAGTGTAGTATAAAGAGAAAAAAATCATTTTCTTTCCAGTATGATACGCGACAAGTTGGTTTACAGTCTAAGTATAAAGTTTGCCCTGGACAAATCGCGTCTTAGAAGACATAAGTTACCAGCGTTTCGAACATCTTGCTGTGTACTTCTTCAGGGTAATGCCAGAGTCGTACAGACCTAAGTGACTTAGGTCTGTACAACTCTTACATTGCCCTGAAGATGGCCACAGTAAGATGGATAAAACATTGTTAGCTATATATACTAAGACGCGAATTGTCTGGGACAAACAAGTTTATTCTGACTCCGGCCGAGGAAGCCTAGGTTTACAAAGCCTGAATTTGCTTCAAGATGCCTTTATTAAAATGACTTAGGTATACGCTGATACAATTAAATAAACGCATCTATCAGGGTCTCGATTTAATTTTTTAAACCAACTATACAATAGATTTAAGACTTCCAAAACTCGATCAGTGAGCAAAGAGGTAGGGGGATAAGGGAATTAACTGGCGACAAGGAGAAAGTAAAGTAACCGCTCCTTCATCGCCGAAGGCTCCTCGGAAATAATGGAGCAACATCACGACAAGAAAACATTTTGTGCACAATCCTCTTTCGTGGCAACACGAGCATCGCCATTTTTTACCCCACACCGGCAAGAGTAACAGAAGGGGAGAAATCGCGAATACGCCTCCTGATATCTGGTAGGTATTACGGGTTTTAAATTACACGCAATCACGACGAAATCGGTATCATAAACCTTCCTAGCTAATCACCGATAAGATGAAGTATTTCAAAATAATAAGATTTAGGACATGTAATAGCAAACAACCGGATTTTTGACAAAATATTTAAATTATAATGAACAAGGTATTTCGTCACCTCTTTCAGTGGTTAAAATCATCCATTTTTTATGCACCATTGGTATCAGGTACGTTAAATCATAAAATAGCATTAAAAACAATATTTTCAAAAAGGAATACAAAGAATAGAAGACACCCGCGTCGTTGCCGGCCTTCTTTTAAAATATATTTTCTTCTTTGGAATCAATAAAATACGAATAAATTAGAATTGAAAAAAGTAAGTATATTACTAGACGGAAATAAAGCAATATTAGATCCCTTTGATAATCGTAAGAGTGGTTGTCGGTTTATTAATATACAGATTCACGCATTGCTCCACCAATTTCTAACCTTGGGAGGTGGAGAATGCATTTATTGCCGCATCTGTCCGAAGCTTTCCTTGACAAAAAATGTTTCCTACCACCGTATGTCAAAAACACAGGCTGGGGATTTTCTTAAAAAAAAAATCAATCATTTTCAGTCTTGATGAAAACCAGACGAATGTTTGTAAAATAATGCAAGTAGCCTCCACTATTGTGAGTGGATGCAGGTATTTTATACCTTATATTAAGTTATTCAAGGCGAATGGTACATTTTCAGGAAATCCGATGTTTTTCATTCCTGAATAGCCGGAAGAGAGAGATCAAATGATCTAATCACCGATTCTGTGGAATGCCTCCTTCATCGAAAAAATTTCAAAAACCAGGAAGAGGTCAATTTAGGGAAAATTTGATATTTTTTGTCCTTGTTGTGAATGTGAGAAAGATTGCAAGTATCTGGAAGTCGGTAGCGCTTCTGTAATTGGACTCAACTAAATATTTTTATCCCAAAAACCTATATTTGGTTTTTGAAGGCAAGGGTGTACTTACAGTAAATTCGATAAGGTTTTATTCTAGAATAGCCTGTAGTTTACCGTATAGTGGAGTAATGTGGAAAGTGGTATGCGGGTATTAGCAGGTGTTGGAGTAGATTCAGGGACAATTTTCACATCTAAATCACTTTAAAAACTGTATCTCTTTCAGATTGTAATAGGTTAGAATGGAGCAGCATTTTCAGACCTTGGGTTGTAGATGGGCCGTTTGGAAACTCGGTCTTCCGTCTCATTGTCCTCCATTCTTCTTTTTGGCCTGCTGAGGAGATAAATCCGTGTAGTGGTTCGGCTGCTTGGTTAGTTGAAGTTGGAGGAGCTTTCTACTTCGTGATGCAGGCTAAGATTGTATGCAATTAGCATACCTACAGCTAATGCGTGCCCCCGTCGGGGAAAGCGGATTGGTATTTGTCGGAAATGTTAGTTGAGTAGTTTTACTATTGTTTTTAATACTGTTAAAATATTAGATACTCGTTCAAACAATTTTTATCACGAAATAGGACGCACTGGCTCAGCTCTGCGATCCGAACTGGTCGGTAATGAACGAGATACTTACTGGATGATATTAGTAAGTGCAACTTAATTTCGTATAAGACAAGATCACTTAAGATAAGCTCATATAACTGACAGCACGGAAGAGAGCTCACTCCTCGGCAACTGGTGAGTGGTAACAAAATGTGATCAGAAGAGAAATGTGGTGAAAAATATATTTATATTCAAATTCCAATTACGTTTCTAGAATTTATTCTGTGAACTCTTTGTCTTATTTCCGGCTTCATAACCATTTATCATAATTTTTGTCCGTAGTTTCCTGACAATGGCCTATAGAAGGGGCTGAAACGTTGTAAAGAATATGTAATTGAAAATACGTCGAGTTTGTGAAAATAAGGTCGTATAATTAAATACTTTAAAAATAGATTTACCTAACTTTTTAACTTTCGTCGCTTTGTCATTTCTTCGACATCTTCCTCCTTCGTGGTTGGTTTTTCGTATTAACTATATTTGCGAAAGCACTGTGTCAATATATGGACGCATATATTTCGATACGTATTTCTAATTCTGATTTTATTGACCTGAATATTTCCCTTGTTTCCGGATACTCTTTCTCCCCAATGTTAACCTGAAGCCTTTTTATTTTACATGGAAAGAAGTGTGAGATTCTTTAAATATATATCTTATATTCCTGTAGAACCAGACGAATTTAGTCATCTTCTTCATTCATACAGCTTAAGCTGTTAGTCACGCCTCATTTCTCTCCGTGATTGCTGGACGATTTCGAGCTCCCGTTTCCGCATTTCACCATTTTCTTCCTTATTCACCAATGCTTTTTCTGATGTCTGACGCCCGATGCGGAAGTAAAAATGGAGCAATACAAAGTAAATGAAGGCAAACACTCTTGGGAAAGCCTTGGACTGTTTGTTGGGGTGCTGCTCCCGCAATCGCGCAACTAAATGTATTGTTTATTAAGAACGAGACTTTTGGACCAACGAAGATACAGACTCGAAACCTTAGAATCCGATCTAACCCTTCCAGGAAACTGCTTCATTATTCCGGTGTGATGAACACCATACAGGAAATTGAATGATTTATCACATACTTTTATTATTTTTTAATTCGTCATTTCTCACATACTTTATTATTTTTATTCCGCGTCGTAGTCTCATGTATCATAACATGAAGATTTGCTTTATCTCTATGTTCTAGGGCTCTAATGACTTCGATGTCGGCGAGCCGTAAATCCCCACAAAAAAAATTATCTCCATGTTGCCCTATCGTAAATTGATATGATGATGCTGAAAAATAAATAATTTGATTCTGCGAATTTCTCGTTTCTACGTCCTTATAAAGAAACAACTCTTTATTTAAAGTAATAGTCCTGAAAATGTCTTCTCCATCCACAATAAATCTGCCTTCTTGAACATGATTCATCGTAACGATGATCGTAAGTCAAGTGACATCAATCATGTTGATCCCTCCCACGCAAATGTACTTCATAATGCTCTCTAAGTAATCATGCAAATTGTAAGTTAAGACATGAAAATACAATGACGAGAAACAATCATGAAATAAATTAAATTTATTGTTAAATAAATAATACATTTTATAAAATTCCCAAGACTTATATGCTATGCAAAGTTCTGTTCCCCTACTTTCCCTGGAAAAATTTTGAATCGCGAAACCTGCCTGACCACAACTAGTCTTTAGCGCGTAATAAAACTCAGGGGGAGGTAAAATAACGAATTCCAGTTTGTGTTAACGGATAGCGGAATGAGGTCGCATTGATGTAATAGTAATAATAATTATATTGGGATGTCATTCACATCACACATGCGTGGTTCAGTATACAGTAATAAAAAGGTCACAGTGACGTCATATTCTGCAGTTTCAAAGAAAAATCAGTAAATATCAATTTGATTTGACACACAAAGAAATATAGTTCTGCAGCCTTCTTGGATATCAGTGAAACTTTTGACGAAGTCTACCACAAGGGCTTGCTACATCAATTGAAGAGATCACTGGAATATCCTTACTTGTTAAAATCGTATCTAAAAAATAGGTTATTCGAGGTAAAGTATAAAAATTAACTCTCATCGATTCATTCTATCCAATCAGGTGTTCCTCATGGTTACATATTAGCGCCTCTTTTGGACATCTTATACACTTCTGATTTTCCCACACAAATCGCAACGACAACTATTTCATTTGCTGTCGATACCGCGATCCTGGACACGGACGAAGATCCAACACGAAGTTACCAACAAACTTGAAAATCACCTCACAAAAATTCAAAATTGGTTGAAAACGGGGACTATAAATGTAAATGAGAACAAATAAAAACTCGTAAAATTTACAATGAACAGAACAAAACCAATGCTGATGAATCAAAATTACTTACTGCACGCAGAGGAAGTGAAATACTTGAGAGTTCAACTTGACAGGAGCATGACATGGAAGAATCATTTTATTAGCAAAAGAAAACAATTATGGATAAAATATATAAAATATGATTGATTTATCGAAAGAAAATTAACACTACCAATAGAAAACAAATTATTACATTAAAATCAATCTTAAAACTAATATGGACATATTATATTCAGCTCAATATGGACAATTGGGTACTAGCTGTGTATCTAACATAAATGTAATACAAAGATATCATGTGAGAAATTATGTCATGTGAGAATCAAGCAAATATGCTAAGAAACCTAAACACGTACACATGTACTAGCAATCAATTTACTGAACAATAGTTCAGAAATAAAACTCAAAACCACTAGACTTGCCATTCAGATATTCGTGATATATTTAATCTTTTGATATATGTACAGATTTGATATATTACAAACCTTTGAGAGATTGTCTTCGGGAGAAGGATGTTGTAAAGCAAAAGATGGCACGGTCGATAGCCCATTTGCTGAACTCGCTGGAGGCTCCACTTCCCTGAACAAAGGTCAGACGTGGTTCCGCTCATTCACTCGAGGGAAAGGTCACGCCGATCCTTATCACGCTTGTGGTAACTGAATGAAGCTTATTTTTCGCCAAATCGATTTCTGCACTTCGGATTTCCATGGAAGAATTCCATTTCTTTTATTTTAAAAGACGTGACAAATTAAAGACCCTCATTTTCAACTCATCTTAATATTACCATTTGGTAATCCTATAGGAAACGTAACTTGGATAACCTTGACTGCAATAACATTACCATGTCTGTGCTAATGAACTTATCTTGATTATGATAACATTGGGTTGATGAATTTCGTGTCAAATCGGGAATCAATCCTTGGTGTCGAAATGAGTCCACCGATCCTTTTGTCCGTCGTTTGACTTCCTGTGAATAACGAATGGATTGTACAGAAAGCAATCGAACAGAGAAACGCCATACTGAGTAGAAGGCCCCTGACAAATCCAGGCTTCAGGTGGTTGTTCAATTCTCAGTAATAATGTAAATAAATAGACTCGTCAGCATCATCGTATGTTTCCTCCATGCGTTGCTCAAAAGGGCGAAAGTTATGCAGCCAAACCTTAACTGTTTCTTATTCACAAATAAATTTAAAAAATAATTAATTTTTTTAAATTGTGTAGCACATTATCATCAACTCATACTCTGTAAATTATATATAACAGACACAATTTATGTGCTTGTCTGGGTTCTATAACAAAATGCAACACATCTCCTTGAACCAAATCATAGTTAAGTCCAAGAGCAAATCTCCAAGTCCAAGAGCACCATCTCGCCGCAAGGCATAAAATGAAATGCATATCAATGATATGTGTAAACAATTCATTAAAATTAAATAATGTTTTTTTTCACGCAATTGATTCTTTAATGGTTTGAAGACGTCAAACATCATCTGCATACACAAAGAAAATTAAAAATAAAGTGTTTTAAGAACCTCATTAGTGAGCAAATTATCAAAGAACAAGGGCAAGAAAATAATCCTCTTTAAATACCATTTCATTTTTAAAACTCAATAACAAGCAATAAAACGCATCAGAAATGGCAGTACTAATAGATTTTCCAAGTTATACGTTTCCATTTTCTTCTATTAGTTCTTTATTGATACAGTATTTTTTAAATTCCTGAGATGGGACAGAAATACGTAGATTGTTCGGAATATCCAAGGGTGGTCTGTTGACTGTTGAACGATGCACATAGGAAGGTGAGGAAAAATATGTATTGTGTGTCTGCGTAACGTACGAATAAGATTAAAGTAATATAATTCTCCTCCGTTTGTTCAGTTTAAAGTTTCACATCTCGTGAGCGTAAGAGGCTCTTTGGGATGTTACGATGACATCGGTCTATGTCTCGAATGATATCATTTCACGTTTGATAAAATAAATGTAAACTACTGCTGGCAGAAAACTCCCGATAGGATCAGCTCACTCGGAAGCGTGAAAATATAAACGCACACGTCCATGCCTTAATTTAAAAAAGCAAATTTCTTAATAATATTGAAAATGCTGCTTAGATAAAGAACAAAACATGAAAGTTCAAAATTAGATGATAACGTCTTATGAGAGAAAGTGAAAGCGATTTTCTCTCATTGATGAGACTTAAATCTCCATGGGAATGGGTGTCCTAAGTTTTTCGTAAGAGTGTGAAGGAAGGATTTGATCATAATACGATTATTTAAATAGTGCAAACACTGAAAGAGTATAAAAGCAGTAAATTAAAATGGAATTATTAAGAGCATATAAGCATGATCAGGCACTTGAACCAAGAGTAAAATAAAAAATTAATCTTGCAAAAGCTTATATAGAAAATATATTCCTCAAAATTAAATTAGGACAATGGTTTAGAAAATTGAGTGGGAACCACATTTGTAACTGAGACTGTGACATGTTTGATGACACACGTTATAATACTTATTCAATTGCTCCGATACCTAGCAAGTTCGGTATTTACAAATGTCTCTTGAAGTAAAAACGTTTTATAATATGGAAAATAATGAAATAGTTTTTTTAATGAAAAATCTTGTTTTTACAGAAGATTATTTATCTGGATGTTCCTTTACCGTAAGACTAAATTTAATTTTTATAATTTTCATTTCGTCCAAGGCAAGGAAAGATCAACTAAGAGAACACGAATCAAGGGCAGAAACAACGGTCTTAGATGAACGCTTCATTACACATGTACACTTCTATTACCCCACTGAATCCACGAAAACTCGCGAAGCAGAAATTTGCCTGTAGCTCTCTAGCTCGGAAGAAGCCAGAGGGCGTGTCCAAATTGTCCAGCCCTTGAAGCTCTGACAGCGAGATATAATCCCACGCTCTCTCGAGGATGGGTACTGAAATAACCCGACAACTGCGCTGGAATTGTGGATGTTCACTGCCTCTTGCGCACAGCCTCCACGGATTGCGCACCCCCTCCCCCACCCTAGCGAGCGCATCACTTGTGCACGCTGCCGCTACCACTGTGTTCAGGAACACGCATTTCCATACTGGTTACTCCGGGCGACGTTCAAAGTCGCCGCTCATCACAGTAGGTGCAGGGTGGCTACAGCCTCTGGCGCCGTCCTCTGTCCTTAACCACTCCCGACCACTTACTTCCTTTGCCCATTACCCTCCTTCCGAAATATCAGCCTCTCCTCAATTCGAGGGTAGAAATCTCGTCCTCCTCTCTCCTATTCCGTTTTCGCGGTTGATCCTCCTTCCACCGCCATCTGTCGCCTTGTCGTCCGTTGTCTCCCCCTACCCGTTATACTGATGTCCATCTTGTGCAACCCTTCGCCTTGTCAGAGCCCTCCTCGCAGAAAGAAAGGCCAGGGCCAGGGTGAGAGGCTGCAGCTCACCCGCCGCGCGCCCCGGCGTCTTTGACTGAAGCCAGCCCGGGCGTAATCGAGTTTGCTGCCCGCCGCTACCATCCTTCACTCGAAGACAGGCGCCGCCCGCAACCGCTCGGGAGCGGGGAGCGGCTGGGTGATAGCACGCGCCCAGCAGCGAGAGCGGCGGGGACGGACGGCAGGGAGACATCGGGCGCTGCTGACCGACACGATAGCGACTCTTGTGTGGAGAAAAGACGCGCTAATGCGGGACACACACGACTCCCAAAATTCAGAGAAAACCTGTGTACTTTCTCGCAGTTGGTATTGTAAATCAATCAAAATACTTTAATCATTTGTTGTGAGAAAATATTATTATATCGTAATGAAATCTTAAAATCAGTTCCAAGAAAAACGTGGATGAGTAACGTCCCTTCTTCTCCAAGGAAAATCGCGCTCTGAATGTCATGATTGTAGATAGCAATTCATTCCTACGCATACTGGAGTAAACTGTTTTAGTACCTGAGAATTTGAGAAACGTTCAAACGATGATTTCGGAGCCAGATGGAGAAACCGCATGACTCACTCCTCAAGACATCCCTCATCCACATCATTCGAAGGCGAAAAGAAATTCAAAGAACAACTGCATCTGGATGAATAAGACTCAAAACTATCTGCATGCCCCTACAAATATTACATTCATATAATTCCTCAACAACAATTTAGAACGATTTTTCATTTGTATTCTACTCTGCATGCCAGTTTCATTAAAGTGTGAACGGTTAAGTGAAGATATACATCAAACGATTCGTCAAGCAGACACAAACGTTTCCTTCAAAACTTGTTCATTGTACCCAATTTAGTTTTCATATCAAAGCAGAAAATATATTTCGCGAAAACTGGAAAATTACAGACATCTTCCATTTGTCTATTTTTTAATATACGTGGGTATTAATTGAACTTGCTTGCCTCGGTTTTGAAGGATATAAAATAAGGGTGATTGGAATAAACTGAAACAAGTCATATAATTTATTTATAAATGACATTAGCGTGGGAACATTTTAATACTTTGCTCTCGAAATGTAGCATTACAATGATGACATGAAGTAAGAGGGAAAACGAAATGAGGTTAGATACCGCTTTTCTGACAAATAATACGTTGATCAATATTAACATCGCGAAAAATCGAAAACCGATCATGTATTGTTTTAAAAAGTTAAAGAGATTTTCCTCTTAATTGTTTTTATATAGAAGTTCACGTATTTTGGTTTGTTAATAAATGACTTAAAATAATTTTGAATGATTTATTTAGTCATTAAGATGTTTTCTTTCAATTGTTAATAATAGTGATAGTTACTACCAAAATGTGTAGTTACGTAATTTTAAAAAGATAATAACTTAAATGAATCAAGAACTGATGTACTTCAAGGAAAATAATCCGATGGAAATACGATACACTACAGAAGTACAGAATGTTAGGCTCTACTACAAGTAAGGCGAAATTGACTTTCCATAACAAAGCAATCAAATGTGAGATTTGCCTGCGACAATTATTTACGCATTGTTTTACCAAATGGCGAATTTGAAGTTTTATCTTTAAGTTTTATGACATGTAACTTTTTAAGCAGCTTTCCATTTTAACAATGAATTAAATCTAGTTAAAGATCATTTTGTATAAATTTCATCATTAGATTTTCACGTCCATTAGGACTAATGAGACGAATTACACAAAGAATAACTATACTGGCGCGGAAGAAATACTGCTGGATGTTCAATACAATCACGCACATCACTAGTCACATTACACATCAAAAAATCTGATAATCCATTGCGGGAAGTGTCGTCCCAGCCAATGTAGCATTTTTTTACGTCCCATTATCGCTCTCAATGCTGGTCCTGGAGAAAAAAGGAGCTTTCCTCGCCGCTTGCCCCTCGAGGGAATCCGGAAGCGACAGTCTTCGACTCAAGAGCGCCCCTCTGTCTTTTTCGGTGACTTTTTCCCTCCTCTTTTTGCTCCCTCCCACGCTCCGCAGCAACTCACGCTCGCAGCTCCAGTGCAGCGCTGTGGCTCACGCTCCAACATCATCTTCATCTCCCCTCCGAAAACTCCATTATCCGTGTCCGCCAGCGTCTTAGGCGTCTTCCGGTGACCTCTGGCCGTCGCTGGACATCCTCCGATTACCTTCCAGATCTGAGCACCGTCGCTGTCGACTCCCTGGGGCCCACGCCGATGCCTTTAGTTCTCCGGATTTCTCAGTCTTGTTTCACCCACTTCCTCCTCGTCGGCGAGTTCGCTTCGTAGAGCGCTCCACTCCACTCACCCCTTCCCGTCCAGTCACAGCTCCCCGGACGCCGTGTGTCCAACAGCGCGTTTATGACAAGAGGAAACGCGTCGTCCGGACATCCAGTATCACTTCAGCACACGGGATGTGCCTCGGCTCCTCGCAGTTCGATCCTTCTCTGATAACAGGTTTCAATTATTTACCGCGTAATGAGGAGGAGCCTCTGCAATTAGGGTGCTCCTTCGCCGTGAGGGGATAAGCTGCATGGGGCGGGGAGAAAGAGGAAGAGGAGCATGCTGCACCAGCTGCCCTGTTGGCTTCCCACGCTACGCTCGCTAAGCGCCCAAGGTGCGCCGCGTGCCGCTGGCGGAGTGGCAGCAGCAGAAGCCAGTGGCATCGCCACTGTGTCCTGGGAGGCGGAGTCGAAATTGGCGGCGGTGGTGCAGGCGACGGGGTGGCCGTGCATTAGCCTGAAAGGCTGGGCATGTTTGCCAAGGATTATCGCCTCAACCGTCCCCGCCACTCCCCGCTCGCGACTGCCATAACAGCTTCAGCTTCCTTCACGCCCCCTGGCTTCTCCTCCGCTAGTTTCTGTCGTCATCTCGATCCCGTTAGGACGCAATTCTCTGTTGCTATGTCGCTTACGTCACCGCCGTTGGATTACCGTAGCTTCCGTCAACGCCATAACCCCATTGCTTAGCAATATCCTCATGGCAATTTAACCTCTCCTAACAGCGTTCTCTCCTAATGTAGTACCCACTAGGAAGTGTAGCTTAAAACAATCACAAATATCTATCACATCGAAGAAATATTTTATGGTTACCACGTTCACGGTTAGTTTTCTAACTTTTCTCCGTGTATCAACACAATACATACGTTGAATGAAAATATAGCACATTACTATATCTCAATATTTCTGAGAACACATTATTCACTCAGGAGCAAATAAATGGAAATCAAAACAAATATGTTTGAAGTGATTGCGAGGAAATTTTTCCCGTTCCTGTTTAACATATTTGTTATTCTCACATATTAGTGCATGCTCCATATGACTCGTATATTCTTTGAGATAAGGTTTGTACCTGATACACTGATAATTTAAAATGTGTATCTTTCAGAAAATAAAAAGTGTTCCCAGAAAATTCTTCTTTACTTCTGAAGAACCAAATCTACTTTCGTTTTCAATAAACGCTGATAGTCGTAATTGTTTCAAGACGTAATACAGGAAGATGTTTGGCCGGAGTATTCATATATGTTGATTCAGCGCGTCGTTTTGCGCATTTCTTTTAGCTTTATCCCGGTGATTGGAAACTGTCGTATAAAATGCTTAACAGCGACGCTCATTTTCCTAGAAGGTATGTGGCGCAGTAAAAAGAAGCGTATTACAAAATCGTCAACTTTATTAACAATTTTTAACCACAGAACCGAAATAATATTTGATTTTGGTTTCTCACTTTGAATAATAACTCTGCGTTGATTTGGTATCAGAATTGTATAATTTTAAATTTTACGATCAAATTTCTTTCTTTTAACACTCTAAATCTTGATGAACAATACTCTTACATACGTAACTTTTTGAGTAGTTTGGTGGCTTTGCATTGACATACCATCTATACCATTGATATTTACTCAGTTACCGATCTCCAAGATACTATTCAAGGTTTCATTCGTTCGACCTCTTAAATTTAATCACTAGAAGACGTAAATATAAATATAAGATTCGAAATATTTCTCTTTTATTTTGATTCAGAAGGCCTAGACATTTTAATTTAAACATTGTTTAAAAATGTAACTTTTCTTTGGAATCTATAATAGTCATATTTTCTAATATTAAAAAAAACTAAAATCGTTTCAGTCGTTCTACATGGGGAGAAAAATAAATTGTTTGCTTAACATGAAATTCTGAATTCTTAATTTTCCATTCATTTACATATTGCTGCCTTCGTCTGATCCATAATTTGAACTGCATGATATTTGTTCATGAGAGGCATTTCCCTATGGACGTCGTTTTTTCGAAATGTAATATAAAAGGGTTTTAAACGTCATTTTCTAGGAAAATAAGATTCGCGAGCAATGTTAGTAAAAATTACAACACTTTTCTCCGTCATATCATGTGCGAGGCCACTCAATCCTAGACATTTCATCCGACAATGAAACCATTTCAGTAGCTTCCTTGATTCCACAATTTATTTGGAAATTCAAAACACATGAACTTAAAAACTCCTTAACATAGGGAGCTGCTAGATGACAACCCACTCATATTCCTAGTATTTCTTTTATATATATCCAGGTCGAATCGAATTTGAAAATGTATTTCATTTTCAATGAAGTAATCAAGTAAATATATTTATTGTTGAATACGATTATGGTAATAAATCAATTAACCGCATACGAGGATGCACAAATCTCATATCAGAATGTCAATTATTGTTGAATGTTTAATTCCCAAATCATAATATTAAGAATGTTATTTGAGATACGAGAATTATTTAATGGCCCTAAAACTATACTTACATTACGAATTAGGTGAGTATGTTCCCGTTAATATTACGATTTTAAATCGACATGGTGAAATGAAGACCCACAAATCATTGAATACTTTTAAATTCTACTCTAATTGAATGTAAAAATTTACACAACAGAGCAAAATTTCTATTCTTTCTAAAATACTTCTCGTAGTTGCATGCATTCTTATGTCGTACCATTTTTTCGATGGTTATGTGATCTGATTTTTACATCACCCGTCATCGGTTGGTCGTTTTTCATCCACTAGTTTTCTTTGTCTTTAATCGGAGTTAAATACGTAAGATTCTATAATACGTCAACACTCCTATCTCTTTACATCAGTGAAGTTTCTCCTCAGACTTTTTCCTTTTATACTCACCGAAAGTTGTTGACATTTAAAAATCTCATTTCACGTATATTTTCTTATAACCTATCCTGTAAAATACACCTTAATTCCTGATTCTGCTTTCATTTACTCATTCTTTAGGTTGAAACTAATTGTTTCTCGTAGCTTTCGATTAAAAACTAATTTATCCTTAGTTATATTTATGTTCTACATTCTTCGAGGAAATGGGATTTTCCAGTGCTATAAGGAGAGAGACTAGTTTGATGGTGTGAGCTAATTAATGAGGCAAAGTAAGGCATGGGTTCTCTAGTTCACCATACGGTGGAAAGTATGAGGTGGGGTGAGAATTGTAGGGGAGGAGACTGGAGGAGTGGTGGGTAACGGCGATGCGAAGGCTGAAATAGTCACGCAAGAGAGGGTTGTATAAGTCCGGGGGAAAGCTAAAAGGGGAATTCGCCTGCGGGAAGCAGATCGCCATATTACTAGGATGCAACCTACATGAGATGAGAAGAAAATTATAAACTCGCCCAAATTCTAATGAAGACATTCCCCAGCCACCCTTAATTTTCATTCTCGTGTGATACCACAAGCAAAATGGAATAGGGCCCAAACCCCTAAGAAGGGCTCCTTCGCAACGGTATGTGCATAGAAATGACAGGTAGGATCATTTTACATTAACATAGCTATTCACGTCGTATGACTGTTCCTCGAACTACATGGGTTGAAAAACTAAGAGCTATATCTCGAAACAATTTTGAAATAAAACACTATATCGTAGCTTTGTTGGCTCCAATATTTCCTATTGAGAAGTTTCTTCCTACATAATAGTAATTTTTAATCAGTAAGAGCACCAACTCAACAGAACTTATTTCTAAATTCACCTGCGAATTTGCTTCTCTTCTGTGTCTTTCTCGAAGTCCTTTCTCGACGTTTATAAACTCATTTTAATCTATTTGTGTTTTCTCACGGGTACTAATTTTCTCATTTCCTGTTTTTCTCTTCACAGACAATTGAATTCATCATCCGACCACCCCTCTTTAAAATATTTACTCTGAATAAACATGTGTGTTCTACGTCCCTACCGCTTTCTCCGTTTTCTTCACTTTGCGTGTGTTCGGAACCCTCCCAACCCTTTGTCTCGCGTGTAGCTTCTTCCTCCTCCCCCCTTCCGAGCTACCTGCTGCTACTGTCTTCTCTTCCAACCACCATCTTTCGTAATCCGCTGCCCGCCCCACGTTCTCCGCACATTCGCCCCGACCGCCAAGCATTGACGCGAGCTTCCACCACAGCCTCCGAGGAAGAGAAGACAAGGGAAGGGACGAGAGGAGGCATATTCTCCCAAAAAGCAGACATTAAAGAAGAAACACCTCCACGACAGAGACGTCAGCTGAAAGGCCGGCAGATCGTATCGCCAGTGGGTGGGATTTAAATGAAAAATCCAGATGAGCTCATCATATTCAGGAAATTGGACTTCGCTAAAGACCGCTGTCGCCTTTCCTTTGGCAACGGAAAAGAAACAGAAGGAGAGATAACGCTCGCGTATGAAAAGGAATCTGGGAATCACTGGGGGATACGGCTCGAGGTTGAATAAAATTTGTAAAGAACGCAAAATGTTTAGGTTCTCGAGCCGTTGGTCGATATTGTTTTGCGCTGGAAACCATTCTGGGATCGGGCTCAAAATGACAGAGATAAAGAAAGAATTAGCGAGAGGGGCTCTGTGAGCCCTTAGGGAGTGCATCGGAGCAGATAAATTGTCGTGGGTTCGCAATGTGACTTCCTCGTTCCCTATGAAAAATTGCAATTCTGAAGAAATATTCCGGGTTGGTAAAAAATTCAGATCAATTTAGCTGAAAGGATATGGGCACGTGGAAATTGCATGTGACACTCGCGTCAGAAGCATCGTTTCATGCATCTTACATGCGGCGTGTAGGGAGGGCACTTCAATTGACAATTTTATCTGGAAGGGCCTGGAGATGTGTACATACCTATTGTCCTCGACTACAAATTTGCAATCTTTCTATTAAGTGAAACTGAATCACCTCCATATCAACATCATAAAATTTGGCGACGTTTCTATAATATTTTAATCGCTCTTCTTGAATCACGTTTGGCTTTAACCGACAAAATGAAACGATATAAATAAATGTAATTGATCCACTAAAACATATAATGTCGATGAAACTAAGCAACTTTCTCGTTTATGCATCATTTATGACAAGTTTTCTCAGTACACATTTTTGCAGAAACTTTCCATTCTCTTTATTTGCAGCTCGATTCTTTACTGATTTTTTATGTATTATTATAAATATTGTCACTGATGTTAAGATATTTTTGCTGTAAGAAAGCAAATACTGAAATTTAAAATGTCCTTTTTAAACCAAAGATACAGAGAATATAAATTTCCTGGATTATTTGCATCAGTTATTACTTAAAACAACCGAGTTTAAAACTTCCTGTTAAACTGAAAATTGTAGAGCAATAAAATAAATTAGAGCGCAACAAATAGCGGAAGTCGATTAACCTGAATTAAAAACGTTTCCACTTCCGAATCTGCAAACAAAGTCCTGAACCCTATATCACTTCCTCTGACGCTAATTACATCGCTCTATTTCCCTTGTTAAATACGGTACACTTCCCGAGTCCTTCTCAGGAGAAAAAAATATAAGTAACCTTCTCTAATTGTAGTGAACTTTCTCATTATTGCTGCGCGCTTTGAGAGATGCATGGGTTCCCCAACACGCCATCCTTTCCCTATCTTCCTTCTGTAGGAGATCCCTTGTTTGTGCAGAGTCTTTGCAGCGTCTCCGAGAGAACTTCTTCAACTCCGATCTCCGAACCAATCCCTGGGTAGACTTCTCGGAAGCCACATCTGTGGTGGTGGGGATTTGAGACGCCCCCGTTCAGCACTCCTTGATGCAACAGTCGTACCGGCAGCGTCTGTAGGAAAGGTGAAACCTGAGAGGAGAACTGCTTTCTTTGGGCCCCGTCTCTGATGAAGAACGCCCCGAGTTAGCAGAACAGCGTCCAGGTACTACAAGGAACCTCCGCGACCAGAGAACGAGTTTCCAAACTGTGGGATGGTGACATTTATGTTGACTTCCACTGAACTGATCATTTTACTCAGAAAAATTACGGATGATCAGATAATAGGACGTCTCCGAAATACAAATACCAGGAGGTACTCATGTTCAAGAATACACTCAACAATGAGTTACGTACAGAAAATCTGCAGAGGAAATGCAGTAAAAGTGCAGTTAATAAGAACTTACGACTTACGAAGTAAAGAGTACGATCTTCGTATAATCATTTATTATTATACTTTATACTCCAACAGCATTTCATGAATAAAAGAGTGATACAACTCATACACATTGGTTTGTATGAGTGTATGTATGTATGTTTATACGTTTATATATATAAATATCTTACGGAAATCTTGAAAATAATGCGATACTGATGTCTTCTAGTAATGAAAACGTCAACATATAATAAAAAATAGAGAAAGAAGTCCACTCCGTGGCTATGGTGTCAGCGTGATCGCTCGTCACCGAGTCACCCCGGGTTCAATTCCCGGGTGAGGCAAGATGAAATTTGTAGCTTTTCATTTCCATGTCTCAGTTTAAATAGCTATGAAAAGTTCACCCTCTGCGGCTTACAACCGCCCTACGCGACTACCGCAGTTGTAATACATCAATCTGGATGCTTTCTAGACGCCGTTCCTCCGATCTCGGTAAAATTCACGATGTGTCTAGTGAGTAAACTCACACTAAAACTGACCCTCACCGGTACTCGTCATTCGTGGTTCTTAGCTGACCGAAACGAGATACATGCAAAATAAAGAAAGAAGCATATTAAAGCCACTCACAAATTGAACGAAACAGTTTCCGACTTCGCCTTCGTCAGTCACGTAGATAAAGAACTGATTCTTCTCTCTTCAGTTTATGTTGACAGACCGTTAGATGATAGGAAAGAAAAGTAGGTGGGAATTTGAATTTAAATTTTGAAGAATTCAGAAGTGTTTACTGTTGTCTAGTTAAACTGGGTTGGGAAGAGGTTCCGAGGGACCACATGGAACCTAACTCATGTGTTTTTAAATCTATAGATTGGGATTGTTTGGGGGAGAGTTTCCAAAATCATATCTTTAAAACATTTATTAGTTTTTTTATATGTAATGTAGCGTAAGAGGGGACAGGCAAAGAAGAAATCGATTTATAGAGGCTTTACTGAGATAAGAAAAAAAAATATGGAGGGAATATCACTATAAAATAGAGATGGGAGTTAAAACAAATAAAATAAATATCTTCGAGGATCGGTCAACAATAATTAAAAAAAGGATTCTTTCTTTTACAACTCCAACGTTTCGGTAATTTATTTTGCCTTCATCAGGGCTACAATGAACATACAGGGTTGTAGAGATGTAGTGTGTTCAGAGGTTATGACTGGAGGTTGTTGATGATGGTGTGGTTCCAAAGCATACAGGTATGTGGTTTTGTATAACAAAATTTTTTGAGTATGTGTTTGTAACAGTTTTCATAGTTAGATAGGGAGTAATCATCGTTATATTGTTTGTGTTAATAAGATGTTTCAAAGTATATTATAAATAATGTAAATCATGTATGTTCATTGTAGCCCTGATGAAGTCAAAATAATTTGCCGAAAAGTTGGCGTTGTAAAAGAAAGAATCCTTTTTTTTTTATTGTTGACCAATCCTCGAAGATCTGTTATCAAAGAAAATAAGGTTGACCAATATTAGTACTTGTGTTTCACGCCTCTAATCTCGGCGTGCCTCATATATCTAAAACACGGCGATGATAGTGTGATTGGTGTTGCGCCACTATCATTGTTCAAATGCTTGGTTGATTTGTGGATGGATGCGAGTTTGTGCGTTAGAGCTTGTCCTTGCTCAACCATTACGAATTTATAATTCGAACCTCTGCTGGCGTTGCGTGACTTGCTGCAAATGTTCAGCACAACTGTTGAGCGGCAGTGTTGTGAATGCATCTCGTGTTTTGTATATTTCTCAATTAATATACTTGTATTTTTTTTTCAATTATATTAGAGCGTGTGTAATATTTTGTTTTATTTCTGTAGTTGGCGCATTCACTTTTCTAGATCAATCGCTTCACAATTCAATATCAAGAGAAAATTTCACTATATCGTCTCTGGCGCCCAACAATACTATCACGTCTGGGCTCTAATGACCTCGATGTTGACGAGCCCTAAAGCCCCACAAAAAAAACTATCACGTCAGTGCCGACTAGGGAAGTGGTTGCACAAGATTAGAACATTTCACTATTTCATGCGAAGGTCCAGTATCAGAAAGTGTACATAATATACGTCCCGCATTACAGCTTAAAAATGGTCCCTACATACCTCCGTCACGAAATTTCGCAGCACCGTAGATTGGCACAGCGTTCATATTGCTTGTTTGGTTTATCTGTTTCCGTTATTTTAATAAATGTGTAAGGTATATAATAACCAGGATTTATACATAATAACCAATAATGGTAGTTAATGTAATATATTTAAACAATTTATTATTTGGCCGGCTATTTTACATATCACCCAAACGCTCTTCGCTGAAAAGATAAATTACAATTTAGGAAGTGCGGAATTTTATTAATGCTTGTAAAATAGAAAGACGATATTTAATTCAATAAAATAATGTCTTTTTACCATCTCCAAACAAACAACCTTCTACTTGTTAAAACATGCCAAACTGTCATGTTATTTTGAATAATTGAGTAACCCATGCCTCTTGCAACTATATTTTCTTACCAGATATTTCCCCTTGCAGTTACTTCTTGAACCCTTGACCTGTGCTGGACATTTCCTGGCACACTCACGAAGAGACACAATTACATCTCGAACTTCCTCTTCTGAATAAAATTCTCTTTACAATGAGACATTGACTCGAAGAATACTTTCGAGTCAATAGTCCTAGCGCCAATCGCATATATCTTGCTTTGTGATATATCATAATGATATGTGATATGATAACACTAGGTATCTGCACTCAACGTAGACAGCAAAGAAACAAGCAATTAGACTTCACATGCAACTAAAATAGGTTGAAACAAGCACACGAGCAGGTTCAAACTTGCACGACACTGACATTTATCGTACTAACCAGAGGGTACTTAATATTATTAAAAATAACACGTTAATGTGATTAACTCTTATACATTTATTGCACTAACTGGAGAGAGCGTTAGACTGAAGTGATAATGGCCTTGTAAGCACACGCTTATGTATAATACAGACACCCACAATTGCCTCCGATCATCTCGGGCGAAAGTCACAGCTTCGATGTTGATCTCACGAATTCGAGGCCCTAGCTTTCCTCTGCTCTCCAACGGTCGTGCTCTGCCTTACTTAGCCTTTCAATTTGCCAGCAGATGTGGCATTCGCACGGCAACGAGACATCCAAGTCCCATGTGGATTGATGTGAGGGGTAAGAATATAATCTCCCTAAAAGGCAGGAAGTTTTCCAGGGAGGGAAAATTGAGGCTCCGCTCGTGTTAGTGGGTAGACTGGGTGGGAGCACGCCTTCCCTGCCGAGGTTTACGTGAATTCTGAGAAGGAGAGAAGGAAGGTCACATGTCGCAATTGTATTGGTGTAACTGAGATCATTTTACGAAAGCGTTCGTGGCATGTTGCATAAAAGAAAACGCTCGGAGTAAATTTCACTGATGTAATTTTTTAAAAACAAACAGCGCAGTGTACCGTAAATTGTCATTAGCTGTTCCTATATAAGATTCAAGTGTTTTCAGATTATGAGGTGAATTTCTAACAATTATCGTTGTACAGAATCATATGCGGGATACAATACATTTCCAATATGTGAATTCTAAATAATTCTCCTTAATAGTATTAATGAGTAAGCGTATTCATGAGTATGTACATTATATGCTTGGTCTAATTAATACAAACAAATTTATGATGTAAAATACAGTTAAAAGAAAACCACAGAAAACAATACAACGAAAATATTGGGAATTTGACGTTCACGGTGAATCAGTGCCCTGGCATAACTTCGAAACAACACTCATTTCAGGGAAGTCACTTCAAAATATATTCAATATCTCCGTAGTGATAGTATGATGCAACGCTAGGAAAACACGAACATTTCTTCTTTGAAAACTGTTCAAAGAAAGACTGTTTTTATAATAAGATTTTATACATTTGTATTTGTAAATTTGTTGTGATTAAGTCACGTCAAACACTTTTCGTGGAATAATTAAGAGTACTTTAAGTAACCGTCAGTAATGTCACTTATGTTGCATCTTTTTTCATACGTCTACCTCAATGAAACTACTTAGTTCAGAATACCTTTGGTTTCTATAATAATTTCCCCGTTTTAATGAAATTGGTTCCGTATTTACGGTAAGTACGAGCTTTCATGGGTTGTTCCCTTGTAGTCATCAATCCTGTGAGGATGTCGAAGTCTTGTAATCGAAGGGACACTGGTGGATGGCGTCACATTTACGCTTTACCCAGGGTTCAAAGTCCATTCGTCTGAGATATGCGTTTCCCCACCAATTCCAATCCAAAATGCAAATCACGGAATCTGTACGCCTCGGATCTCTCTTTCGCGTCTCCTGTTAGGTATCTCTGCCAACATGGGGCCAATAAACACACATCCTCTGCGTAAAATCTTCGCCGGAGGTAGAAAAACTGCCACTCAGGTGCCGGCCTATCCTTACTACCTGAAGATCTTTTCTTGCGATAAACTTAACTATTTTTTATTTAGTGACAGCTCATTTCTCTCTTCCGAAGCAAAGAATAAAACAAAATTTCAACCAATGTTTCGTGATAATAGCTCACCAAAAATGTATAAGCGTCCTGCCTTATTCGCCCCTCGTTAAAATTTAAATTTAAATTATGTTATTTGACGATCTGCTATCTCAATAACGAGGTGTCGCAGAAAAGTGATACAAATTTTGTTTTATTCGTTTTAGACGACAAATATGTGTCGTCCTATAATAATGGAAGATAAATGGTTCAATTTATCGTAATTTTTACTACAACATGGGATTTCTGAGAATTTCACTAGAGGGAGATCGTTTACAACCCCGGCTTAGCGCTGAATAATTGAAGACTGTCCGCAACAACAGATTAGGACAGGTAGACTACCTGAGGGGCATTTTTTCTATCTTTTCTGAAGACTTTAATTACCTATATGCATTTCCTATCTATTCATTCTTCGCATTGTCGATTATTGCATCTTAAATGCGCCGGAAAAGATACGTTGAAACCCAAGATGATCAACAGATTGCGAAACCGATGGTTACGTATTCCGAAATTCGCCGAGCGCCGTTTCTTCGCGTATGGCTGCCACCAGGTGAGTGGAGGGAGGGTGAACATTAACGCCTGCGGCAGCCAACAATGCGGGTGGGGGGGGAGGGGGAGGCTGCGCTCGCGAGGTGCGAGGAACCTCGATCGGATAACAGCGTATGGCTCCAGGGCTCTTTCAATCTCTCACGCGCTGATGGGAAGGAAGGAGTAGAAAGGGAGGGGAAAGTGAGAGTGTGCGTGAGGGAGAGGTGGACTGCGAACGCGAGCAGTGCGGTCGCCCCGAGGGCCCTGAACCCCGGCAGACGTATAAATAATACTCCATCTAATTTACAAGACAAGTCGAAATTTATCTGGAGGCTCACGCGGTACTCGGTCGCCCCTTCGCCCCTTTCCTCGGCCTTCCCCCTCCCCCTCTCTCCTTCGAAGGGAACGTCGCAGCCGCCGTTCAAGGGGTGAGATTCCTTCCCGCACAGTCTAAATTCTCTGATCCATTAGGAAATGGTCCAAATAAAGCAGGGTAGGTGCGGGCCGAAAAAGGGCGTAAATGGAAACACGCTTCCCTCTGCTTATCAGAGGGTGCACCCCGGCGGCGACGGCGGTCGTGCGACAGGCGCAGCGGCAGCACCCCCTCCCCTTCGTGCCCCGGCGCTCACTGTAATGCTTCTCGTAATTTCCGAGAGAAAGCCGGGCTCGTCGCCGCGCCGCGCCGGCCAGAACGCGTGTGGGGGAGGGGGCGATGTCACAGAAAGAGGGGGAGGCGACCGCCGTTGCTGCCGCCGTTGCTCATGAGCGGATTTATCGCGGAGGCAGGGGTGCTGGCGGTTGCGAAATGCCCGTCGACGCGGGACACTACCGCCGAAGAAGCGGACAGAGGGAAGGATGCTATCTCAAAATGCAAAAGTTCACTTGCGATTCGGTTATACGAAGTAATGACCTTATCTTTCAATTCGCATGACGCTCTAAATATTACTATAGAAATAGAAAAATATCGGAAGTAAATAATCTAGACGTCGATTCCAATGAATGACACGAATGTGAATAAAATAAAAAATACTGTTTTCAGGCGGAAGGGTAATGTGTTTTCCAAACAACTTTCCTATGGACATGAATACTTGTTGAACAAAGCTACCGTGAAATGTTGAAATGTGCACTTCGTAATGTACAATAATCCAAAATTGCTTAGTACGTCGATTTATTTATTTTATCCGCATCATTTAACTGAATTCCTTTCGTTGTTTTGCTTAGTTTACAAATAAAAAAGCAATAATTGGAATATCTTCTGCGCTTCGTAGTGTATCGTGTAACTCTAATTTGGATTCTTTCTATGTCAGAAATAGTGTCCGCATAGAATGTAGTTGTTTCCCACAGTGCTGCGCTTTCTAGTCGCGAGCAAATCGATACAGCGTGATTAGAGCGCCTTTTCCTCCCTCCGCCCCTCCTTCGCACGCCACACACACACCCTGTCGCGTCTGCGCTCCTTCAAAGAAGAAAAAAAACGGCCCATATTCGCACAAAAGAGGGGAAGGAAAACCAACGCTAATATGGTGGTGTTGGCTTGCTCGAGCGTGGAAGAACACGCGAGGTGAGTGGGGGGAGGGGGACGGCACGCACGAGATCAGCGACTAAGGAAGGTGGGCGAGCGAAGGTTCCTATGAAAAATGGCAAGCACTTGATTCTCCAGTCTCATCCTGCACGTTACTTACTTCAAAACGATTTTTATCACTGATACCACTGAAAATATCCCATGAAATTTTTTCGAGTCCGATTTGCCTGACGTAATAGTTTATAATCTCAAGGAATAGTCAAGACATGAGTTAGAACTAATGATAGCATTATTTGATTCGAAGGAATTACCTGGTATCTTTCAAAACTACAAGAGGGAAGGGAGAAAATGAAGATAAGTAGATGCTTATTGTTTGCGTCTGCACTTTGATCAAGGGAGAGGAAGGTCTGTTATTTCCAATGTTACGTGCCTTTAGAACGCAATGTTTTCACAGCGTTGAGAGTTATCCTCCACTTTATTTGCCTTCCAAATGTGTTCACTCCTGATTGGAGATTGATACAATCCGGAGTGTTCACTCATTAGGACTTTGCTCTAGTTCTTGACTGGAGAATGTCTCCACGCAGCAGGGGGTCGAAACAAAGAAGTACTTGGGAAAAATACAAAACGCAGTGTTGTATTTTTGCACCCTTATTAAGCACACATGCCGTGTAATCTGCCTGGCATTCGTATGCAGATGGAATCCTCCAGAGACAGCCGCCAGGGGTCGTTGGATACGAGGCCGAGAGGAGCAGGGGTGTGCAGCGGGATGAAGAATGAGTCGCGCGGAAAACAAGCCGCTTGCCGTAGGTTAAGACACCGCGACGACCGACCATCGAGGGAGGCACCTGCAGGAGCAGGACGAAGCTGCTTAGAGACTCCGTTGCAAGGTCGAAACACAGGGAAGGCTTGAGCGCGCGCGAGACGGGAGTAAGCGCTCCTCGGGCGGGTAAGCTCGGATTCGTCGTCGCTTCTCGTCCCCCCTCCCATTCCACCCACCACTCGCATTCCCCCCGGCTCTCCCGGAATGACCCGGCCCCGGGCGCGCTCGATAACACACGAGCGTACACTCGAAGCAACACGGTTCGGCAAGAGAACAACGAAAGAGGTGGCGGGGTCGCCAGGCCTGGCTGCTCCCTGCACCTCACAGCGATATGAGCGACCAAGGTCCCTCCGAACAGATGGAGTTTTTCCTCCGGAAACGTCCTCCGACATCACCCAATTACCCATCACTTGGCCTGAAGAAACCTCCAATGCAATACGAGCATTGCTAGAGTGACATTAAAATCGCGTCTTTGCTTCGTTATTAATTAATTTTTAAATAATTCATTACTCGCTTACGTATCTTTGGATGAGATTGTCAATGACAATTCAATAGCTTGTCGAACGGCTAGGACGCAAAACCGAAATCAGTCGACACTGAAAGATATTCACGTTTTTTAATATTTTGTATGTAAATACATAAAATATTTAGCAGTGTTCGTTTAGTACGCCTGTAGTTTGTAGTACGCCTAACCTCATTCTTATTTTTTTGAAACTGGGGAAACTGTCAGTTCTATTGGTGCGAATTCACCGCATATTCATTTTGTATTGTTAGGAGCAATGATAGAAGATACGTTTTTTTGCTTGTGTGTTGAAACAACTACTAAATGGTGACTGTCCGAAGTGACAGAACGCGTCCCTGATGCTCGAGGTCATGAGATCGCATTTACGGTTGGTTCTACCACATGATGTTCCCCTTGAGTGCAACAAGGAACGACTCAGCAAACAAAGTTCCCGGGTAAATCCATCTGGATACTACACATATATATCATCTCACGAACCGCAATAATGAACACCGGTGTAACAGCCATTTAAAACGTGATTATGATGATGATATCGTATCGGAATTGCTTCTGGAGGAGACTTCTAACAGCATTTGCTGCTTCGAGGACATCGCGTTGAGGTTCCTCTATGCACAAGATCACCGCCTGTTTTCAGTCAATCTCCTTATGAAGGGGATGACAAGAATGATATGCGAATAAGGTGAAATGATGATGAGTAAATGTTGTGGTGGAATGAATGGAAGGGGAAACGGGAGTACCCCGAGAAAACCTGCGGCGAACACCGCTTCATCCACTACCGCGAATTTTACTTTGATCAGACAGGGTTTGAACCAGCGCCACTAGAGGTAGAAGACGTGAACGCTAGGCACTAACCCACGGGTAACGAGATAATGAAGAAAAAAGTCCCGAAGAAAATGATTCACGGTCACCAACATTAGTATTTTATGGAATTTAATGAAATAATATTTTCTTTTACTGATTCTTGAGACCCCAAAGTAATGTTATTCCATAAATAATAAATGGACTTACAGGATTTATTTTGACATTTGGTATGAAATAATAATCTCGAAATGAAAATATTCAAATAGTGACAAAAAAGTCATAAAAGTCTTCTGAGCAGACATTTACAATCTCCCATATTCATTATTGACTGTACAACACTTCTGCTATTGAATTATACAACTAAACAACTGTTCGAGTTTTCTGGAACTCAAGCTATATTTTGAAAAATCAACTTATACTAATTTTATAATTTTTACAACTAGAGGCTTTTTCTCTTTAAAACAGACTTGTAACTTAAGAATTACCTTCATAAAAATTGATTACGAGAATATGAGTAACTGTGATCTCCAGATAAACACTGGAACAGGCAGAGTGAAGAAGTTTTAACGACTAATTTTGATACATTCGAATGTGAGTGAACGCTGAAATGTCTCAGAAATTAATTAGCGTATTTGAAATAAAACTGTTAAAACTCGAAAAATATTCTTCGTGAGTCTCGATTTTTGTTGCTGGATTCTGAGAAATCGTAATCATTTGAAATGAAGGAAGTAAAAGAAGTATTCAAATGAGATACTAATTGCGATTCTTCAAAGATAAGAGATTAAAGGTTAAGAGCTCATTTGATCTGAAATGCTTCGATTGATTGAGAAAATAATTACTTTCCCGGTAGGTGCGACGCAAATAAAATTAAAGAAATTTTCCGTGAAATTGAACGTTATTAATTGTAGGGTCTGCATTTCTTTCTAATGGAATCATTCTAATTTTATACTTCGGAATTTGATAAATTCATCCCGAAGTTAAAATGCGTGAATAGCAAAAACGAAGTGTATATCGATTGACATTTGTATTGAGTTGAAAACTAAGTCTGTAAAGAGAAAAAAACTAATTATATGCATAAAGTATTAAACTCCATTTAATGTTGCACAAAACAAAATAAATTGTGAGACAATATGAAGAGAATTTGAAATAAGAATGAAAAAGAGTATCATGTTGCTTAATTTGTATTTTGTACGTATACTGTAAGTTTGTAACTTTACTTAAATAATGAAATGGATCCTGACAACACACATTTTTTCATTTTATTTTTGTTCTTCACCCAATATCTCAGCCTGTAAGCCATTACCACGTTCAATGTAAATACGATTCTTTCAATTTTGTATCCCAATATTGTATTTAAAAATGTAAACGCTCTAAATGCTTATATGGAAGAGCAGAACTTAAGGCCAGAGTCTCGCCAGAATAAAGGCACTTTATATTATTATTATTATTATTATTATTATTATTATTATTATTATTATTATTATTATTACTACTACTACTACTACTTTTGGAGGTTCAGATAAAAATGAGAGTATGAAAGTAACTATTTTTATCCTGAAATGTGTTATGTATGTAAGCATTTAGGTATGAATGTGTATAAACCAGCACTGATATAAACTTGGGAAAATGAAAGAAATATTTTAACATTTGTAATATGAAATATATGTATGTATATAATATAAAATGAGATACGGTAATTTGACTAAAGAGTAGATGTATCCAAAACTGAGCCCACTATGTCCTCTATTTGAATAATAGATAGTGGATTAAGTAGTGGTGGAATAAAGGGAAGAAATTGCTCCTACTGCTGCTGCTACTTTAAATAGTAGTGGTCAGTTTCAGTTAGCGAGTATAAGTAATGAAGAAATCAAAAAATGGGAGGTTTAAATCGTAAAATGATGTGGAAGCACTAATCTGGAAGTCAAATGTAGAATGATGTGAGAGACTAGATGTGAAATAAAGTTTGTATGCGAAATGTAATTGGTATGGATATAAAATGTTTTGGGTATGTATAAAACTTAGTGAATCAATGATGTATTTTGTGATATATGCAAATTTATGTATGTGTGCTGGATTGAAATAATGTAAGATAACACAAATCTATCTATATGAAATAAAAACTTTTTAACTTTTTTTAACTACTACTACTACTACTACTACTACTACTACTACTACTACTACCTGGGTTTTATTTTCTCTGACAACACACATATTCTAAACCTAGTCTCATTTGCGGGAAAGAAACAAATATGTGGCGACAAGAAACCGCGTACATCAATGAATTTATCAGATGTCAATGGGGATTTAAAAATAATATTTATACAAAAACTACAAAATTAACACGAGGAAAGCATCCAGAACTTAGCTAATATTTAAACAAATAATAAAAAAGAATATAATGTTTATTTTATTTTCTACGAATGTGGTAAGCGAAATATATGTCAAAAGATATTATATTTTATGTTGAATGAAACAAATATTTAATATCATAAAAGTCAACAATTTCATTTTAATAAAGATAACAAACCTTGCGTAGTCAAGACATGACGAATACTTATAATATCAGCACTTGCCTAAGTGATAATGTTGGACTGACAATTCAAAATTACAAGTATATTGAAGTTTGCAATACCCATTGTTGTTTGATATGATGGCTAGAAATTCTCTGTTTTGTGTTTATTATATCATTGTTTAATTTTGGTACAATTACTTAATTATATTCGAATTCACTTCGTTCAAAACGTAGTTTTATGAGATTGCTATGAGACAGGAAACTATTCTATTTAAGAACAAAACTTTTCAAGATAACACAATCAAAAAGGTTAATCTCAGTTTTTTCGTTTTGTTTCATTATTTGTTTTTATTTTCAACACGTTTTTTAATATATCATCAGCTTTTCAATTAATTAGTAAATATTGTAATGTGATAAATAAATAGATAAATTAATATGATAACTATTTATTATCGTACACCGGAATGATGTTATTTTCATTTCAGAATTATTTCGAGTCTTGGTTTAGGTTTCACAATGGTTTATCAATGTATTTAGTTAATAAAAAGTTCTCTCATTGCTCTTTGGAGTATGCGGTGGTGCTCCTTGATAAATCGCTTGTTTAAGAGCAACTAAGGAAATTAAGAGATCTCTGATTAGTCAAATTGGCGCTCGCGTGACCGAAAGCAGTAGCTCAGCAGGAAAAATTCTTCCACTCTAGTGAAGTAATTAGTTATGTATTAATTAATTGTTACTTCATGAGTTGAGAAGAGAATGATTCTCGTTGATTTCTAAATTTCGAATTATGGACTCATGAAAACCTCCCATTAGGAAGGAATTTGAAAATGTTTTGATGGGTCAAAAGATCAATAATTCCAGTGAACCAACAAAAATGATGTCTTTCGGTGAAATGCGATAATATTTTCATTAGACAATTAGTTGTATTTTAGTGAACGAAAATTAAGATTTATACGAAAAAGTTTGCTATGATAGAAATAATGTAATTTCCACAAATGCTTTTAATGTAATAAATTTCAATTAAACCTTCTTCATATATTAATCATTCATGCGGAAGGACGTCACCACTGTAGAACCCACCCCATTTATTACTTTCAATAAATGATTTTAATTGCCGAATAGTTAACGGAACATTCATTTTATAGGTAACACAAGTCTTGACACCTCATTGGTAATCCAGTCACTTAAAGAATAAATTGCGCACAAAATCGTTTATCAGATTTTCTACGAAGAACGCGCGATCATTTCAAAGCTTCGGAGATGCTCCCCCTTCCTACTCAACAACGTCAGCGTACGAGAGATTGAAACGAAAACCAATCTTCATTCTTTGCCATCGATTCGGAGTTTTTGACACTTCATGAGGGGCAAGCTTTGAGGTTCTTTCGAAAACTTTTTAAGTATGTTATTAAGCGTTACTTTCCCCACAATGTATCATAGTGATAACCCGAAGAGTTCTGAGATGGATCATTTTCCCGCGAAATTGTTGAGAAAAATGAGATAAGATAAAGTAAGAGGTTTTACGACCTCGACCATTATGACAATAACCGTCATATTGAAATACGATATTCTAAAATAATACAAACGTCTATACATATTTCACGTCAAAATGATAAATGACGCTTAGACTATAAGAACTTTCCTAATTCAAATGCAAATTACTTGGAATGTGTTTAATGGTACTATGAGTCATCATTCGTATTTTGAATATGACTATGGTTCTCATCTCTCTTGCCACGATTGAATTACGATAACAATAAAAACTTGTAATCATCCTGCCGGCAAGTATTTTAAAAGCAATGACATTGGATTTCCAATGAAAAATGATTGACGAAACATGGAAAAAAAAATTCCAAAGATAATACTTCGTATTTCACGAGGTATATGAGAAGCAGCAATTTGTTCGATCAGTTTTTAGTATTAAAGGAGGGTTTTATTTTTCACACGCCAATAAACATTTTATACCTCCACAGTACACGCGAAATAATGAGGAGCAATCGGGTACAAAAATTTCACTTGGACTGGGTAGGACACATAATGAATTAGCTTTGGAATGATATATTTTGAGTGTCTCCTTATTAAAGTGAAACTAGAAATATTTCGTAACGTTTACTAAGCAAAAAATAATAAAAACTATCTCTCGACACACTTCATAACACTTTTGAATGGAATTCTGAAGTGAGTCGTAACACTCATATTCCTCTCATTTTACAAACTGATGTTGCTTTGTTAACAGAAATGCCCGTTCTCAAAGTAATTATAGTTCACGTTTTGTCCTGCAGGTGACAAAGCACTTTATAGCACGCGAAGCAACAGAATGAAAAAAGGAGCTGGTGAAAACCTGTATTTCAGTGACTTTTCTAAAACGCTCCAACTGTACTGAATAGCTAGTTGTATCTACAGAGCAGGTTATCATTTAAATGTTATTGATCACGTTTTATTGAAGAGTTCCAACTTTGAAAAAGGTGTTGGGGATGGACGTGATGAAACGGAAAGTCAGAGTTTCCTATTTTTATCAAAGAAGAAGAGAAGCCATACCTACCGAGATGGAACTCTCAACAGATAGTAACGAAATGATCTTTCAGCCACACACACTACAAACAAGGGCGAGGGTTATTGTGGATAGAATTGCAAGATACCACAATTACCAAGTCCGTTTGGATCGGTGATTCCTCCGATGTGAGAATGAACTGTGTTTGGTTTCATTCTACAGAATCACACTGTCCAAGAATACGCTCCACCTAGAAGCCGACTGGTGTGCTGTTGTAGAGTCTTCATTTCCTACTCAATGCACTGCAGAGAGAGAGTTCGATCAAAATCTCAGTTCAATTACTGACGGTGTAGGAAGTAGCCACTGGAGTAGGAAATGATTCAGAAAACAAACAGGAGAGCCATGCAAAACTATATCTTTTTGTATTTTGATTTGACTAATAGGTAGAAACCATATATATCATCGTTGGGTGATTTATTATTACAGGTAGAAAAAAAAGGAAGCTGTATTTTGAAGTCCCTTGACGCAACTAGCACTTCGAAGGTATTTAGAATGAAAACTATCACGTTCAGAAAGTATTTGGAATGAAATAAAATTATAACGTTTTGTTGAAAACTCTATAGTTATAGGTATAACTCAAATTTGAAATATTTCGAACTTTCAGCATGAAAAAGTTCGATTAACAAGTAGACCGTGGTAATCATATGCTTGATAATGGTACATAGTATCGAGTATTTCCTTTACGTTACCTCATCTTAATCGAGATGCCTTCTATTTTGATCTATTTCTTCGTTAGAAACAAGAAATAACCAACAAAATATAAAAATCAGAACCATTAAATCTTGGATTACTAAGTGGATAATCTAGGCCAGATTATCCACTTTCTTATTTCACTTTTTCAGAACACCGTCGTTATCAAATCATTACTAGAGGTGTCGCATTCATTATATTTGACGTGACACATACATACCAACATTTACTTGTCAAAGAAGTGTTTTAAATCGATGAAAATATCAAGAAATCGGCAATGAACATAACCTTTCGTTGAGAAAATTGTATTCATTTCAGTATTTTAGATGTGATCAAGTATAAACTTCGTGTTTCTTGTTTCTCACAAGGCAATCGGACACGTACGAACTCCTTTGCTAACAAATATTTTGTTTTGTTTTTGAAATTAAGTTGAAGTAAATTCTTCATGCCTTTCCCCCTAACCTAAACTCTGACAAACATTAACGAAACGAGGTAGAAAATGTAAAAACAAACGATTTGTATTAGAAGGCTCAAGAATCAACTTTAATTATCACATATGTTTTTATTCTAGATTTCTGTATAACATACTTATTGTTGTAGATGGAATAGGTGATTGATTGTTGGCGTAATTAAAAATGAAATTAATTTGTGTAGTCTCGCCACCCATTTGTTTACATGTATTTGCCACTTTTCCTTGTCCAGAGGAAGACTACTGAAAATGACCGCTATGCGGTCGAAAGTCGGCTCTAATAATAAACATATGGTTGACGAGACTACACAAGTTAATTTCAATCGTACTTATTGTTTGTGGGAATCTGAAATATTTTACTCTAATATACGACACAAAAACTGATTTTCAAAATGCATTATTTTTTAACAGTGCTGTAAAAGAATGTTTGAGAATAATAACGGTGTGAGGATGCATGAATACGTATTAATATTGTCAGTGTATATTGACCATGTGAGGTATCAGGAAACCAAAGATTTGCTAAATGTTTTTGCGCATTACTAAAGCTCGCCATTACTTTCTTGAGAACGAACTCCCTTGTCTAGCAACGAGCGTGATGTAGTGAGTAGTTGGAATCACAAAAATGTTTATTTCTAACAAATATATGAATTGGCAATTGCTAAAAGGAACCTGAATCAAAATTTGCATTTATGATTTAAGCTAGTTTTTTGGAATCCTTAGAGGTAAATTTGACTGATGTTACTTTTAGAAGTCATCGATTAATATATATCTGGTCTTCCATCTTTTGGAGTTGAATAAAACTGAAAAATGAATTGGGAAGATGACACCACAGCAAGAAATTGAAGACATTTGAACTAGCATTGTGACGTCCCCATCATAGTTAACAAGCAAGTGGCGATTCACACCGGTTCCCCTTCCATTTGGCAAAATGAATATTGAAGGCAACATTAATTATGAAGGGTGGAGGATCTAAGTCATTGGATTGATGCAGCTTTGAAAGAGTGATTCTAGATTGGCCAGGGCAACATCGCTTTAAGTTCACCACATATAGAGTCTCCTTCTGAACATGCGTATAGACGTGAGTGGAGTTGAGATCGAGTTTGATTCAAAACGAACTTGATTTCAATTAATGTAACAAATGAAAGCACTGAATATTGACTCCGAGAATTGAATTTCAAATTGTGCGGCGCACTCATACTTTTCCTACCATTGCCAGTTAATTATAGTCAAAGAATTCATTTCAATTAAACCTGTAGAAAATGTAATTAACGACAGCAAATCAATTTTTGTAGTGAACACTCACAGTTCACGTTTCTTTAACACAATCAGAGTAGGTTTTCAAGGTGGTGTTAATATATTCTCACCATCAAACGACATGTAAGTGGATTAATATTTTTCGGCTTCAACAAATTATTGAGGAGTCTCTCAAACGAAAGTCAATCGTCGCAAATAAATGATTCCTCAGTAAAAATATACTAAAGTTCTGAACCTCTCCCCTTCCCGTATGCCGTCCAGTAACCTGGACACTTGCCAAGAAAAAAATTGTACACGCAGGCTGCATGCATCGTGAGGCATTTAATAACCGCCTCTACGCATAACTTTACGTTAAAATTCCCTACAATGGTACGCACCAGGAACAGAAGAATTGTGATCTGGCCTGTTGAGAAATTCAACATGCGAACTAAGAGGAAAAATTCATTAGGTGCAGTAGAGTATGAAAAACAGGAATCACAATTTCCCTTATTACACCAGGTAACGGGGAATCTATCCAATGATAAAGTGAAAAAAATTAAGAAGGTCGGGCGTAGTTTAATCGTGTAAAACACGAAAATCTAAGACCCTCCATGTCTTTTGAAGTATCGTAGAGGTGGTCAATTTTCTAAAATAAGCCTTCAATATGCGACATTCGCGATTTTTCATTTTTTTAAATTTCTTTTTTAGGACTCGCCAACATCAAGGTCATTAGTACCCTGTTACATGTTTTCTAGATCTAGTGGCTCATGTATTGATCTTAGACAAAAAAGTTGCAAAAGCAAGTTTTAGGTCTTAAAGACCGATAAAACAAGGCATTGTAGGTTCAAATACGTCAATTAATTATTTATTAAAAAAAACAAAACCACTGTTTCGATTTTGTTGGAAAGAGCAATTTCTTTGGGTTTTTTATAGTTTTAAAAGGTATTCTTAGGAACAACGATATAAAAATGCACGCTGTTCAATAATCCGCTGCTGATATATGTTAATTTTTGAACTGAACCCGACATTTTTGTTATCAGTTATGGCATTATGCCAAAAATTGTTGTAATATTCTGAACCAAAGTGAAAATTATTTGAAAGACTTCATGGATTGCCCCCTTTTAATTTGTGAAAGATCGGTTGATAATAAAATCCCTATTTTTAATGTTAAAAAGGGCTATCTTTTCAATCCTAAACAACTTAAACTAGATCCTCTGCTATCAGATGTACGAATTTGAAATTTTAGCAATTTTTAGTGTGCCATATTACACAAATGTAGAAAAAACAAAAATTATCCTACGATCAATAGGAATCAAGTTAGCAATATATTTTTATAATCACTGAGCCCTTGTTTATTACAAAGAAGAAATTAGTTGAACGGTTTACGATAAATAATAAGTTGTATTCTTTATTATTGTCAAAGATTTTGTAAATAATTACTACGAAATATTTTAAACAAATTGTTTGAGTCGGTGCCGTTTAAATTAGTAGAAGTGATTGGTGAGAAACTTCTTGCCTCTTTCTTGTTTTCGCTGTTTTATAACTGGTTGAGCGACTTCAAAATGATTTCATACCAAAAATACCGTATCACCGTTTCTATTCACCAAATTTAACAAGTTTTTAAATCTGGGTCAACGTATTTTAAAAATATGTAGAAAATTTCAGTTTTGTCAAAGAGATGCAAAATTTGTTATAAACATTTTAATTGCAAATCTTTTTGAATTCATTTTGAGAAAAATTGATTTTAACGAAACATTCTTTAAATAAAAGTTGTTTGTTTGAAAATATACAATAATTTACATTAGTCTTTTTTTTGCTACGATCGATATTTAGCCAGTAATATTGTAATATATACATATGCTTCATTTGAACGTTTTAAAACAAGTTAGCTCTGATTTGTCACGAAGTTATTATTGGTAACAAATAATACAACTTATGAACTATCGAATGCCGTTCGACTAATTTCTTACTTGTAATAAACATTCAACTTCTTTGTCTAAGATACCTGAATCAACTCAGATCAAAAAGACATGTAAAATCACAAATGTCGCATATTGAGGGCGTATTGAACAAAATTTACCATCTCTACGATCCTTCAAAATGCGTCTTAGTTTTTGTATTTTACTCGATAAAACTTCGCCTTACCTTCGTAAAAAATTTCGACATTTTTGACTTTGTCTGACCTATATTCAATTCATTACGCAATGTTTTCATACAAGACCTTTCTCAAATAAACTGTATGACTTTTTCCTTCAGCTAAGGGCTTTAAGGTACTAATGAAATCCTTTAGTAGTATTGGACGCAAAATAGATATCAGGTCGGAGAGAACGTTTATACATTGTGTGTATTTCAATGAGACTGCTTTGAACATCAATCTGGCGGCAACATTTTCTTATCGTCAACCTAGCCTAAGGTGAAAGCTGACAGAAGAAACATGACAACGATACTGAAGTTTTACGAGTTCTTTATGACAGAAACCAAATAATCGTTTCCTTCAAGTGGTTCAAACAAATTCTAAACATAAACTGTCGTAGTTTCGTCGATTAATTATGTATTCGCAATCGAGAAAAGGAAGGTAAGATTACTAATGTAAGCTTCAAATGTTTTTCAGAGGCTGAGGAAAAGGTCTAAAGTCCTAACATTCACATGAGACCTTATTCTAACACTTATATTTAATAAAAATATCTTCAATTTTTTTTAACACATTCGCCAATCCATATGACTTCGGTGCATTGCTGTAAATGGGTAGAAGTTCGAACATCTGTCGTAATATGTTGTTAAACTTTGAACACCAACATCACTTTCTCAATTCCTCTAACAAAATGCTTTACCCGTCTTTTTGTCTTCTGTTCTTACTCTGTCTTGGTGTAATTTTATCTCCTCTTGGAGACATTGCCAGACATGTGTTATTATGTGATTCTGGTTCCTTTTAATGTGTTCTATCACCCCTCCAATATTTTAGGCGGAGTTTTCAGACATTCTGTATATTCTCTACGGATAAATAGCTACAAAAATGTTTTCAACAAGGGATAAGAATTTCCAAGCGCTAAAGAAGACATGTCAGTGAAATTTGTCCTGATATTAAAACAACGAAAAGTTAGATGTTGAAAAAACATTAGATTAAAATTGTTTCGTATGACCTATGTCTTCCGAGAGATAAAGTGTAGGTATAAAGCGCAAATAGGATTAAACATGAAAGCATTAAGTGAGTGTAGGGTTCCTATAGGTTTTTCAATAGTGTTGCCCTTCGGAATGTTATTTAGCGAGAGACTACAGCGATCACACAGTGAACGCCTCGAACGCATTGGACAGAAGCCGTGCACAAGAAAGAAAAAAAAGAAAGAAAGGAAGAAAGAAAGAACGAAGTGTATTGACACAAATGCAATGCGAATACTCGAATAAACAGGGCACAAAATACATCAAATGACACTCGTGATTCCTGCAAAGAGCGATGGCATTCAAAAGCTGTATTGTAGTCGGAGTATCCGACAAATGGCGTATCAAAGGAATTAGATGCGCGAGTAAATGGGATGAAAGACCAAAATCCACAAAGCGGTGAAGAACATTTAGTAAAAACGCGTGGCAGCACGTACTCATGAAATGAAGCTTGCTATTGACGTCACTTGAATTCGCATCAGTTCCTGGATACTCGTCTCCGTTGATTCGGGACCCATAAACTCGATTGCGTCGCATTAAAACTGGACCACATCAATGAGAGCGAAGATCCCTTGCAACTGGAATAATGAATTTGGCTTCACGACCAGTCACTCCCACTATAAAAAAAGAAAGTGTTTTTAATTTTGCGCGATGCGAAGGTTATCATACATCTGAAGAGGAAACATTGCCTTTACATAATCATGTCACGGAGTTATTAACTGGAAAGAAGACAAATGTCCCAACCAGAAATTCGACTATTTTGCAAGAAATTAAATTTCTATTTTGCGTACGTCGACAGAAATGGTTGCATGTACGTAAGCAGGATGCGTTATAGAAATAAAGCATTTTTTATTTCAAATTTTTAGGAAGATGCTCGTAATCTTGATTGAAACTGACTTTCATTTACTACATCAAAAAATTGTATCGTAAGGGAGTGAAACACAAATGAAAATATAATGAAAACGTTATACCTGGATTTGAGACAAATGATTCATACATGCTTTACAATTCAATTATATGAAATTTGACTTGATTTAATAACAAAAACATTGATCTGATAATCTCTTTATTTTTATTTTCCTTGATTTCTTCCTGTTATAATTTACTGGGTGTAAAAAAAACTATGGATTTCTTGTATCAAATTGGAAATATATGGTTTTGAATGTGAGTGATTTATCTGTCAAGAAAAAACTGCAGCATCCACAGTAGCACCAGATTTTGTTATGCTATCAATGCATTTGTTTCAAACCCAACTTCCGGTATTAAAAAAACCTATGAGTGATGCTCCTTCTTTCAATGCTAATTAAAATTTCATCTATACTTTAAAATTTGTATTGCAATGCTTTAGAGTAATAAAAATAATTACTCATTCACTATTTTATGCCACGGTGTCACCAAAAATGGGAAAGTTAATGTGAAATTTAACTTCGTTAAGCGTTAATCCTTACTCGAAAAGCTAATTTCGTTAATCATTAACGCGTTAGTTTGCTGTCAGAATTTTAATGGAAGTTAAAGTTAACCGTTAAAAATGAATTGAATATTATAAATGTTAAATCCGTCAAATAGTGAAGGATTCCATAGTTAGTCAAAAAGCACAACAGCTCATTATATCATTAGGTATACTGTAGGTAGGCTAGGCTGGGTTGGTAAAGTAAATAAAACATAACTTATATTTATTGTGTGTCTTGCTTATTGTATTTGAAGTAGCAAGAGAACATATTCCACATGCAAAATCACATAATGTGCATTTTCCCTTTATTAAATTAACACACGAAGATTTTCATTTGAGAGGGACAACGTTTACCCCGCATAATATGTTATTCAGTGGAAACTGTCAAACGTTATAAAAATTTCTTGCGCGTTATATACAATTAATTTACATTGGGAAAAACACTGAACGCAAATACATGAAGATCGTCAACTGACTAATAACTATTATTTCTTCAATGACCACGACGCGTACCATCTTATGAGTAACCCTTATTTCTACGACTTAACGTCATCCGACAGGTTTTGAGGGCTGCTGATTTCCAATTTCAGGTCCTTCCTATTGAGGCCGACATTCATCAAGGCAAAAGCATACGACGTCTTCTGAGTGTTTACTGACATTTCACGGGAAAGGACGGACACTCCCGATGGTCTTGAATAATAACAAATGGTTCGTGTTGACGATGCGAGATACGATAAATTTCTGATCAGGGGACAGTGGAACGGTTAAAGAATTATCGGACTTCAGTTAACGTAAGGTAAATGTAACAGAAGGTAAGAAACGCGTTAATGGTTATAGAAATTAACTTAAAAGTAAAAACTCGAACAAAATCCAAACTTCGTTAATTAACGATTAACAGATTAACGCTTTTCTGCCCAGCTACGAGTGTAACTATTTGAAAATTTGTCAAAGTAGCTTACCCTGCTTCCTTTATGTCCTTGCTTACTGTGAAATCTGAAAACTTCCTGAAAGAGTAAACAATTATCTTTGCACTCAATACCACTACTTCATTGTAGGGCACGGAGGTTCACATAACGTTCTGCATAACTCGTCTCCATGGCATCTTACTTTGAAAACTTAATTGCATCATTTGCGTGATAAATTGATTCTGACTCTTCATATATTCTTACTATTCATATAATTTTATAATTCGTATATTTTTATATTTTATTTCGGTTAATCCAACATAGGAAAATATTATTACATGTTTGTAGAACCACTGAAAATTGTGGCAATGTCCTTGAAAATGTTTTTGGATAAACAAATTTTTGAAACGATGACAATTTCTTTATTTATGAAATCAACAGAAAACACCTAAACTTTTAAAATAGTACACGAAATGTTCAATAAATTATACTTCTTTCAGCAAAACACTTGAAAGTTCCTGATTTACTTTAGGTTAGATACATTAGTTGAAGATACAACTGTTAAAATTTCAAAGAAAAATGTTTACATTTGGGTGAGGTATGGGAATTTAAATGCAAAAAAAATCAAATGTTTCTTAGTTTCGTATTGAAACGTTTTTTGGTATGGTCCCCTATTTCGTACCAAAAACAAATTCATGTTCAAAATAGTGCTCTCAAAACAGAGGAACACCGCAACTAGCGACTTAACATGCAGTTTGATTCATGGTACATCATCAGTCATTCAATAATATACTCTCCACGTGCATCGACAGGATTCGTGTCAAAATAAAACAAAACATTAACTACATTTAATTGCAACAGAAGTATAAAATATTATTGGAACAAGAGAGTCCAATAAATATAGTTGAAATTCAAAAACAAATTCAGTTTATCCCATGTTATACTATAAAAGGAAACTTCGATAATATATCACATTCAACAGCAGCCTCGCCCATTTAAACTATCTGCTTTTATTCGAACAAGAATGTCAAGGAAAATCTTTCAGTTTCAAAAAAGGAAATGATCACTTCCTGTAAACAAATTTTACAACATTACATAGTTCGTCTATGTAAAAGATCAAAAGAGTTTCCTATTCATATGTTCTTGCAAACTGACAATAAAATGAGAACTTAAATCGGTATTGAAATAATGTATCTTTACTTTAAATTCTAGACTAACTATGCATTTCATCAACATCTTCGAGTTATGATAAATGTGTCACAGAAGAAATTTTTATTTTATAAATGGTGAAATTCTATTTTGAACTCGTTAATCGCGAAGTTGTAAATTTCCTGCAGGATGCATCTTACCACATATCAAATACCAATCGCGCACGCAATTTTGAGGTTTCCAACGCAAATAGTCGAACGTAAATCATGGTATGCTCAACTGTCAATGGCTATGTTGTGTTTTAATGCGCACTCTAATGTGCGGTTGTGGCGCGGTCGTGATCGATTTCACTCGTTGCAGCAGAGGTCGCCTTTGATATCCCGACTTTTCACCACCCCACGCACAACCAATGATGGAATGTGACAAGGTGATTCGCTTTCATTTCGACATTTCCGCTTTCCATCAGCAAGGCTTTAAATGAATTTTCATCTTAAAAATACTGCTGTCCAAATTCCTCATAGGTTCCTAAGATAATGAGAAAACCCTAGTTTAAGGCTTCCTTGACTTCAAAAACATTCGTTTTTGGATTTGTGAATTGCAAGAATATTTTTGTATCGGAGAGAAAAGACAATTTTCACGCATAGTATCCTGGCCCGGGTTTTTCTCCGATTTTCCTTAGGGTAGAGGCGAATTTTTTATAAAGTTTCACTAGGTTCTTGCCTAGAGACAGCATCAATTGAAATAATTATTTGTGAATTTTGTGTTATTTAATAGTTACCAATTATCAACAATACTTTCCGAATGATGTATAGCTTGATAGTAATATGTACTTGTGAAATGACTTTTCTATGTTTTATTAAATACAATATTTGTTGGCATTTGTTAATACTATAACACGTGTCGAACTATTTTTTAGGAGTATGTTGAAATGTTAAATCCACCTCTGCCTTAGGGTCTTTGATCGGAATTGATGGGATGGTCCCTTGCTTGCTTAGAAGTTTATTGTCCTCCAGGTGGTCATACGCAGTTTGTAACTCCTTTTTGACAATAAAGTTTATTATTATTATTATTATTATTATTATTATTTAAAACGGTATTTTAACACAATCCCTTAATAGGGTTGACAAATTTTTTCTTGTACGCATTAAGCCAAGAGTTAAAAGTATATCAAATTTTTGCTTCATTTCTGATGACTAGAAACATCAACCAACAATAAATTATAAATATTTTTGTACCTCTTTAAACACTCGAAATATAGAGCATGACTAAATGTGTAAATGTTTAATTAGCGGCAGAAAACACGATATGCAAACAACGTGGGTGACGAACAAAATAAATATACCATGGGCCCCGTTAACGTGCTTTTCCATTGTTGTAGTCCTGACTAAACACAGCGTTTAAAACATACAGAAATAATGATTTCTGAAAGTTAAAATTTACTTAACAATTTGTCCTATAGGGTTTTATATAATTAATTGTCTATTACGTGAATGAGAAGGAAATACATTTTTTGTGTTAATTACACCGCCTATATGAACTTGATATACCACATATACGAATATTTTACAGCTACAGTAATTCAGAAAACAGTCGTCACTCTTATTAGCAAACAAAAATCAATATCAGTAAACACTCAACAAACGCAGTGGAAATATATGTTTTCACGGTGGTTGTTTTTTCCACAACTATATTGCCATACAAATAAAAAATATGACTTTGAGATCCAACAAAAATATTTCATGAAACCCGTTCCATTTGTCAAAGTATTTACGCCCTTTCCAGAATGAGAATAGAATGTTATTATTTAAAAAAAAGAAAAAACATTTATATTTAAAATCAGAATATTGTTAGTGGGGGAGCTGGGATAGCTAATGTACATGAGCTCGCAGAGATAACATCCTTCTGCTATGACGTGAATTTTCGTCCTCCTCTACCTCAGTGTACAGCATTAGTTCTCACAGCTTATGTAGCTAATCTACAAGATAAGAAAAGGGAACCTATAGTACTGGATGTTGCCAACCAGTAAGCATGTAATATTGATTCGACGTGAATCATCTGCATGCTTTCTTCTCTGTGCGACTTTCTCGTCGATATTCATTTTTATTACAACTCCATGGTCTTACCTTGTTTAATCACAGGCATACAACAAATGTTCTTTCTTTTCGACGTGCGTGTTCAAGTATCCGACAGCGCCAGTATTCGATCTACGGTCTTTTCCCTCTGAAGGTGCGAACGCTACCACTGAGCTACTGCAGTATAATTTTTTATTGTTTTGTGTCACGCTGTCTAAGAGTTGGCACCATAGTATTGGTATCATAAATAGTAAATACATAAAATGATAATCATCTAAAATCTTGAAAAATACATCTTTAAATCCCAAGAAAGTACTTTTTTTGTATCCAAACGTTTCTTTATGTTGAATATACTTGAAATTTACTCCTATTAGATGAATACATCTGAAAATATCATTATTTAAAATAATAATTAGGTAACCTTCAGAAATTCAAAATATCAGTGTACAGCTGCTCGACATTGAGAAAACACTGTAAATGACTAGACTTCAAGTTTTGGGCTTGACAACGTCGTGATGTCGTCGTTGAGTCGTTGTAATGAATCATTTTGTTCAAGTAAATAACTATTCATAGTTGCGAAAGCCATGGTCGATTTCACTCCGTAAAACAATTGCTCAGACTTCGCCGCCTAAGTCGTGAGTCAACGAACCGAATACATAGAAGGCGCAGCCGAGTGTCATTTAGCGGGAACTACGAACGAAATCGGCGGAGAGGAACAAACAACAGTTCTTGTAGCAAAGTCAGAATTTTGAGCGAGGCTGAGCTTTTGCGCGCAAAACTTATGAGCTATAGCTGTTGATGTAACTATCTTCCTCCCAGACAAAACAGCGTTAGCTTCCGTAGTATTAGAAAATTGGTCTCGTTTAGACGAAAACTTATTTATGGCAGCTACAGCGTAAGTTGTGGCAGCTAATGGTGCTGTCTGTCCGTCAGACTGCCAACGCGTGAGCTATCTCAGCTAACTCTAGGCAGAGCTATCCAACTTATTTTATTCCTTGTAGGAAGTGGGGTAAAAATTTTCATATACCAAAAATCATGTTCAATACTCAATTTTCGAGCAACTTTAAATTACACTAATAATAAAGCGATTATGGATTCCCTGAAAGAGAGTGGTATTCAGTAATAATATTTCCGAATTCCCTTTCAAGAATTCCCTTTCCCCCACACTCTTTAAATGAAAGTGCCGTAACTTTTAATAATTACATAAATTTTTACAAAATGCTGTGTGTTTTTATTTGCTTAAGCCAGGGCATAAAACAATTGAAAGTGATTTCTGAGTAACCATTAATTTACAACTACATATTTAAATTGAATAAGTTCTTTGTTCACGATTCCTTGACCAGACAATTCATATGGAAATAGTTCTTGAAGGATTGATAGATATTAAAACACTGAACTTAACAATAATAATAATAATAATAAATTTATTGTCAAAAAAACAGAACAAACTGCGTATGATCACGTGGAGGACAATAAACTAATTTACTCTCCGGAAGCAAGCAAGGGACCATCCCATCGATTCCGATCAAGGGGCCTAAGGTAGAGGCGGATTCAAAAATCTCAGCAAAAGTTCCTAGATAAGATAAAAAGATTGCTGCGAGTTATAATAATAATAGAATGTCAATATGTTTGTAATATTATGCAAAAAATTACATGTACAAGTTATTATCGAACTATAGATTATTCTGAGTATAGTGTTTAAAAATCATAAGAATTGAAATAACACTAAATTCACGATTTATTGTTACAATAAACATGCCCCTAGACAAAGCCTAGAAAACCTGCATAATAAATCCGCCTCTACCCGAAGGAAAAACGGAGAAAAACCTGGGCCAGGATGGGGCTACAGAATTTATGTACACAACCGTGCCAAAGTTGAGTACACACAAAACTAAATTAATATGAGCCAAACGGCAACACAATCATGCAAGAAAATAGTTTTTGAAATTCTTATAAGTTATTTAAAAAGTACTACAGCAATGGCGTGATAAAGTACAAGATGAATTTAACTTTTATTAAAACCAATAAATTCTTTTACTTTGTAGAAGCACTGATGCAGGAGGTGGTTTTTAACCGCGGATTTGAAGAGATTCAATTTCATAATATCTTTTATATTCTTGGGCAGGGAATTATATAGAACGATTCCCTAATGATAAGGTCCTTTTTGGCAAACAATGGTTGACACTCTAGGGCGATGAATATTATTACTATTGCGAGAATTGTGTTCGTGAACGAAACTGTATCGTATTAAGCAAGGGTGGCATTTCAGTAATTCGGTTTTAACAAATACGACCGTTTCATAAATATAAATGCATGGAAGTGTTAAGATATTTAATTCCTTAAATAAAGGATTACAAGAGTTTCGGGGGTGAGATTTACAAATTATCCGAATTATTCTCTTCTGAATTCTGAAAGTTTGAATACTCTGACCGGAATTGCCCCAGAAGCTAGTGCCGTAACGTAAATGGGAGTAAATGTTTGCAAAATATACGCAACGGGAAATACGTGGACTAACTACGTTAACTAAGATTCGGAATGAGTAACACAATTTGTTTAATTGGGAATTAAGATTGTCAACGTGAAAATTCCACTTGAGGTTGTCTTGATTATGGAGACCTAAGAATTTTGTATTCGTAACAGCTTTTAATTGTGTTCCGTTTAAAGAAAGAGAAACCTGGGGTAAAGATTTTGAATTACTATTGTGAAATGACATAGACACTGTTTTGCCATAGCAATGAGACGATTTGCATGGAACCAAGTCGAAAGGTTAGACAAAACGTTTTGAGCGTTGGCGTGTTTACATAGTATATTAGTGTCATCAGCAAAAAGAACCATTTTGCAATCTGATGAGGAGGATGACAAGTCGTTCACATACAATAAAAGTAGTATAGGGTCAAGAATTGAACCTTGGGGAACTCTGCAATGGTTTTGTTTCTGAAAGACAACGCTGAACTACTTTATTTTTAGTGTAGGATATTTCGACCTGTTGATATCTATCTTTTAAATAAAAAGTTAGCCATTGATGTGGAAGTCCACGAATGCCTAAAGAATGCAATTTGGAAAGGAGAATTCCGTGATCGATGACATCGAATGCTTTGGATAAGTCAAGAAAAACACCCTGAGGATTTTCTCCACGGTCTAGAGATGTGGTAACATCGTTTAAGAAGGAAAATATGGCGCTTGTAGTGGAAAAGGATTTCCTAAAACCGTGTTGATCGTCAGAGAGAATGTTATTTTTTGATGAAAAATCTAGAAGAAGCTTATAGAAGAATTTTTCTAGGATTTTTGAGAAAGTGGGTAGTAAAGATATTTGTCGGTAATTTCCAATATTAAGTTTGTTTCCTTTCTTGGGTAAAGGTTTCACTTTAGCTCTTTTAAATATTTTAGGAAACACCCCTTCCGATAAAGAACTATTAAAAATATTTATGAGTGCATTTAATATAGCGTGTGACGAAAATTTAACAACAAACTCGGGTATATCATCTACGCCTGTTGAAAATTTGATTTTTAATGAGCTGATGATTCTCATGACTTCACTGGCGTTAGTTTCAGAAGTGAACATAGAAATGGGTACGTGGGTGGATATAACTGGAGGACATTGATTTGGATATATTGAGTTCGTTATTTTACCTACTTCTGAGAAGTAAGAATTAAACAAATTTGAGATGTCCTGAGGATTTGATATAATTTTTCCATCGTTTAGTAAAGAAACATTTTCTTCGCGGTTTTCAGAAGTTGACGTGTAATTTTTAACAATATTCCACGTGACTTTCATCCGGTTGTTCGATTTTAGTATCTTAGAACTTAAAGAACTTCAAGTACGTATCTCGTTTCAAAACTTTCTTTTCTGTTTCACCTACTGATATAAGTTTCAAAATCACTGTAGTCTAAAAAACAACTCTCACCCCTTTATCATTACACAATATCACAGGGTTTGATCCTCTTTCAAATTTTTGTCAGATGGTGGTTATCAAAGTGTTGAAGCGTCGACGTGTTTATGTAGGTTAGATTAATGTTTGATTGCAAATCCTGTTACTTCTCTAACAACGGTGCGAATTTCTAAGTCTCAATGATTCTCACTATATATAGTGCACAATTTGCATCCAGTATTTTTCGCAGTACTCTGTTTTGAACACATTTAGGATTACTTTAACTTGCAAAGCCCCAAATGTCCTTTTCGTAAAGCCAAATTGGTATCGGTATTTGATTGTATATCCTTTATTTTATTTTGAATGGACAGTTAAGATTTGCTAATAGCTAATACAATTCCTTATGATCAAAACTGAACCGTTGTATTTTCTTTTTTACGTGTTCTTTCTACTTCGTTTTTGCATCTAATGCCATACCTAAATATTTGGCTGTATTTGCAGCTGACATTACTATCCTATTTAACGTCAAAGGGAATGAATGTTCTATTTCTCGAGTTTTAAAATCAACTTAAACATATTTCATTACTTTTAGATTTGTTTCTACGTTACTGTATATTTAGGCAATTAGATTATATTTGCAAAAATTTGTGTCATCAGCAAATAGAGATGAATGTGAAAAAAATTAAAATTACAGCCAAAAACGACAGAACTTCTGATGAATTAACATCGTTATAAAATGTGTGACACAGTTCCATTTTATATTCGTTTTATATTACAGTATCATGTCTCTTTTGATCTAATTTGCTTTTAGTTCAAATATTTCTCTATTTAATGAAGAACAAGGGCATGAAAGACCCATTGGTCTTGTCATTAATCGTACCAGATTTTAACTTCTACCTGAAACACGTTTGTGTGGGATTGGGATTGGTGCCATTGTATACTCACTAAGTGCAAACCTTTCTTGTGCATATTCCCAAACGAATTTTATAGAAAAGAACGCTCAACGTAGCACTTGGTGACGGCGGTAACTCCTGTGGGCGTATCTACGTCTTGGACTATAATGCCAATGCAAGTTCGGAAGTCTGAAAGCATTTTAGGAAAGCCAAGAGCTGTGACAGGTAAATGGTGATGCTGTGAGCCGCAACTGCCTCATTCTCGAGGCAATACGAATCCCACAAACAGCATTCTCCAGCTTACGACTTGATTCGCCCCTCTGACCACCACGAAACTCTGCCAACTTACCTTGGTTGGCAGCGATGATGAGTTTTTGGAGGCAATTCATTAGGAAATAACAGTTGCAAGCTCTTTATGAGAGCTATGACGTCACGTCGAATTCAAGAAGGCTGTTGGATGATCAACGAGGATGTAGAGAAGAAATATGGAGGTGAAGTAGAGAGGTAAAATTTGACGCTGTCAGTAAGAAATAATTTCTCCGTCATCTGAGAAAACTGCTGTTAACTTTACTTTCACGGAAAGAGAGGAAGTCAAGAAGGAGAAAAAGATAAAAATTCCTTTTTTATCTCTCATACTATTTGCGATACATGTCTAAGCACTATTTTAAGTAAAAGGAAAAACATTCCCTTTCATAACAAAGGTATTTAAGTTCCTGAGAAGTTTCAATAATTTCCGTGGGATTAAGAACAGTTTCTTTCTAAATTGCAATCACTTTATAATAATATAAATCGATTTCACTGAGGTATATCGCTTATACTATGCACAGACTCAGCAGTTATAATGATAAAACATAAGGTACGCCATAGGAAAGAATAAATAATTTATTCATGAGACATAACCTTATGTATACTTAAATAGCTTAGCTCTTATATTTTTAGTCGCCGTTATGTTTAACGTTTTACCTGTAGATTCAGTTAATTTCATTAAATGGTAATGGAAACTGCGAAAAGATCCTATCTATTTAAAAGTCCCACAAAAGCACTTATCCTATTGAAGCAAACAAGAGGGAAATTGAGGTTTCACTTTGTAATTACATACTAATTAAGTAGTGCAATTCAAAGCGGATTACAATTACTCCTTACGTAATTTTCATGAAAATGTTTTTGAGTATTTAAACAACAGAAAAAATACATTTGGATATGTGTGGTATATTAAACTTGCATTCTCGCCAAATATCCAAGATATGAATAAGATCTTGGATAAATATTCAGAAATTTACTACTAACAAATTTGCATTCGTATTTTTGAATGGTAGAGCTATGCATTGCAAACAAAATGGTTATTTTAACTACCTTTAACAGTTTACGATAGTACAATTTCGTACTTGTATTGTATAAAGTAATCCTTTAAATGTTTTTTCTTACCTTATTAGTGCTTGTTTCTCCGTCGTATAAAAATGAAACCTTCTATTGTGACAAATAGCCTGCAAATTGACGAGCTATTCCGCAAGTGGAATGGTTGAAAAATCCTACAAACTCGGGATGCCGTGGCAGGACCGCAGGAGGCTTATTGCGTTTTGGAAATGTTTGCAACGTAGATTAATTAATGTGAAATTAGCGAATTAACGCCCGATGCATGTGCAACCCATCAATCAGACACGCTTGGCATAACGCCCGTGTTTACTAACTGCTTGTTGTAACTTTTGATGGTTGGGTGGGAAAAGAATCCTTTCATAGAGTTCCGCATTTTGTACGAAACAAAATATATAAATTTGACATTCTAAATTTGATACTTTCAGGAACCAAAATAGTGAACAATTTCAAAAGCTTTAATATTAACTATTCCTAATGCAAAATTTACTCATAGAGGTTTGTCAGAATCGGTATAAACTAATACAGTTGGAGATACTGCACGACGTGTTCGAGCAACGTAACACGACAGGCATCTGAAGATGGAAAGAAGTATCATTTTTTCTGTAGAGTGGTTTCTTTTGTCAATTACGGACGTTTATTTTGTTTCAAAATATGTGAGTTTTCTATTGCTAAGTCGTTGCAAGTGTGTAAATATAATAGAGAATGTTAAAGATGAGTCGTAAGTTAGAACTTATCATTTACTATAGCTGCAGAAAATTATGGAGAACAAACATTTTAATGGTAGCTGAATTGAAAGTATTTTAATTTTTCTAAGCAAATATAAAAATTCATTCTCTACCCCAACTCTCCCTTCTGTATACGAGAAACTGTAAAATGTTTCCTTTCTCATTAAACACCGCGCAAATAATAAAGACGAAAACTCCCAGAATGTAAAACGTTTGATATTTTTGGATGCAACACGTTTCGCATATCACGTTATTTTAGAGACCAATTATCATATCTACGTCCCAGTGGATTACAACAAAATACGCTCTGAAAAATTAAGGTTGTGGAGAGCGATAACAAACAATATATTTATAATTTATAATTCATTGAACACATTCTCGTTTTCTGGAAAACCGTACGGGAAATCGACAGTCATACTCCAATCGATGATTCAAACATAAATTACGTCCAAAATATTCAGAAATAAAAATATTGTCTTGAAAACAATTCTTATTGCTCTATTACGAGTAATTTAACATAAAAAGCTATTCATTTTAATTCAATCTTCTTTATTTTAACTTCAAGGTTACTTACGCAAAGTAGTATTAAGTACACTTACAAACAATTTTCCAATAAGCGATCCCTGAATGTTGTAAATATACCGTAACCGGATAAAACTCATGATTACATGAGAGAATCATTATTACAGTAAATTGAATAGCTAGTATTTTGTCCATAAAAGGTCTCAAAATTTTATAATTTTAATTAGTTGGTCGCGCTGGGCGCAAGAATGGTTGTCTCGGGGCCACCATTAATTTTAAACAGATAATCGGATTTGACTGTGATATTATCTTTTTGCAATAAAAAAGAAATTTTATCCATAATTTAAAAAGAAATTCTTAAAAACAAATACCACATTATTACAAAAACATTTACTGAAAAAAATGATGTAATAGTACAAATAAATCAACACCTTCAATGACTGTACAAAATAATATGAAACAGTATTTCATTGCTACCGTCTACCAATGCTTCATTTCAACTCTCAAGAGACATTTAATAGTTCGGTAAGGAGAAATGCCCATGAACCGTGGCCCTGTGTATTATGTTATGAGCTACTCATATAGACTCGTGTCAGAAACTTTCCATGAAAGCAGGTACATTACGAAACTTGATTGTTGAGAATAAAACATGAGCGGAATTCTATTCTATGAGCAACACATTTCAATTACCGGATGTATTGCTCACCCATCGACGTTGTCTTCTCTGCTCTTAATTGACATAAGTTGAGAGTGACATAACTTGTAACAGAGTTCATAACAACTAATTGACAGTAGGTTGATCAATTAGAATATTCTTAGTTCAGTTACTATGAATTGGAGTACATTTTCTTGGGACCACCCAAGTGAGGTGCGATTTGTTAGTTTACATTATCATCTAGATATTGACTAGATTATCTCCTATTAAGCGTATTATACATATAACTACCCATATTGTGTTACATATTGTGTTATTATGACTAGTATTCATTCATAATAAACCATTTACTAAATCAAGGTCTATTTTCTAATAATACTAGTTCGTAGAATTTTTCATGTACTCTTTGTCAACTGTCTTCAGAAGTTAACCTCGGCTTAAGGTAATAAGATCATGCAAAGCGCCAGTGAAGCACATTCCCATAGGAAACTTTCAATGATGTTATCATTCTATTTACCTTAAAAATAGTAATTATAACAAAACAAATAATGAATTATGGAGTAGAAGAAATTGCGAATCATTAATTATACCATTTAAATTGAAACAATGTATTTAAAGAATGGTCTCTAATTTGAGTAGAATTCCTTTGTTAAGCTACAGCTTTCTTTTGATACCTTTTGTAAGTGTCCAGAGAGCAAGTAGAATTTCGTACTGTTCTTTATTATATTAAATTTGTGCCAGTTGTGAGAGTTTTTTTTATAACGATACCATTAGAAATTGCAGGGGTTTTTATTTAGAAACCGTCCCACTAGAGACTTTGGCCCGTACATCGTCACTACGGTTTTATTCAAATATTATCCTCGCAAAGTTCAATTTTTTTAGACGAGTTGATAGATAAAAATTTATTCTTCTATTTTTTTAATACAATACATTCAAAAACAGTCGCCAGGTTTTTCATACTAATTGAAATCCAAACCAACAACCCAAAATCACCTATCAAATCCTTCGTTAAGAACAAACTTACAGTGAATTCGTACCCATTGCGAAACCTTAAGTTTATTTCGTCTCCTCCAATGAAGGCGTTGTTTCTTCATGGATAAAGGATTTGGAGGACACAGAAATGTCATGGAAAAAGATATTGGTATTCCATAGGACGAGAAACCTTTCACGTTTCGGAGAAACACATGGTGAATGCGTTCAAGGAACATTGATACATCTAGATAATAAGTATTCTTTCCTTACAATTAATATAAGCTTCTTAGTGAATTAGAAATGAATGGGAGGTTTCATTGTGTGTTGCAAGGCATTCAGTTCGCATTTCGAATAAAAAGGCGCTTATTATGAAAAGGATTCTATCCCACCACAGTACCAACTCGCAACCAGCCAGCCAGTCAGCGTGCTCCGACCAGCGCAACCCCCGCCCGCTCAGTCGGCGCGGCGTGGCGTCCAGCAACGCAGAAGCGCCTGGCTGGTGATGACGTTGGTATCGGCGGGCGCGTTTCGCTGCTGACGTTTGTGTCGATACAACGGCGTCGGTTTCAAAAGACCGGTCCGTGCTTCCTGTGTTACTGGATCGCATTGTACAAGAGACCCTCGGGGCATTCGTCGCAAATTTGATGTAAACATTTTCCGCTCCTACGACGTCATATTGATTTTCAACTCCGAGCAAAGAATTTCTATTCGCAATAGCTCCAGCAGACGTATATTAGGACTACATTCGCTTCAAATAGTCGGTTTGAAATTATATATTTATCGCAATTACGACACTAGTGTTTTGTGTCGCATATAATTTAATATTTTTAAGTTACTTATCAAGTAATTCGGAAGATTTCGTATAACAATACAATAATACAATACGCAATAGAAGTGTATAATTAAAACATCATTAAGATAACAAAACGTCATCGAAAATTTGCATGCAAAATAAAGCGACGTATGAAACTTCAAAACTTAAAGAATATCTTATATGAACGTTAATACCTGTATGTGTCCTTTGAACACCTCAATTAGTTTAGTTTAGTAAATAATATTGTTATATTCTCTCATTTTACTTTAAATTAATCTGTCTTTGAGGACCTCATGAATTTTTTAACGCTATTGATTCAAATTAATTTTAGAACCAAGGAAAATTATAGGTGTTAAAAGACAAGGATTTGAGTGACGAACACTATAGGTTTAGTGGAAAATTAAGTTTAAAATTCATCTGCAGAAAATCAGTCTGGGAATTACACAATGTAAGATACCAATATTATCAGAGATTCTTCGTTGCGAAGTCAGATTTTCTGTAAATTATAGTTGTATAACTTGAAAAACATGAAATTAAAGTCAGTATAAAACGAGTAAATTTGAAGATATCCACGTGTACCTACATATAAAATGAGTAAATGACGATTTAGAAACTTCAGAGTAAGAAAATATTTATCACAAACTAATGAAGTAAAACGTGGTGGTTCGTAAAGACCGACTCCCATATTTTGCAATTCAGTAATTTGGGTCCAGAAATAACAAAGTGGCTAATAACTAGCCATGAGTATGTTCTAATTGCTTCATAAGTCACTGCAAAGAGTCCAGCATTGTACTTTAGGTGTCGTCTCTGGATGTACGAACATGGGCTTAATTTCAACATCTTCCAATCTCCTCGTCATAAAGTAGACAACACATTAAAATTACAAGAGGCAAAAACATTGTTCACAATTCTCTAGAATTTTTGCCTGAAAAGTAGCCACGACCAATATGCAACCTACAATTCAAGGCGCCTGACCAATGACTGACCCCGAGTCCGAAATTTCATCGTACAATAGACCCCCACACACGATAGCCCTCTTACAGCAAAGGTCTCTCATGTGGACCTGTTATCTTCATCACCTTCGAATCAATTCTCTATTCCTTAGTACTCAGTCCATCGAAAGACATCCATCCCATCTCCCTTGCCCTCCGTCAATAGCTAGGCATACCTCCACCTCGAGGGAGTCAATTCTCCACCCTACCCTTCGACTGGCCTTTCTCAACCTCTTGGCACTTAGCACCCATTCAATGGCGGTCTTCAATTCTTCAGTCTCACTCACTTCCATTGCCGCCGTCCTCCATCCTCATAGCGTCTGTACTCCGACCGACACGTCAGAAATCGCTCGGTGGTGATGAGATTGGGGAGGGGGGATTGGAGGTGACGGCAATGAGAGTGAAAGCGAGTGACAAATTGCAAAGGGGTGGCAAGGACACGTTTCGCACTTTAAGGATACGAGTGGGGCGTTAGAAAGGCGTAACGAAGGATTGAAAAGTGGGGAAAGAGAAGTTGTGGAGCAGAAATGAAACAAGTGCGAGCAGCGTCGGGGTCCGAGAAGAAATGGTGGGGGGGGGGATGGGGAGACGAAGCGAAAGCGTGTCATATCGACACTCGCTGCCACCAATCGAGAGCTTCCACTGGGGACCTCCAACGAATGGAATGAACAAAGAAATGACGCCAGAGCCAAGCTCCTCTTTGAATCCAATACGTGTGGTGATAGGATTACGCAACCTTCCAACATTGGCAAGTCGAATTTCACCATATCTACCCGTCGCCTGTCCAATTTCCGATTCACTGAATAGCTTCGGATGTATCAAGCCCTTCGAACTGCAGTTGGAAACGTTATTTATCGCCACAAGCAATATGCATTGGTAAATTGGACATGCAGAGAGATGAAGTTTAGAGTTCAATCCTGCACGAAAAGGTCTGGATTACGTGAACTTAATCGCATAGTAGATATTGTGTATCAACAGACGATAAGGAGGATTAATATTCCACAGTCGGGTGATAAACAAGACAAACGAATACGTCAAGAAAGTGAGAAAAAAGGATTCCGAACACAAAATATTCCCGGAGACATTCATTTTGTATTGTGCCTCAAACTACCATTTAACGTTACTGTGTACTAAAACTGTTCCACAGAGACACATCAAAGCTAACACAGAATATTAATACACGTGAAAAAGTATTCAAACATGAAACGTAAAATAGAAATAAGGGTATATCATGCAAAACGTTACCAACCCGAACACAAACACCTTCCGAAGACATTAGTTCCTGTGTAAGAATATCTGAGTATTCTATGAGCGTAATTCTAGTGCGATAAAAACCACCCTTCCAGTGCATCATGAATCTCCGTCAGTGTAGTTCGTTGCATCAAACGCTGGTTCTTCTGAACGCGGGTATGAGACAAAGAAAGGCGGTGATCACACATTACGCCTGGCTCCGGACGTCATGTGTCGAAACGTGCAGAAAATCGATACAAGCATTCCTCCCGACGACGAAAATGTAACATTACTTTGAGAAAATAGCAGACGCTATGAATATTGTGGAGATATTTTCAACACACAGATTTCACATTGGCTGATGAATGGTTCTATAATAACTTAATTACTTATATTAGTACTGTATACACTAATCAATAAACCCATGTATAAAATGAATTGTTAGTGGAATTTAAAACATTTTGAGAAAATGAAAATTGAATTATTAACAATAATAGTAGACCACTACTACCTGTAAGTGATGGGTACTACGCTGTTGAGGTCGACTGGCTTTTCACAGTAAATCTAAAGGCAGAAACGTTGAACACTAAGACAATAATACGAAGGATAATGAAAAAAATATAGAATATAAATGTAATAAAAAGATAAAAATATATCAACTACTAGATAACTAAAAATACGAAAAGGATAAGAGACGTATAACAATTGTCAATTGTCGCAGTTAAGGATACGAATGAACGTAATTATTTGAGTTAAATCATGTCCCCTCAATTTTATACACCTTTCACGACATGAAAAAGTTGGAGGACGTAATCGGATCAGAGCAACCTACACCATATATTACCTTTGAGAAATAAATCGACATGAATGGGGCGTATATCTCTGTTACATCAAGTAGAGGGATGGAGATCCAAATAACGTTTTGAGGTGTTTAAAGGCAAGGAAATAGGAAATAAAGTAGAAAATTGTTCAGGAAAGTATCTGCTCGTTTACTATATTCCAACTAACTAAAATTAAAAAGTTGGATATTAGGGGGATAATTTTGATAATTTCAATTATTTCCGGCCACCCAAATAATCTCTTCCATGATCCAAAAGTTTTTGTACACGATGAGAATGAAATAAAATACAAAACAGAGTCGTTTTTTTTTCAATCGTTAACTCATCATAAACATAAATTGAAATTCCTAAATATGAAGAAATCAGATACTTTTTAAGAAATATATTAAAAGAATTAAAACTACAAAATAATTACTCGTACACTAAAAGTAAATACGATAAACAAAATTCCCTACTTGATAAGAGGAAAGAAATCATTTCAAATAAAGGAAGGTGAAAGAAGTAACGAAAAAATAATTTAAGCATTAAACAACTTGTTAATAAAATTGGAAGCGTTAAATTAAGAATATTTATTCTTTCAATTAAATACGAATGTTTTAATATTATTATACGGAAATGAAATGCTTTAATTCGGTAAAACGGAAAATTATAAATACATTTGATTTTTATGTAAATAAAATTAAAGCAATGCTTCGCTTTAATCCATCGTACAAATATTTCGAAGGAATAGTAAATATAAACATAAAAACAGATAACATTTATGTAGGATTTATTTAGAAATTATGCTTGTGATAACATGCTCAGAGGATATCTACTCATAAGATATCACGACTTTACATATTTTCGGGTGATGATGAAATGTTGAAAGAACCGTGGAAGTAAGAAAAAATATTCGACATTGTTAAGTTGTCGTATTGCTTATATAACAGAAAACGTTTTTAATTACACTACAGCCATCATCAGTAACGTACAGAGAAGCGCAACGATTTTGATCTCCTGCTGATACTAAAACAAATAACGAAAAGAAAAACAACCTTAAATATGACTGTAAGAAAAGAACATATGTAAGAATTTTTTGTATTCTGTTACACTTATAGACTTATGGTTCTTTACATTTTCAACCGTTCAACTTTACTTACCAACCGAAACGTCATTTTCACGCCTTGTTATGCGAGAAGTTTCTGCCTCAACTCTGAAAGGATTGGCGCAAAAACCATCCGAGCGGAATATGTGCGGTGCAGGATTTCAATCACGATGTACCATACGCAATTTTCACTATTCCACATCTAAACCAACACAGATGAGAAGTGGACGGAATTCGTATTCGCCGCTATTTCCTTCATCCTGTGCAACGGAAGAAAGATCCACTAGTTTACAGGCAGAGAAAGAGTGAGGGAGAGAGAGGGAGAAGGAATGGCGGTAAAATATGGCTGAAAAATGCTAATTAGTGGCTTGTTTATGCTTTAAAACATAAACAACTGGCCAAAATAAATAGTCGAGAGTTAAGCTAACTTCATCTCCATATAATAATTAAGGAAAGATTCCATATAATCAATGTCCCTGAAAAAAAGACGAGAAACAAGAGGAAACCGGGACTCAGCGGAGCATGTGATCGGAGGTGATACTCCACTTTCTGAAGTGAGTTAAAGAAAGGGAAACTAATAAGTATGCACTTCAAGATTTTGATATTCGGATAGTCATCAGAAGAGTGAGAATGGTAAATCGAAGAGAATGACAAATGCAGGATAAAGAATAAACTGAGTAAGAATGCGAATACTAAAAAAGTCAAATGGTACGTACACATAATTAGAACAGAGGGGTAAAATCAATATATTTCTTAACAATACGGAGGCAGAGGTACAGTAAGAAACTTCCTGTGTTTTCAAGGGATTGAACTCCACATTAATTCCTTTTATTCACTAAATAACATAATTTTTACACCTTCCAAGAAATGTAGCCCATTCCAGAAATTGTTGGTAGTTTTGGTGAGTAAAACCATTTCTGAGAAAACAGTAGTAACTATTTACAGTTCTATCTCAGAAAATTACCCTCATCAATCCATGAATGCAAAACAAGTTCATTTGTATATTCAATGATGGGAAAGGATAGCTGAAGCTTCCAACTTCAAGAAAATGGTTTTATAAGAGTTGAAATATACCTATTATGATATATTACATACAGTTCCAGAAAACATTGAGAAAGTTTGCAGAAAATATCTTTCGCAATCAATAATAAATCATATTACTTCCAAGTTCATATTATTTCAAAGGTTATCGATGAGTCCGACTTCGTGAAAAGTACAGTGAGCTTTAATACCAAGCCTTTCACGTTTGTCTTATCTCGATTGATCAGAGATGTAGGAGCGGTTGTGATGATAGGTCATAAAAAATTCATACACCGTCTTCTCTCGATAAGCGTCCCCTCCATCGCCGTGACAATATCTATAACAGCAAAACAGAAGATTTTTATCGTTTTTACTCTGATCCTAATACCAAACGTTCTCGGAGAATCGTCTATTCGATTGATTGCGAGAAGACGAATCAATAACTCAAAATGGACTTCTAGATGCTGCACTGTACGTTTTCAGTTTCGTTGCTTGCTACTGAGGCTCTCAATCGAGGAATTTTGTAAAAGCAGCATTTATCTCAGGATTTCACTAACCATTTCTTGAAACAGGTTGTGTTCTGGGTTTCCAATAATAATCGTCTTCAACGAAAATCTTCACTATAACAAGAAATATATGAAGCAAAATAACTTCTCGTGAACTGAGCGCCGTATTACCTCACTGCAGGTTTGGTAATCCACTTTCTCTTCATTTGAAGAGTACCTTTCTTAATTAGAAGAGTAACACGTTGGGGTATGCGACCATGGTAAAAATTTGTATTGTGTCACGGCTTTCGTCAATAGTTGATACTATTTTCTAAGAAAACTTTTAACTCAGATGCAGTTGTCAGACAGGAACGTTGAAATCAGAAACACCTTAAACCGTTGATTTTCTTTCTCCTCTTTTGCTTCTTCGATACCCTGCATTATTTTTGTCTTCACCTTCCTCCCTACATTCACGCTTTCCAATGACCAAAACCTCAATTAGCTCTAAACTCCCACCATCCTCCCAATCGCTGTGCCCGAAAACCGGCGAAAGGGTAACGAGATTTAATGAAGGCCACGCCGAAGCCGTGACTTGCTGTTAGCAGTTTGATTGTACAAAATTTAATAGCGAGTAAGTTTCCACTAGAATGTATCGATATTTTTACTCGATCAGGGGCACCTCCCATCATCCCTTCTCTCTCCACAATACTCCCGCACATCCCTTACAAATGTTCGCAATTCTGATTCGACGCTGTAATTTTCTAAAGGCTGGGGTTCCAGTTTGTATGTACCTGTATGAGAAGAGGTATTTGAATTGTAAAGGTAATGAGTTTTCACTTATTAGTGTTCGTCCTTAATGAATTCAAATTGAATATTCTCGTTCGGTTGCGGTGGCGATTTCCCTTATTGTGTGCGCGCTTGTCATCGCTGCAGGGAGTGGACGCATCGCGAGTCCGAGATACCCTCCCCCTCTCTCACACACACAAAAGCGCGCGCACACACACACATACACACACACCGCTCCTCTTTCCCCTTCATTCCGACAGAGGGCGACACGTGATCGGAAAGTGAAATGCAGCATACTTCCGGCACCGCAAGATCGTAACTTTACTACCTTCTACTTTATTTACAATAGAAAACGAGTTTTTCAAATCTCACATTTTTGTAAAATCCCCGACAATTTATTCCAGAAATATTATATACTCGGCATGAAAGTTTGGAAAATCATGTCGCATATGTCAGTGGCCCCAAAATCATATCGCATGTTGTGGTCCCAATCTTTTTATCATGTCCCCCAGTGAAACTTTTAAAGAATAATAAGCCACCTCCCAATTTTCGTTCAATGTAAACTATGCAATGACGTCTACATATGTCTTATTTTTAAACAAACGTAAATAAATCCACAGAAAGCTTGATTAACAAACACCGTGAACGTGAGTATTTGTTTTCATCTTCTTTAATGATCACGTTCATGTCACAATATTTATTTTATAAATAAGCTTCAATGCATTGTATTGTTTTTTATCTAAAATAATACAACGCACGTCCTACACAACTGAAAATTGCTTAAAAGTTAATATATCAAATTCTGAATCTCTTATATTTTGATGTAACAAAGGAAATAAAATTTGAATTTAATAAAATTTTATTTATACGAAGCGTTTACCCCTCCCCCTTAGAAGCATCACCACATTTTGCTAACAACTGGTGAAAGTCTTGGTTAGGTTTTCGTCTTCTACGCTCTGTTACGTATGCAAGAAACCTGTTTTAATAGCATAAACCACTAAAATATTTTATCAAGAGATAAGTCAATCATTGCTTGCATTTTTCACTTGTACGTCACGAAAAATTAAGGGTAATAAAAATAGTTGAATGGTTTTAGTCACCGAAAATTAGCACTTGTGTTCAAATCACGAGACCTGTCTTCAAGCCTTAAGCAGCTCGAATATCTTTCACTTTTCCGTTGTATATCCCTGGGGAGTACGACGCGACCCCGGTCCCATACTGCATTTACACGAAGTAGCGAACTCGTGAGATAAAATTCTAAGAAACTATGTGAAATTGTCTCCACTGAGGTTCGATCCAATGAGTTCAAAGTAACCAGGTTTCCGCTTATTCCTTATACGGTGTACTTCAATATTCAGCTTTACTTTTCATGAGTAATAATTTTATTCTTCAAATTTCGTTTGTTATTATGGAAGGATCTAAAGCAGTGAATTATTGTGTCTTTCAAAAGTAAAGACCGTTCAAGACAAAAAAAGTTCTTTCATTTAACTTCATTCAACCTTTCCTCAAAAACAATTCTCAAGTCCAGGTCGGAACTGAAACAGCATAAAAGCCAATTCAAATGGTGATAAGAAATAATCAACGAGAAAAATGATGTAAATGAAATTGTACTTTGGAACACTTTTGTAACATTCAATACTAATAATCAAGGATCTGTATGCCCTTCCGGTGAGATATTGTTCAATTCAACAGAGCTCCTGACATGAGAAGTATAAATCTTATTTTGCATAGACATATAATTAAATGAAATGAACTTAAGTTTATTTTTTTAAGTTTCTCATCCAACGACATGGAACACGTATTTCAGTGTTAGAAGCAATATTATTTTGTTGCCTCACAGCCAGCACTCGCCAATGGGGAGAAGGATCACAAGCAAGTTTCAGCGAGACTCGAAAACTCCATTACGGTGAGGAGCCCTGCGCTTTCCTCCACATTTCTTCCGTCGATAATTTTCTCCAACTCCTCTCCGTCGATTCTTTCGAACGGAGAGCAACCTGCTCCAACCTTCCTCCAAAAATATATTTCGTACTCTCGTCATTGTTTTGTACTTACAGAATGATAGTGTTTATATTTTTTTCATGGTATATTTTTCAGACAGAATTACTTTCATCTTATATTTTAGTTATTGTAAAAAAATATTCTAAATAAACAAAATGTTTGGCATTCTGCCAAATTCTACCAAGACTCTTGGCCAGTTATTTCCATGGTTCTGAAGTAACTCCAATAATATAACATTTGAGTAATAAGTTTTAAAATTTTAAATTATTGTACATAGGCGTAGTAGTCGAATGTATTAAATTACACAAAACGACGTCTAATAAATTAGAACGCAAAGCGTAAAAGATTATCTACCAATAAACGAAAGAATAAGTCACCTGGTTCATCTTCTAAAATTGATTTTCAATTTTTCACATCGCATAAATGATTATCGGAATAAATTATAACATGATTAATACTATAATCCTCGAGTTATAATTATTAATATTACAATATTATAATATTCAAGAATCCTCGAGTTCCGAGAGCAAAATGTAATGCATTTATTATTGTTTGTTTTGTATTTTAAATTGCTCTTACGATATTCCCTCATTTAAATTCATCTTAAATTGGATATTAATTTCATTCATCTCCTTCAGCTGTTTCATAATTAAACTATATTGTATTAGATAAGGTTCAGTGTTTTTCGTTACTTTTTGCAAGTCATTCGGTTGCCACAGGGTGCATGTGTCTATGTATCTATCTTATCTATTGTTACTATCACGTTTGATTTTTGTGTACAATGGTTATGTTCAAGCAAGCTTTGCATCCGTAAAGCTGTCAGTATTCATTTAGATTCAATGGGTGGCATTTTGTTAATGGTCCGGGATAGCAAAAATATGAAACAGTCTCGCTTTCTGAATAGTTAATTGACATTCTCCAAGTTCTCGTTCTTCAAGACAAAATTCCCCGCAAAAATCTTAATTTGTGTTTGCGTAGTCTCTCGTCACGACACTGGTGGAATTTCAGTCAATGAATTTAAAATTACCTCTGGAGGATTTTATATTACTTTATTTGCGATTGTAAACCATTTATTAAAATTACCGGTAAGCGAAGATAAAAGTAATATTAAGTGTACGATGTACACCTATTTCCAACCTACAGAAATCACTCATTTTCGCCAAATCGCTCCAGCACAACACCATTCCACATGTGGTGCGAAGAACTTCGGCCCTCCACCTCCCTCCGCCACCGCCGCCGACAGCAGATGGACGATGCAGGAGTGACGTGAGGGATCCTTCGCGGAGGGTGCGAACACGCCAAAAACATTGCAATGGTGGTGGTGGGGTGGGGCGTCTCGGGAGGCTCTTCAGAGGAGCTCTCCCGGGACGCTGGGGGAGAGAGAGGCGCCAGCAGCCGCCCAAGCGGCCGACGCCGCCGCCTCCAGCGAATGGCGAGTCCGCGCGGCGCCGCGGTCGACTCGGGGATTTGCGCGACATGATTTTGCGTCGACGGAGAAGGCGAGATGGTGGGTTTTGTGCCTCGCGTCTTGGAACGTCGCACCGTTAGAAATGGTGGAGTCGAAGATGGCGGCGAGGGGTTGGTGTCTTCGGGTCTTGAGGGATCGTAGAAACATATTTCCATTAGTCGTCGATCAAGAAATTCTACGTGGAACTCACCATTCCTTTCGTTTTTCATTTCGAATAAGCAACATGCCACAAAATTACAACAGAACTGATTTACTCATATTCCATGCGACCTCACCAAGGATGCTTCTGATTCCTTAATCATGTTCTATATAAACCATGAAAATTACTTTGACATGTAATAGTTTCCTCATCCGTTCCCATGTTCACGCATGTTATCTATAGAACATACATGTTAGAAATGTCTCAAAAATAATTCTAATAACACCTCTTCAAAAACGGTGGGTCGTGTAATACAAGATTTTTCGTAAATTAATGATCTGCAGGAAATATGTTCATGGGTTTCAAAGAAAACAACGACACGTATGGAGGTATCGCAGAAAGGTTTACGAATTAAATGTTTTTAACACCATAAAATGGTGTTGAAATTTAGAAATTGTAATAGCTTATTTTAAATACAAGACAAATTTATCATCTTTACTCAATCTTGCCCCAGTATTACTGACTATATTACAATATTTTTTTGGAATTAATTCTTTTTTACTAGTAATGTGTGAGATACATTTAATTTTCAGACAAGAATGCACTTAATAAAATTTACTTGAGACCAAAAGCTACGGTAATATAGCATACCTGAAATTAATACAAAATGCCGAGAAGTTAAAATCTTAAGACAACCAATTTTTAATAATTTTATGGTATTGCGGGCGAAAGAAGAGGATGATATTCTAAGCAATAGCGGTTTAAAGAGCATTTATCATTTTTAATAATTTCAGAATTAACAATAAATAATATGAAATGAGGTCAACTTCTCTGATGTAATGACAAACATTCTGTTAACTCTTTTCACTTGTACTAAATAAAACTTCTTGCGGCATGAACAAGGAATATTCCATTTACCATCGGTACTTATTTTCAATATAGGGTCTTGTTTCTTTTTCAGTGATCCAGAATTTCTCATGAAAGTCCGCTCATATTTTAAAAATATTCTCCGAAATCCTCTTCATCATACTTGTGTAGCAAACAGAATACAGGGAGTTGTCCGCGGAGAAAGACTTATGGGAGTTAAAGTTTACTCAAATTCTCGCTGGTGGATCCAAATGTGTAAGCAGTGAGACTGAAGATAAACCTTGACTGTTTCTTTTCTCATGACGAGGTGAGGATTCAGTCGCCATGTATCAAAACTGTTTTAATTAAGTGGAACAGTACACTAGAATGAGCATTGCCCATAGTGTGACATAGTACTAATAAAGCGGATGTGCAATTGATCTGCTCTACAGACAACCTATTAGCTCCAGTGAACGCAGCAAAGCCCTTTACTGCGTCACTGCAGGGTTAACAATAATCCGCCATTTGACTACAGCTGCATTTAACTGCGGACTATTTTTGTTTATCGAATATCGTCAACACCAAACTGGTGGCAAACGGGACATTTCTTTAAGAATATTTACAGGGAAAATACTCCAAATATACACAGGTTTTGTGTCGACAGATAACCATTGCTTTATACTAACTGGTCCACCACGTTAGCATTTTAAAAATTTTGGAGGGATAATACTAAGACTTGTTCTCAAGTCTAATCTAGCGCACTGAATTTGTCCCCTAATTCTTTCGAAGGAAGTGCGTAGAAAAGGACCCTTTGTATTCGGTGAATTATTTTCCAGAACTCGGTCGTGGAGAGCCGTCAATGATAAATGCTATGAATATATGAAATCCATTTTAGTGATTAAAAAACCCGCTACTTTGATAAGGTTGTGATTCAATTCTCATAAATAATTTGACGGGATAAATAATTTGGTTCTGTAGATTATTGCAGCTTTCTAAGTAGGAAATCTTCAGTTTATAATGCAATCAGGCATAGCTGGGATAATTTATAGTATCCTTCTCATTTTACATCCCACAACCAAATTATTTATCCCGTCAATTCTCAGTTTCCATCATTTCATAAAAATGTAAATTAACCACCATTCTAGATTTTATGTTATTATTTTCCTACGCAGTCGTTAATTTACGCGTTAAACTGAAACGAAAGAATCAAATGAGTTCAGTACATGTGCTGTTACTCGACAGTGTCACCAATTACAAATGAATCCTACGAACTTTCATGATTGGATATGAGAAAGCATAGCCGAACGCTAAACAGATTTTCCTTCTCTAACACTTCAAATATCACTCATGCCAACCCAACTAGCCTTTTCAAGAACCCTTACTCGAAATGAACGCGGCCATACATGAAATGATAAATAGAATCACTCATCCTCTGTCAAAAGTTCAGCTTCTATAGTAATCCCCTTCCATTCCCAATTTGAATTCTATCGTAATTGCGATCGAAATCGAAAAATTCAAAGGGCATTTGAGGCCAATCAGCAATCGACACCCTGGTGACCTAGCTCTGACGGAAGGAGAGCAATCAAGTCCTGTCCTAATGGCCTCAGTAGCCCTCACAGATAGAACAAGGACAGTCGCACAGTGGGCTCATTCATTCTTTTTCGGGACAAATCTTCTTTCAGATATCGTATACTTCCTTCTTTCATAGACACGTTATGTATAATGTCCTGACGAGTTTTGGTGCTTTATAATTCACATTAAAAATATTTTACGTGTATAATGTGTTGATAAATATAACATATTCATAATAAAATCTTCCTCTCACGTTATATTTAGTTCACTCATACACATTTTCAGTAGCTCTTTATCAGGAGGCATAATTTCTTACTTATTTGAAAAATATACATGATTATGTTACGAATATTGCCTCTTGTTCGTAATTTTTTTCGTAAAGCCGAAACTAGCAAAAATAAAAGTATTTATTTAAAACAATCCCTTGTTGATTTAAATTATAACAAAGTAATAGCTTCGTTCAGTGGCGGCTTCTGAATTTTAGAAAGTGAGGAGACAAGCGGTCTCTGTCAAACTTTTTCAACTAAGGAAGTTATTGTTGTAGGTGACTATCAATGCAAATACCCCAATTTCGAAGGATGATTTTAGATAGATATTTCTTTTTACTACCTGAAATTAGAAAAATTAAATACCACAGCGAAAGAGTGGTCTCAAAATCTGCGATGATTTTGCTTAATGGTTTCGTCCACAAGAAAATATTAATTTGGCCCACTGCATTCGGAAACCGAGCACCTCGACACCCTGCGTTGCAGCTCCGACTTGACGAACCCTAATTCCAGAATTTTGCGCGCAATTGACGCCGTCAGAGGCAGTACCCTCGGGGCCCGCCTTTTCCACAAACCCCCTCTCCTCTCCACACCCATCGGGGTAAGAGGCACGCTGCCTCCACCCTCCATCAGCGGCGTGACGACGACGCCTTGATTGAGCGAGGGGGAGCCGCTGGCAGGCACACAAGGAAAGTTTCGGAAATTAGTCGACGGAATATATTCCTGTCACGTGAGGTGTCACCTGATATTACGCACCTACCTCCAATTCCTCCTCCTACCCATTTCAAGCTACAGTTCATTCCGAGTAAAATATATTAACTCATTTGACTGTGATGGTTCATAAGAATATACTTTTTTAATGTAGAACAAAACTACTTTGGACAAAAAATAAAACCAATAAAAAATAGTTATTAAAATCGCCTTCAATGTCTGCGGCAATATTTTTTGTTGACAGATGAGTTCATTTAGTTTCGATTTCCGAAAGGAAATCTAAACTTTTCAGACTAAGTAAACAAAAATTCCACATTCATAAACTATTTTTCGTGACACAGGAGGGAAAATCTTAACCGTCATGTTTATTTTAGATTCTGTAGTTATTTCCGAGATCTTTTAGAGAAGGTTGACAACAAAAAAGGATAACTTTGAAGCATAATTGAAATTGACTTCTATTTTCCCGTTTCCAAGTTGTCCTGGAATGATACACTTGGAGAATTATGTAAGACTAGAGATGTACTACATGTTGTAAACATCTATAAAACCATATTCAGAATACATTACTAGAATCACATCTGATGCTTATATTGAAGGTAACTGGACTTATTTTCATAGTTGTTTCCATCTCATGGGAACTTCGTTCGGAATATGAATAATTAGCAATTCATCATCACAATGACCTGAGCAGTCATCACTACGTCCACAACACACACTCCCATAACAACTGGCTTTCATCCACGGAACACACTTGCCGTTAAATGCCAACTAACCTGAAGACATCACGGAGTCCAAACGCGACACGTAGGTAAGATATGCAACAACCAAGTCCAGATGAAAATGGTGACGAGCTGGCAATCGAACCCGGTATATCCTTGATCGCGGGGGTGTTGACCACTTCATCCAACCTTTCGACTTCCATAACTGTACACAACTGTCAGCCTGATATCCGGAATACATGGGATATCCCAATGCGTGAACGTGAACCCAGGCTGCACATTAGAAAATATATATATATATATATATATATATATATATATATAGATTGGTAGAAGTTGAATTTTCTTATAAAATCACGCTTTATAAGTAGTTAAGAAGAGAGCGAGACAGTCCCTTGCAGTACCTAATAATCATGTCCGAACAATAATACTATTCACGATATCAACATTGCAATATTACTATTTCATTTAAGCATTTTATGAAATAAAATTCCATATTGTATGTAAAAGCGGTTTCACATTCATATTTGACCGCACTTTATGAGAAGGTTAAAATATATTTCTTAAGTTGTATTTAATTCAGAGAATATGGGTATAGACTTCAATTTCATTTGTTTCCTAATGAACTCTGTTTTAACTGACCAATTGTTACACATCTTCTATAGGGTTGTGAAAAACTTCTGCAAAATATTCCAATAAAAAATAAAAATGAAACAACTGCGCAAATGTGAGGTTAGTTGAAATTGAGGACGATTCAATCTTAATGAAAATCTTTAGATTTTATTTCACATCTTACCCAAACTAAAAGTAAGTACTCTCTTACACCAAGCGAGTACATGTTTAACGTTTAAATATGTCTGATTCAATAGTTACACCAAATATGGAAGCAATACTTGTGTTCAAGTGGAATCAAACCCAGCGAAGAGCTGCCTGAAATAATGAGATCTTCGTATCAAAATGACGTACGCTCGAAAATAAAAACACCCAATCGAGACAAGAACCCGTGTTTCAAACAAAGTCCAACAATTTAAACGTGGGCGAATGAAGGAGAAAATCTATTAAAGAAACATGTTTAAATATTCTAGATCGCGTGGTTCAGTCTTTATAATATTTTTTAGACAAATGGAGAATCTTTTCGTACATCACATTCCAGGCAGCTCTTCGCTGGGTTTGCTTCCACTTGAACACTTTGTCCTTACTAAGTCGTACAAGAAGAGCAACTACAGAACCCCAGCGATGGATGGTTGACTAAAAGCTTTTAGGTAGATGAGAAATTCGTAAAAGGTCGAAGATTTCTTGTCGTGTGATCTTCGGTAAAATCAAGCGCAGCTGCGCAGAACTTTTGCAAAAGGTACGACAGAAATTACTTTACAAGTCTTATTTCCTAAAACACTTTTATATATCAACAATTATTTATGTAATGTTATTTTTACTATATTCTTCTGGTTCGTCTGATCAAGATAAATTAAGAGATAATTTTATTTTTAAATAAATGTTGTTGTTTTTTTTCGAAGTCAGAAGTAGTAAATGAAATTAAATACCAATTTTTAGAAAAAAAAACTGAAAAATTACTTCATTGAAAATTAAAAGTCACATCATCATAAATCACGATTTTGCAGTATATGTGTTATAAGACACTTGTATAGATTGCAAAAGTTATGGCCCATCGGAATTGTCCAATAGGAAAGAAATGTTTTGTTGAGTTATTCTTTGCATCTTCAAAAAATACACTTTTTCGAGGAAATGACCATTCGGAAAAGCTGGGACTCCTTTTTCTTTATTTAACCTTCGCAGGAACTCGTGGTTACTTAGCATCCTTTCATTTTCATTGCAGTTTCATCACCTTCATCTGCAGTAAAACGTTCATTACTCTTTTCAACCCCCAATCAAATCCCTCTCAATGCAATACCCTGTCGTTTTCTCGTCGGGATCAGTACACTTCTGGTCGTCGTTAGCGTCCCCTTTTCATTTATACGATTTCTCTTGTCCTCCCGGTGCCATGACCTCGTTTTCGAGTCGCTGCCGTCGCCGTTCACTTTCCTCGAATTCCTTTCCTCACCATTTGCATCATTAATCTCATGTTCCTCCTCACATTCTCACACCTGTTCTCTAGAATCCTCTCCCAGATTGTTCCCTTCCGTTCCTTCTCTCTCGGAGGTTGGGCTGGTGGGATGGGGGTCGATTGCGGGGAACGTCAACGAGGCGGGGACGAGTTGCCTCCGGACGCGGAAACAGACGAAGAGACGTCCGCCGCTTGAGTTCACACGAATCCGAAGGGTCCGGCGCGGCGGCGCTGAGCCGCCGGTCAGCAGGGTTGCTCTGCTGCGCACCGCTGGCTCACGAACGGAGGGATTCACAGGGAGAAGACGGGAACTGCGAATCTGAAAGCCACGCGTTGCCCGGCCTTGGCTCCATCACAGCCGCAGGCGTCGACGCAGACGAGGACTTGGTAATTCACGGTTTCGCCAAATACGTTTGATGTGACAGGAGCCAAAATACTGTTCGAGTTGAGTTCCTAATTAAGAGAAAAGGTTAATATTTTTGAAGAGCGTTAACCCAGATCAATTTCAGGTTAAATATCCTGGAGTGGAGGGATGTTTATATTTTCGCAACATTACATCAAGCCTCCCAATTGCTCCACATATATAATATAGCACGCCTACTATTTGATCTCACATTACTCATATACTTATGATCAAAAGAACGCAATACATATCTGTTGAACTCGTAGACATGTCGTCGAAATTTAATACGGATTAAAATAATTAATTCATATCACCTAATTTGAAAGTCAAAATTGTAACCATATTCTGTGTTTCCACAATATGTAATTGTATCCACAATATGTTACTTTTGATACTTTTAATCTGCAATTTCCGCCATTCCCATAAACAATCCTTCCGATTTTCTTACTGCAAAACACTGTATAATTCTTGAATTTATTATTTTATTTTCAGTGTAAAGAGTAAAATATAATTAGTAAACCTTCCACTGGGATTTCACAAGGATGTGAGACCATGCCCCATAGACCTATTGTACTTTAAAATGAGGTGATAAATGGTAGGGACTTGATATATGAACGGTAGTTGTAATTTGTATTCAAAATGGGTATTGTTTTTCTACTATCTACTGATTTTCAATTGTATTCGAATGGATGCAATGACGTTTGCCACTTAAGGCATTCATAACTCTAATAGTAACCCACTAATTAATAACACCGATAAAATTACAGACACGTGAAACTTCGAGTTCAATAATCCATTTCTTTGGGGATTGACCCCCTCCCATTTGTACATATTCAGAGTATTCCACAGAGCCAAACATGAAAAAGATGTGCTAAATAATAAACATTTATTTAGTTCATATACTCGAATTTCGTATTTTTAAAGAAAACAAGTAATGCCATAGTAAATTATAGTAAATGACGTAACTCACCAGGCCGTGAGAATGAATAAAATTATTTAAAAAGACTCAATACTAGGAAAGGTTATAACATTCCATCTTGCTCCCACCAGATTTATTTTCCAGTAGATCTGCGTAGAACTGAAAATACTGGAAAGTGGCGTTCCTCTCGGCATAAAGCGTCCTAATTAAGCCGGCTGCTCAGCCTAGAAAGCGGTACTTGATTCAGACAAATTGCACTGATGATAATTCATCTTGTAGCAGTAGTGGGGCATCGAGTGCGCATCACAATTAAAGCGCGCCCTTTTTCCGCTGCTGAGGCCAGAGTGACTCCTGCGAGTGGGCCGGAGGGAGAGAGGGATGGCCGGAGAGGCGGTGTTTGAGGTCACAAAGCCAGCGGAGTTTGATGGAGTCAAATTCCTGGCGTCTCGGCCCGTAGATGAGGTTCTCGCGCCGTAGATCACAGGCGTCGCCACCTCCACAGTGGAGAGCAAGAGGGAGGTTTTAAGCCGCTGTCCAACCAGAGGCGGGGGCCCATCGACGGGGCATGCGGTCGAAGGTTGTGGGCAGGGAGGGGGAAAGCGAGAGTCGTTGGGAACGAGGGGCCCGGTGGCACGCAAGGGGCGCCGCCACCACGAGTTGCGGAGAAATTATGCATGTGCGCTTAGTCAAAATGAGAAATTAATTGTAATTGCTTGGAGAGCGTGGAGCTCCGGCTTCTTCCGGGAGGAAATGGGACGCCGGTCACCCTGGAGTTAGGCCGGGGAACGCAGAGGGGGTGCCGATGCTGACGCGGCGGTGGATGTGGCCTCCTCGGGGGGAGGGGGACTGAGTGGCTTTGCCCTTGGGGGAAGAGCCCAAGGGGGAGCGTGGGATTCATTCGGCAGAGGGGAGAGCTACCGAAGAGGTTCTGGCGCAGCGAAAAGAGTTTGAAAGCTGAGGGGAGGGCTGGCGATGGAGGTGACACGATCGTGGGTGTGAGAGAGGGTAGGACATGAAGGAAGAGCAGGAATAGAGAGCGCGATGAATGCCACTGACATTCTGATTACATTGCAGCGCCTCAACACGCCGCACCCTCCATTTCCTCCTCTAACTTGCCTCCTCACTCCCCTATTCATTTTCTGGCTTGATTCATCATGGTACGAATACTTATTCCTTCAGTTTTACATGTTCTTTGTTCAACTCCTCAAAACATGGGTCTTCTACTACTACTCAGTCTGCGTGGACAGATAGCGAAACAGAAAGGGTTACTCCAGCATTCCCTTCAAAGGATGCTGACGAAAATACTCCTACCAGAACAACTAATAATGTTAATGCTGGTGTTGTTCTTGTTGGAATTACAATAATGCAACGGCTGCAGACTAAATCTTGTAATAACTGCAAGCAAACCAAATGTGGTCGTGTATTCAACGTTTGGTGTATTTGTGTGGTACGTAGCTTGAGCTTCTCTTCGTGCACATTTTTTATTGTTGTTGAAATATTTCTCTTAGACTGTTCCTTCTACTCTGTGCGAACTCATCAATTCCTTCCCTTCGTATATTTCTCTGCAGATATCAACCATTTCCCTCCATCGATAGCCTTACTTCTTCCTCTCTGGATTTCCATCCTGTCTCCTCCCCCTCTCCGTATTGTCCCTATAGCGGCGTCACTCCACAGGATAACAAAGGACAAAATACTTCGTGACGTACAAGGCCCATCAAAACCGGACGCTCCACTGAGAATTGCCTATATTTATTGAAACACAACCAACTCATCCTGCCCGACGGTCGAGTAAGTTTTTGTAAAGCATTTTCCAACGCCGATGCTCTGTAATTGAATGGAGCAAACAATTTCGGCTACGCACCCTAACGACTGCGTTCGTCAGATCAGAAATAAAGGGTGGACGATCGTGGATTTGGTGAATTTCGAAAAATCAAAGAGAGCGGGTGGCGGCGCTCACGATTGGCTGGCTATCTCGACCTCGTCCCCAAACGGACAATTGCTGCGGAGCTACTGCGCCGACCACTCTGCCGTGACTGGCCACTTTGCGCAACATTCTGCTTTTCAGTTGACGCGATAAAGCATTCATTACATGTAAACCTCTGGATACGACGCGACACAAGTTCATTCATTTAAATCTCTTTGAACATTCTGGATAATGCATTCAGTTGCATTGAAATCTATGTTGGCGCAATCATATGAATTAGATTGTAGATGTATAGAAATATAATTCAACATTCAGTTCGTAATACTTGGAATATTTATAGGAATATTATAAAGCTATTAAATACTTTTAAAATAAAATAAAATATTCTGAAAATATCAATTGCCAAACACCCGCAGTTGTTGCCACCGAAAACCGATATTGGCTTCTCCTAGATTTATTCGTTCTATTAATTTATTCGATGTCTTCAATCGATATATAACTTCAATCGTTATAACGGCATCACAAAAATCTTCCCATTAATTTTTGAGTCTCAAAGAGACTGACTTTCAAATTTACATTCTTTATACATCCACAATAATACGAATTTCTTTGTATTATTACATTAATACAGTACAAAATTGTAAACATACGGAATAGAAGTACAAATTGAAAAGTTGAGATTAAATTATTTGAATTATACATCGCAAATAAGAATACATTATCTTACTGCGGTATATTATATGAAAAATAATGTGTTATTTATCCTATTTCTCTCTTTTATAATGTGCATCAACGGGGCAAACGTAAGATAAAAATAAATAGGGGTTCGCGATAATGTTAAACATATTTTATGTAATACCTAGCCTATAGATTTTGAGAACAATTAATTTCGTTTTTGCTCTTCATTACACAATTAAAACTGCGGTTCTTTGTAGAACTTTGAATGCTTCTTTTATCATCAACTTATTTCCGTTCTTCTTAAAGTTTCTTGAGTGAATGTCAGGTAGAAAACTCTCTGAGGTAGCAATTTTCATCTTGGAGAATGATTGAAATGTTTCATGTCTACCAGATCTAAATCCCACTTATTTGTAATTAGCTTTAACAGAGCATAAGCATAGTATTTGCACTATATTTTATAATCTAAATTTGTTTAATAAAGTTGGTAAGGGAAGAAATGAAATTTAATTAATAAGGTATAAAGGAATTCCCCAGGCAGATCAAGATTCATAAACCATTTATCATATACAGACTAGCATTTCTGGTATTTGGTGACTTAATAGTAATAGTTTGATCCCTAATTCATTTTCTTTCGTCTGTAGACGTCGGAGAGATGATACCTCGTACTTTGATGTGGCGGGGTTATTACTAGGGTGCTGGATGCCATTTCTGTCGCACCTCCCCGAGGCGGGTGATGAATGAATGAATGAATGACATGGGGGTGAATGATGATGAGAGAATATTGTAGTGGAATGATAGGCAAGGGAAACGGGAGAACCCGAAAAAACCTGCCGCGAACACCGCCTCGTCCACTACCGCGAATTCTACTTGGATCGGACAGGGTTTGAACACCAGAGGTAGAAGGCGAGTACGCAAGGCCCTAAGCCACGGGTCTCTCCCCCTTAATAGTAATAGTAACACAATGTTTTTTATAACTAATTATATTTCTAATTTATATTTTCAGATCATGAATTTGTTATGCTACTTTATCTGTGCGTTTCATTTTGTATTTGCATGTCTAAAATTGGTTTGAATCCCAAATGTCTGCACTCTGCTTCCGAGAGAAGAGGGGTATAACCGCCATACCTGTTCTCGTGTTGCAGCGTGGACGCTCGGGAGCGCTCCTTTGACCTGGCAGAGCGTTGGTCAAGCGAGCGCGTCTTCGCCAATCGCGCCTACTTCCTCGCAGAGAAGCAACCTGCAGAGCTGGGCGTTGACCACGTGACCGAAAGCGACGCTGGGGTTTACCGGTGCAGAGTCGACTTCCGAGTCGCGCAGACCCGCAACAGCCGCGTCAACCTCACCGTCATCGGTAAGTCCTTTTCATTTTGCAATCATCTTCTCCAAGTGTCGGCAAGTTAGCCATCTAAACGGATTTTTCACTCATTTCTTCTCCGCGATTAGATGGTCCAGCGTTCACTAAACGTTTAAACCGAGTTTTTTTAAAAAAGGTGATATTAACCCTCCTTTGGCAGATATTCAAAACAAGAAAACATTTAAAATATACACCTGCTGACAGATTAATCTGTGCTTCTTTGTATCCGAACTTCATTTGCTTTGATTTGGTCGAATCCATGAAATTTGATGCAAAGTGCCGCTCGTTTGTAAACACGTAATACGCATTGTTAAGTATGAAAGTGTAACTGAAAGCTTATGAGTATGAAATAATAATCCTTTTTGATTCGTAAAATGTTTTCTGTCACCATTTGTAAGGTAATAAAAACACGGAAATTTCATAGGGAACAACGTAATAACAAATATTTTTTCTCCCTTTATCAAACGACTATTAAATACAAGATGAATTCTACAAAGTTTAAGCAAAAGTTTAGTTAACAAATCATAGGCCAATCGATCCATCAACAAATATTCTACTTGTCTTGAAGTGCGACTTGAGTAGACGATTCCATGATTTCAATTTACGAGTTTATCTTTAAGATTTAACCGGAAATTTAATAACTTCTGTCATTAAGATAAGACATGTGCAATAAACGTGTGATTTCCTTTTAAAGCAGAGAGAAATCATAACACAAATATGACTTAAGCAAGCGACAAGGTTATTTATACTCAAAATGATTTCACATTATTTTTTTATTATATCCAGAAGAGATTTATTAATAAAATAATTCACAGAAACAGCTGAAAGTCGATTGAAAAATATTGAAGAAAAGAATTGACAATATTTTTGTTACCAGTACGTCATTTCACAACACTTCTAAATCACGTTCAATGGATTTTTGAAGAAAATATCGATGTCAATGATGAAAATGATACGATGTCAGTGATAATGTCGGATCGACTCACGCAGAACTTGTTTCATGAGCTGTCAAAACATTACTTTAGTGCTTCTGCTTTCTCTACAACATTCCAAGGACTGGTAGAAATACATGGCGGACCTGTCCAGGAATGCTTTGTAGGATATCAAAAGAATTTATATCTAACCTCTGATGGGATAAAGCACCATTAAAATTAACTTGGACAGAAAATATTACCAATCGAATATGCTGATTGATTCATTGATTTTACTATTATTAAAACGATAGGGCTAATTCCGATTTATTTAGAAACATACCTTGAAAGACTATATTCATATATACTATTTGCCGCAGGATTATTGAATGTTGGGGTCTCTAATGGTTTCAATGGAAAGGTTCTCATCAGAAAAGAGGTGAAATGAAAGATTACACAAAAAATGTTGACGATTTCTTGGAAAGCAATACATTTATGATTTATTTATTGCATACAGAGTCCCCTTTCTATTTCTCGATGGCACAATGATTATTCTCTTTTCAGATTGTTTTTACATTATTTTTTATTACTTTCTTTCAAAATCACTTTTGATTTCATTTTGTTCCCAACATTTGTCCCTTTTCTATGCAGAATTCGCGGTGCCTACTCTACACGTAACTCGTATCCTTCTTTTTTTAATTTTCTCGTATCAAAACCATTTGCTTATGTTTATTCAATTCAGAAGGTAATTTTCGTATTTCAAACTCATACACACAACAATGATTATATGAAGAAGAGGAGGATAAAATGATGCAAAATATTTATTTGAAGAAGAAATTATTGTTGTTTAACATGAAAAATGTTTTAAACGCATACCAAAAATTCTGAATACTTCCGGATGTTTTAGGTGATATTTTCCTTCAATTCGCAGACTTCGAAATCTCCAAGAAATGTTGACAAAGATTCCAGTAAAAACGTTTACTGATGATAATTATATATGTTATCAAAACTTTTCTTTGTAGAAATACTTACGAAGTATCTTAATTAGTGACAATGAAAATAGTTCAAGCACTTATAACGGGTTCCTTTTAAAATATTAGTTGTATTTTATACCTCTTGATATATTCTTCGTCAATAAATCAATCCGATGTCAAATCGGTCCAAAATATGAGCATTACATAGTCGGGTCGTATTTCCTTTCCCGTTTCGCCTCCTCTCTTATAACCTACAAGTAGACGGGAGAAATACTGTTCTCGAAACCATCCTGATTATAGTTTCAGTAAAACCTCGGTTATCCGGACAAACTGTGACCGATAGGGATCCGGGAAATCCAAAATCTAAATATCTTGGTAAAATGGGAATTACACAATAAAACAAGAGAGAGAGAGAACACTTGCGTGTGTTCTAGATGAAAAATAAATATCGCAAAAATATTTATAAAAACAGAGTACTGAAAGAAACACAGTGCTGAAGCATTATCACTCAAACATCAGGAGCACACGCTCTCTCGGCCAATCGTAACTAAATCATATAGTATAACTGAATCACAGAATAACGCAATCGATCGTTTCCCAACAAATGTGACACAAACCACAGTATTTAAAATTTCACGTTTTAGAGAAAAAATTGTAAAATTAATATATTGTAATAATAAACCCGGCTAATTCCTATATCCGCATAAACGAGGATTTTATGTACTTTGTGTTGGGAAATGACGTGGATCGTTCTTTGTTGGGAAGAACATTTAATATTTAGGGACACCTTTCAATAGCGTTCCCAAACAGATCACAAATATTGATAGTAACATGTAAATTTGAACACCAATATAACCTAAACTTTTTAATTAGAATTAAGTCAAGAATGAGATTATTACAAATTTTAAAAAAATTGTCAAATTTTTATTGTAAAATAGTTAATTGTAAAAATTGATTATGGTAAATCCCTTTTTTTCAATACACTGGTGCGATCGATGTGTAATTTTTTCCAAGAAATCACGTTTGTGCGTGACTTGAAGATGGGGACCTCCTAGAAGACTCCCGGCCCGGGCCTCATTAGAGGTAGGTAGTCTATCGCATCATTCTGTCACCAAGAAACCAAACTTGTTTTCAAGCTTTTCAGCACAATTCACTCGACGTCAATTTCTTATGAGGTTTCATTAACCACTTTTGATGAAGTAGGGGCAATAAAATGCTGTCATTTACAGCGGATGAAGCAGATTTTACTGTGCCATTTTATGACTGGCATTCATCGTCTACAGATACAAAGAAAAACGTAGTAACTTTTATAAATTTTACAACTTTCATGTATCAAAGTTCTAACAATTATTTAATACATTCTTGTAGATTTATTGAGCATCTCTCTATTACATCTTGATAACATGATAATCGAATAGCTACATTCAACTTTGATCTAATCGCAAAGGTGTTCAGCGATAGTGTCCGTGGTTGTTATGTGTTGCCAGACGTCGACATTTAATGTCAACCAAAAGTGATACGGTCATTTTTCATTTACAGTGATAGACCTTACAGTGATATATCTATTTACGTGGAATTGATATAGAAAGATAACATCCGACAAGTTTTAAACATAGATTGACGATATTAGGTCGGAAATGAAAAGTTAGTCAGCATTGATCGTAGAACAACAAGAAAGTGAGAAGAGTATTTTTCATAAGCAACTACGTTCGAAAATTCCACCTTGTCTCCGCAAGTGTTATTTCAGTTAGTGATGAGTGGGGTTGGCGGGTCGGGTCGGAGGGAAAAGCATTTAAAAGCATTTAAAAGCATTGTGTCGACCGGCATATTGTCAGAATTGGAGATACGAGAGTGACGGGACGCGAGAAAGGGGAAACGCAAAACCGGACATGCTGCGTGGAGGAGAGGACGAAACGTTTAGGCGAAGGTTACGTCTTTGGGACACAAATGAAGCAAATCTAGTCAGACGCAACAACAACATTTTTGGATTATTTGGTGAATTGTTTCGCATGGAGAATGTGGTTGCACCATGATATAGATCGTACTGCGAAGGAAACTCGCTCTGGACAATCAACCTGTTAGCTAGACAGGGAATTACTAAAAGCTGAGATTCTTTTGTAAATTCCCTTGGTAAGTTGTTTTCTTCTTCTCGGACTTATTGTTCGTGAATGTTCGTTTAGAAAAGAGAATAATATAATTCAAAATACACTTTTTTTTGTTCGATTTAAAATATAAATCGCGAGCGATTCGATCATTTCATTATTTCTTCCAATACAAAAGATGATTCTTATTGTGATTCAAATGCATAACGATTAAACAATTGTGAAAACTTGCGTTTAAAAAATAATTGGCTTAAGCTAAAACTGAGGCATCTTTTATATTGCAATCGAGAGATAAAAATTATCATGGATGAGAATTGTTTGGTATCTTTTCATTTTCTAACGTTCAAGTTTTATCATGTTCTTAAAATCGGACCTCAACGCTGCAGAAGCAGTGTCTAAAATTCATTAAAGGTTTCCGAGTCCGATGTATGTTCATATATGATACGTGTACATTGTTTCATTGACGTCAAGAAACAACATATAAATGAATAATTTATCGAAGATCGTGTTATTTCTAACTAACCTCCACTATCGCACATTTACTATAATAGTATTTCTACGAATATTGTAGAACAAAAAAGCGCATTCAAGACCAATGTGCTTCGTTAGTAGAATTACTGGTAAGTGCATATACAGCGAGGTGCAAAGAAAGAAAATCCCATTAAGTCTGTGAGCGATGAAAGAGAAATGTTATTCACAACAAATTGCGTTGTACGAAGAAATCAAAATAATCTTCGAACTGACTGCGTAAATTACTGGCGCTTTATTGCTGCATTTCATGCGTGTGTTTGTGAGGTTTAAACACGTTTACCCAAAATATTAACTTCAATTTCGTCGTGGAACGAGAAAAAAGTTCTTCAAAAGCCTACGATATAAGATATACCACATGCAACGTATTTCTCTTGTATCCTTCATTTTGTAAACAATAACTATATGACCGTGAAAGAATGAAAGTATTGGCGAAAAAAAATCAGTAGTAATAAGTTATAAATAAATAGTCATAACTTTGTGTTATCATAACAACGGCAGCGTAACAGTTAAGTAAATGTTTGAACATATTTTTTATTCAGCCAACAAACGAAATGAACGCATTCTCGAGAAGTCGAAAGACCTCCCCGACGCGAAGCAAAATCTTCCTATTCATCATTTTCGAAAAAGTTAATAAATTGTCAGTGCTGTTACGCTGTTGTGGTTCGTGCAAATTCTGTTAATACTGGATCTTTTTATTTGCCTTTTCTTGGGCTTTAAAGAATCTCTAAAAACGCATAGTTTTATTTAAAGAATACAATAAAAGTGTCTATACGCGTGCAGCTAAAGAAAGCTACAAATCATTTGTGTACGTTAAATGATTATCCTAAATCCATGACTTATTTTAGTGAAAACAACAACTGAACTAGAAGCTGCACCAATTTCAAATTCCTCTCCACAATCTAACGTCGATTCAATTTCTCGTGAGTCACAAACTCTCTGCGAAAATAAAATAATTATATTTCATCATAATGTCCAATCCCTTTCAAACAAATTGACAGACATTGAAATTCTGGTACACGAAAATCGATTCGATTTGCTATGCCTCACAGAGCATTGGCTTTCAACTAACAACATCAACGATGCTGCTATTTCTAATTATTATTTAGCAAGTTCTTACTGTCGGCAAAATTTTAAAGGCAAAAATCCCCACGGAGGTACGTGTATCTACGTTCGTAATGATATTTTATCATCTCCACTGACAGGTTACGAGAACATCTGCGTAGATAGTGTGTTCGAATTTTCTGCAGTTAATCTGACCGACACCGGTATTGATGTTTTGTGTGTTTATAGACCTCCTCAATCAGATCTTGACATATTTTATCGGAACTTCGAAATTGTTTTAAAACTTATCACACATAAATCTACTAAATCTATCGCTATATGTGGCGATTTCAACATCAATTTCCTGAGTACATCCGACTCTGCACATTCACCTGTTAATCGATTCAAGAATCATATCGACTCCTTCAACCTTATTACTACGATAAATGACCCCACTCGCCTCTCCGGCTCATCTCAAACATTGCTAGATCAAATTATAGTCAACAATGGAATCTCGTATCTCTCTGAAGTGTTTATCGCCGGATACAGTGATCACCTTGCTCAAGTATTGACTATTAATAATACACTAAAACCTCTTAAAATCCTTTACAAATTTACAAGAGAGTTTAATGACATAAATAAATCCATATTCGTAAATTATTTGCGTGAAGAAACATGGAAAGATGTTTACAATTGCCAAAACACCGACGACAAATTCAATGTATTTATCTCAACATTCCTAAAACATTACAACTCTAGTTTTCCCATAAAACGCAAGTTAATTAACACAAAGAAATACAATAGATGGATCACCCTAGGTATAAGAATTTCTTCAAAAAACAAACGCCGTTTATATTATCTTTCAAAACGCTATAACCAACCACCCGAATTCCATGATTATTTTCGTAAATATAAGACTATTCTTCAAAAAGTACTCACAAGTTATGGAAAACGACAGGCATATACTAAAATCGAACAACCGGATGAAAGCCATGTGGAATATTGTTAAAAATTACACGTCAACTTCTGAAAACCGCGAAGAAAATGTTTCTTTATTAAACGATGGAAAAATCGTAACAAATCCTCAGGACATCGCAAATTTGTTTAATTCTCACTTCTCAGAAGTAGGTAAAATAACGAACTTAATATATAAAAATCAATGTCCTCCAATTATATTCACCCACGTACCCAATTCTATGTTCACTTCCGAAACTAACGCCAGTGAAGTCATGAGAATCATCAGCTCATTAAAAAACTAATTTTCAACAGGCGTAGATAATATACCGGAGTTTGTTGTTATATTTTCGTCCCATGCTATATTAAATCCACTCATAAATATTTTTAATAGTTCTTTATCGGAAGGGGTGTTTCCTAAAATATTTAAAAGAGCTAAAGTGGAACCTTTACACAAGAAAGGAAACAAACTTAATATTGGAAATTACCGACAAATATCGTTACTACTCACTTTCTCAAAAATCCTAGAAAAATTTCTATAAGCATCTTCTAGATTTTTCATCAAAAAATAACATTCTCTCTGACGATCAACACGGTTTTAGGAAATCCTTTTCCACTACAAACGCCATATTTTCCTTCTTAAACGATGTTACCACATCTCTAGACCGTGGAGAAAATACTCAGGGTGTTTTTCTGGACTTATCCAAAGCATTCGATGTCATCGATCACGAAATTCTCCTTTCCAAATTGCATTATTTAGGCATTCGTGGACTTCCACATCAATGGCTAACTTTTTATTTAAAAGATAGATATCAACAGGTCGAAATATCCTATACTAAAAATAAAATACTTCAGTGTTGTCTTTCAGAAACAAAGCCACTTACTTGCGGAGTACCCCAAGGATCAATTCTCGGCCCTATACTCTTTTTATTGTATGTGAACGACATGTCATCATCCACATCAGATTGCAAAATGGTTCTTTTTGCTGATGACACTAATTTACTATGTAAATACGCCAATGCTCAAAATGTTTTTTCTAACCTTTCGACTTGGTTCCATGCAAATCGTCTCATTGTAAACACTGACAAAACAGTGTCTATGTCATTTCACAATAGTATTTCAAAATCTTTACCCCAGGTTTCTCTTTCTTTAAACGGATCATAATTAAAAGCTGTTACGAATACAAAATTCTTAGGTCTCCATAATCAAGACAACCTCAAATGGAATTTTCACGTTGACAATCTTAATTCCCAATTAAGCAAATTGTGTTACTCATTCCGAATCTTAGTTAACGTAGTTAGTCCACGTATTTCCCGTTGCGTATATTTTGCAAACGTTTACTCCCATTTACGTTACGGCATTACNTCTGGGGCAATTCCGGTCAGAGTATTCAAACTTTCAGAATTCAGAAGAGAATAATTCGGATAATTTGTAAATCTCACCCCCGAAACTCTTGTAATCCTTTATTTAAGGAATTAAATATCTTAACACTTCCATGCATTTATATTTATGAAACGGTCGTATTTGTTAAAACCGAATTACTGAAATGCCATCCTTGCTTAATACGATACAGTTTCGTTCACGAACACAATACTCGCAATAGTAATAATATTCATCGCCCTATAGTGTCAACCATTGTTTGCCAAAAAGGACCTTATCATTAGGGAATCGTTCTATATAATTCCCTGCCCAAGAATATAAAAGATATTATGAAATTGAATATCTTCAAANGCATCAGTGCTTCTACAAAGTAAAAGAATTTATTGGTTTTAATAAAAGTTAAATTCATCTTGTACTTTATCACGCCATTGCTGTAGTACGTTTTAAATAACTTATAAGAATTTCAAAAACTATTTTCTTGCATGATTGTGTTGCCGTTTGGCTCATATTAATTTAGTTTTGTGTGTACTCAACTTTGGCACGGTTGTGTACATAAATTCTGTAGCCCCATCCTGGCCCAGGTTTTTCTCCGTTTTTCCTTCGGGTAGAGGCGGATTTATTATGCAGGTTTTCTAGGCTTTGTCTAGGGGCATGTTTATTGTAACAATAAATTGTGAATTTAGTGTTATTTCAATTCTTATGATTTTTAAACACTATACTCAGAATAATCTATAGTTCGATAATAACTTGTACATGTAAATTTACGAACATATTTGCGTTAAATTACAAACGTATTGACATTATATATGTATTATAACTCGCAGATAACTTTTTATCTTATCTAGAAACTTTTGCTGAAATCTTTGAATCCGCCTCTGCCTCAGGGCCCTTGATCGGAACTGATGGGACGGTCCCTTGCTTGCTTCCGGAGAGTAAATTAGTTTATTGTCCTCCACGTGGTCATACGCAGTTTGTTCTGTTTTTTTGACAATAAATTTATTATTATTATTATATCTTTATCCTTTTATGAGATACTGAAGTAAAACCTTCTTGTTGAATCATTCAGTAATTTCAGACAAAGAATATCTTAGTGACTGGAGAAAAGTAAAGGACGAAACTTATCCTTCACCAATCTGTGATGGAAATGTGGTCATTTATTCAGTAATTATAAAACACTTTATTTAGAAGAAGACAGTATTTCTCTTATCTTTCAATATACATTGCTTATGATGTGGAATACTTTTAAAAAGTAAAAAGAATAAATCCAATGCATGAACATGAGTTGCACAATTTCATATTGGATGCGCCCAAGTAAGTCATACATGTTTTGCTCAAGGGATGAGGAGATACCACACTGACCGGGGCAGATTTTTACCGAGGAACCAATTTAATTTTGCAAGCGAGATCATCTCCACGAAGATTGACACTTTTTTCTTACTTGTTAGTTCATCCAAGACAATGCTAAGAGAATCTTGCTAAAGATATCAATCAGCTGTGTGACCAATCGTAATATGCTATTTCCAATTGTTAGGAACTAAGCCGGATATACTTCCGTAACCTATCTCCTTCCACTGCAATTCTGAAAAAAATTATGCTTCTGAAATAATTACTATAAAATTAACAATTAACCCCATATTTCTATGTGACGACTCTATTTTCTAGTAGAGAAATAAATCGAAATTTGAATTACACTTCTATGACACATCTCTTAATTATCCTGGCAAAAGTCAAACTCCCCTGTGTTTAAATAAGAGTTAAATTTCGTACTTTGGTGAACTGCCATCTAAGAAACGGAACACCTTTGAAGTGTGGTTTAAATTTTGTTTTATTGTTTTCCTTAGATGACAACAACGACTCGTCATATATTAATGTAAGATAAATGGATAATTTTATAATGTATATCAGAGCATGGGATTTCTGAGAATTGCAGTTGAGGGAGATTGGTTACAGATGCACATTTGGCTTCACTCTGAACAATTGAAAATTACTATCAAGAGCAGATTAGGTAAGGCCGACTTTATGAGTGGCAGCTTTTCTGTGTTTGACGAAAACTACTAAGGGTCATCCGCAATCCTTTTCTTCTTTTCTTTTATTGGCGGACAAATTCTTTTTCCATCACTCCACCTGCGCGCAGGAAGTGGAGGGAGCTTGAAAATAAAATGCTTGTATCCGGCTGAAAGTCGAATGGAATTCATAAACAGAACCCTATTGTAATAACCTGACACATAGTAGCTGTAGCGTCTCGCTTCTATATCTCTGGAACACCTGCAATCGCGCCATGGCTGCTGCGGCGCCAGGGCCAGTCAAGGCGCAGAGGCACAATGACGGATTAGCCGCTGGCCGATGTATGCAGATTTCAATTGGCCACGAGCCGTTGCCATGATAAACGAGTACCCAACATTGAAGCAAGCAGGAAAACGCACCACGACGTCACAGTGATCCATCATATTGGAACAGATGGCTTTTATCGTTTCACATCGCTGACTTTGTTCCTCCTTTATGATTTCAACAATTTGGATTTTGGGCCATATGCAGGAAAGAGGCGAATCAATCGTTCGGGGATTTCATAAAAAAAGGTTATGTAAACCAATAATCCGGAATTTTTTTTTCAAATTTCTTTGTTTATCTTTATCATACAGGTTCTTAAATAGGTGTATTAAAATCTGTGAAAGATAAATTTGTAAGTAAGCAATTTTAGAATTAATTTTGAAATAATAAATTAATTAAAGCCTCAAATACGTAGGCCTATTCCATTGTAATTATTTACTCTAATGATACTTTCAAATAATACAAAGAGTAATTTAATCAAATGCCGCACAACAGAAATACGCAATTTTCAACTAAACTGGAAGTAAAAGAATTGTTTTAAAAATAAATAGATATTCTAGTTGAAAATATGTACATAAATATGGAAATAAATACAATGAAATTCATTACATTTAAAACCCTATGAATTTCCATCTTTGCATATCTGGAATAGACTGCAATAATATCTAATAAATAATTAAATTTACAATAGTTTAATTTTAAAAAATCAACATAAGGAATACACCCCACAATGTGTATTTGTCTCTGCCATTTTTACTACAGGAAGTATTATCCTTTCTGTATCAACATTAGGTCAGGCAAAATAGGATTATACCTCCGATTTTGCGGAAAGCTGGAAGTGGTTTTAATCTCTTCGTACAAATGTAAAAAGAGTAATTTGAAATTTGCGCCAATTTTCTTCTTGTGCTTGAGGTGGGGAGGGAGAAGTCAAAAACTTTGAAAATTTCGAACTTTTTACGTTCTTTGCAAATATCTCGAAAATGAAGCATTAGTGAGGAAAAAATGCTATTACGTAAATTAAACTTTATTAATTCTGTAAATTGGGTGTATTACATTTGAAACTCCGTCAATGGGTTAAAGTTCTGGACAAATAAAAAAAACATGATTTTTTTCACTTTCTTCACAAAAATAGGACTTTTTTTCTTTTTGTCCTCATTTTTTGTGGCGTTAAATGTATTATATGAACAATAACACAGTGTTTTATGTTTTAGGTCATCAAATACTGTGACAAAAGAAACATTTAAGCGTTTTAAGCTAAAATTCAATTTTTCCTTTTCTCCCGAATAACTCACATTTCTTAGAAGGCTACATTAATAAGTACTCAATGTTGTACATCGAATGAGCATATTTCATTTTAAACTCCACAAAGTGAAAACTTTGTAAGTTCAAAATACCTTAGTTTTACAATTTTATCAACAGATGCATAATTTTTTCCTTGAAAAATATATTTGTTATGTAAAATGCATTGCATTAAAAATAACACCAAGAAGAGTAACATAATTTTGTATGGGGCTCTATTAAATCTTCCACATTGAATGTATTGTTTCATGAGCATGTAACATATCCTTAGGCTTACCAAGTTACCTACATGTTTACTAGCATGGGACAAGGGTGGTTCCTGTATAGTTTCTAAGCACAGTATCCATCTCAGAATGCCAATAAACAAAGAAATCTGAATAAAAATTTAAAAAGTTGTTTGACTTTTGAATTAACTTGTTGTTCTTATCATCATAATTTCACTTTTGAATTAACTCTAGTTTTCCGTGAGTTAATTGGAGGCACAGACATTTTATGACTTTTGTTTCCTGGCCTAATATATGAAGTATTGAAATGGCCATATAAGATGAAAATTTCGCAAACGATTGAGTTTTATATCAATTTATCCCATCAACTTGATCGTGTAAATAATCGGAAATGAAACTAATTAAATTAATTAACCAACAATTAGTTCTCTTGATATAATTATTTTTTATTTAACAATTCACAATTATTAGCTATGCCAAAAATTTTTTGAGAACTATACGCTCTTAACTTCATTTTTTGTAAAATACTATTTTTGTAAAATAAAATACACATTTACAAAATATTTGGAATTGAAGGGTTGAGTGGATGATGGCGTTGAGTCACATTTTTTAAGTTTCGAGATCAATTAACTGGAAGTTTCAACGCTGTGCGTTTCGAATTAAATATCCGTGTTTCAAAAAGAATAGCATAGTCTTCATCATGCAGTTAATTAATGTTTTGATAAAATGCCACTTATCTTTCATCCAATTAACTCGCTTAGTAAAATTGTCGTAATTTCATTCTTTAAGAATATCTTCTTTCATTTGTGACACTTCGTCTTTAATGTAATAAATTGAGTGATCCTTATTTAGAAGTAAATAATCATTAAAGAATAACTGTCAATGATTGGTAAGCTCAGGTTGTGCAATCATCTCGTACTTTGTAGTCCCATGAGAATGATAATTTCAGCCAATTCTAGATTGATTTTAAAATTATACCTCATCTTATTATAAATGCTTATTGTAAACAGCATCTTATTATAAACATATCTTAAACGCTCGTATTTTCATTCTGAGTTAATGCGAAAGATCTTTTCAGTCTCCGATGTTAACCGAAAATTTTTGCGTGGCCTTTGTAGGGATTGATTGTGCGTCAATTATTTTGGTATATGAATTCTCTGAGTTGCAAAATAAAGCAAACGATAGGCTCTTTGGAAGAACGAACAAAGATACCCCTAAAAAACAATTTTTAGAAGAACAAAAAAACTTAACGAAAGCTTTATAAACACAACCAAAAAGGACAATTATAGCCTGATTAATATTCAATAATGTTAGAGGACAAAATGAACTAAGGGGATGGAAGACAGATGAATTTAGTTCTCGATTGCGATGCTATCTTAACCACAGGTGGAGACTCACGGAATAGATCTGACAAAAGATCCGTGCATTACGAGATGTAAACGTTGATTTGTGTACGAAAGATATAATCTGGGTAATGTCATGCATCACTCACTCTAATAATAAATATTGAGTGCAAATGTTCCCATATTTTACGTCCAGCAAGACATTAACACAGTGGAGTTCCCAACATTCATTTTCGTCCACGACAGGGTTTTATTTGCACCAACGATCGTGATAAGAAATGTTACTGCCACTTTCCGAGGACTTTACACTTTGTTGCCAATCACCTCTTTCTAATGACTTGACTATGAAGACATCGAATTCACGTGCCCCGCAATTCTCTAACAAACAAGACTCAGTATTGAAATGAAGAGAAAGAAGGTCCAACCTCAAAGCCTTATATATTCAGACTGAAAAAGAGAAATAACATTTATTTCTCCTTGAGAAGGTGACAGCGACCTTTGTAGAAATTGATTTATATATGAGTATTATTGACCGTATTTTTGTTTCGACTCCAAGGATTTCGAGAAATGTTTTTCCTCGCATTTATCTCGTGTTAGTAAAAAAAACTAGAAAATTAGAAAACATTATGGGTCAAGTGTCGTTTTCTTTGCAAAGTTTTAACCGATCTCCGGAAAACTAACGCACTTCGAAACGTCGTTAGCTCTGTTGACGTCATTGTCCGCAAAGTCGTGACATTACGAATGCCCGGCACGGCGTGTCGGAGTGGCGTGAACCTCTTGTTTCTATGTTATTGCTCGAGAATTATATAGGCGAATTTCCACGAAATTTGAGTCCCGCCGGTGCCCTACAAGGTTTTCTTCCTTAAAGCCGTTTCGATTTGCATGAAAATCGGTGCGCCACATAGGAGGTACTTTACGCAAAGACCTAAATTTCCTCTCTCTTTTTTCTCGAGGCTCAACTCTTTTCTCTATGCCGTCACTCCCCACCGCAGAGATCTGGTACTCTCCCCCTCTCTCTCTTCAGTTCCTTCTTACTTTGTTTAAATGGAAAAGTTGCCAAAGTGATTGAAATGAATGTTTTTTTGCAGAACACTCCGTGAAGAACGCGGTTGAAGTCCGTGACCTCCCGACGGAGTTTGCCTTTCTAATGACTGCGGGCGCATTTAGCCCTCCGAATACATGCATGCCAAATGGGGACGGGGGTGAGGGGCTGAGAGGAAATGTGCTTTCCAGTCCATCGGACGGCGCTGTCACGTTATAGGGCGACTACGACGCTCCCCCACCCCTCTTCCAACCCATCCGACTCCTCAAAATTAATAACACGCTCTTGACAGAACGGGGAAAGTTCCAGAGGAAATACACTGTGGCACGAGAATAGATACCAAAACGTTCCGCGGAGGCCTTCAAGCTTACTAACCACTTTGTCACTTCTATTTGCATATCCCGGAGATTTGATTATCATTTTTCTCACAACGTCTATTAATTCTGGCGGAAACTAACACATATTTTCAGTCATATCTTATTTTTTGACATATTTTTATATTTTATTTCGTATCTTTCAGCTAGGTTCACGCTATGAGTCCTGCCCTGCCACCTAACCATGAAGTAGGAGGGGTGACGCAGGGTGATCGGGGAACGTAAACCAACTGAACTGAACTCCACGGAACCAAGATTTGACTGGAGGAGGTGAAGGAAACGCCGGCTCAATCAAACATGCCCTCTCCTGCTCAGACCTGAGACGAGTGAGGACGATGAGGCTACTTCTACGCTATCGCTGTCGGTAGTGGAGGCCATCATGAAGTTGATCGTTATCAAGATTTAATATTGAACACTAACTAAACGTACAGAAAATTCCTCGATTTCTCGTTTTTCCTCCTCTCACAATTCCTTGCCTTCAATTAAACATCGTTTCGTATTACAAAATACAAATAAGCAAAACACAACGTCATTTGCAGGAACGGATGTTTCAAAAACTGTTTACAATGACTTTTCCCCTTTTTTAGAGCAGTTTCCAGGAGGTTCTTAATACGCTTAACAAGTTTCCATTTGTCATAATTAATCCTTGCCGGGGTACTTAAAATATTTTATTAAACTTTTCATTTGCCTTTAATATATTACCTTTAACTCTAAAGTTCCTGATTTGCTGCTTGAGAGGTCATAAATAAAGCCATTCCATTTTTCATCAGCGCTTCAAACGAAATTATCAAAATTTAATCATATTTCTTTATTTATCGGATAAATTGCACTCTTACGTAAACATTCAATTTGTTTTCTTTTCTACAAAATTTAAAAAAAAAACTTACATTAGTATTGAGCCTTTCTTGACTTTGATCCATATTTTTACTAGAAAAAACACATCTTACCAAGTTATTTCCAAACTTTATTACTTTACTAGGTTTATGTGCAGGTCTTACTTCACTTAAATTCATGTTTAAGCATCTGTTAGTACAGTGTAAGATCACATTAATGTTGGCCAAGATTTTTGTAAGAATACAAAGAAACAAATTACATTCGATATAAAGTTTATGATAACAAAACGTGACAAATTGTTTTATTCTAAGAATATTAGCAATTCAAATAAGTAATTAGCACTGACGGATCCAGAATAGTGTAAAAAGAGGGACTCACTTATAACCAGTACTCAAACGTGTGGTACAAACATCGTTTAATTAACGTTTTATTAACGTTTAGTTAACGATGTTTAATTAACTAAACATCGTTTAGTTAATGATGCAACAATAACTTATCCCTACACATGTTAGCGTACAAAGATCATTATACAGGAGAGTACATCGTTAATAGTAAATATGCTACGTCATACATGAAATAAATATTAAACGTTGTTTTCACAAGCGGCTCCTTAGAACAAGCGAAAGTAGTCCTGATTTTTTAAATACTGAACCATATTAGTGTGACCTGTCAAAGAATTATCGTCGATGACACACCGGAAGGCAATGAAAGAAATTCGAGGATTTTGCCAATCTTCGGCGTTTTCTCTTTATTTATTTTCGGATAACCATCGGCAACGTCGGTCCACTTCACTAGAGGTCGGAACATTCGCTGTAGTGCACGTTTACCAACTACTGTCGTAAGTATTGCATTTGCAGATCGTGACATCGGCTAAAGAAACTACTCTGAACCTTACCTTCACATATCTTCAATCGAATTTCGATTGCTTTTCAAATAGTTCAAGTTTGACTCGTATGAGTCCGTAAAACTGTATTTCTTGATTTTGTGCGTTACAGAACGTTAGAAATATTTCTCTATTGTAATGTCATTAAAAGTTACAGGGACAATACAATATCTACTAAAAGGTAAGGAACACGAAATTCCTTGAACTTTGTTTTTATTATATATTAACACTCCAAAGAAATTACCATTTTCATCGTTGTCCGCTTTTCAAAATGTTTTGTTCTGCATCTTGAAATTATATACGTCATGAAAAATTAAGATTGTTACAAGAAACTGGAAGTTTTTAAAATCTGAACAAAGAAATACGCAACAATATTTTAAATAGTTTTAAAACATTCATGCGCTTATAAATAGTAATATATATATATATATATATATATATATATATATATATATATATATATATATATATATACACTAAAAACAAAGTTCTGTAAAAAAGATACTCCTAAAAATATCTTCAATTTTCAATGGTTCTTTAACAAAAATTTGGAAGATTTTATTCGTTAATGTTGTCGACTTATTTAAATAAAAAACAAGATTTCTAAAGATGCGGAAAAAAATACTATTTCGGTGTTGGCGAAGTATTGTAGATAGTGCAGGAGGATATTATTGGAAATTAACTTCTCTCTTATCTGTTTTATAACCTTTCGAAAAATTACAACAGACGTACGCACCAATCTAATTCATCATTACAGAGTAAATCATATTATATTTATTTTCTCTTCTTGTCATTTACATTACATTAAATGTTTGTTGGTAACGTCTAGTAAAAGGGCTGATATAAAATCCATTGATTTAACATTGATTATTTTAATTTTTGCCTTCTTTGAAAGTGAACTATTTCCATTATTTCTTTCAAGACTTCTTTTTAAAAGATAAGTGCAGTTTAAGAAGTCTAACGTGCGAACACTGAAATGAGTTGTAATAAAATAAAGGGGATTGAACTCTATCTACATAAATTATATGTCTTACATTATCTTCGTGACAACATAAATGAGTAACACGAGACGAAATTGACGATATTGAAATAAAATAAATTTATGAAAAAGATTCATAAATATTCATTTGAATGCTTTTTTAAGAACAATTGAGAAAATAATTTCATTATAAAATGTAGTCGCACGTCTTTTCCTTCAACAACATTTTAAAATTATCGTTTCTTAATACCACTCCTAAATTTTTCTTTCATCTCTCTTCCATTTTTTAAGTACTCAGGAAACAGCATCGTTTGTTTTCAGTTACTCTCTCTCCATGAATGGTGAAGATACCTGGCAAACAGAGCTGAGGCACACGATACTACCATCGTGACTCGCTTGCAGGGTTGTACAAAACAGAAAACGTTTTTTTTTGTCATGCGACATGAATCTGTATTCCGCGTTTTTATAGAATATTTCCGAGTGCCATCGTCGTTAATATTTTTACAAGCCCTACTAATAGTCAGTCAGTATGTTTCAGTATTTAAACAATCAGAACCACTTTCGACCTGCGCTAGTTGAAATGTCCCTAGATTGAGCAAAATGAGTAAACTTTTAAGAGCAGAATAAGGTTGTAATTCTACCGAAATTGAATAAAAGTGTAGACCTACGTATTATGTTACGTCGTACGTTATTACGTGGATAATAAATTCAAAAACTTCCTCCCAGGAATAACGATGCCTCTTTGACCTCCAACTAGAACAGAACAACCAATACTGTACTTGCAGGGACACTGTAACTTGCAAGTCTATATTATGAAACTTGAAAATGCTGCGGTACGAGCAAGAGAAAGGGCAAATCTCTCAAACAGATATTGAGGCTCACGAAAAAGATTTATGTACTTCTGCCAGCAGAGAATTTAATATTGTAACATCCAAAATTTGTCTAAATAGATGTATGACTAAATAAAACACACCTTAACGGCCACTTCAGCAATGTGTACCCTATTTAATTTTTGTATGAAGTACATTGCATCTTATGAGTAAAAAACATACTTTTGATAATAAATTACATTCTTTCTGAATCTTTTTAACATATGATTTCGTTAAACTGTGGTCAAAAACCTAACCTGTTTTAATTTTTAAATATTTTTGTAGAGGTCACCAGACACACTTAAATGTTTAAATCTTTTCGTGGTTGTTGTCGTATCCAGCATTGACGGCTACGCCATGGACATACAGGCAAATGACATGCCATTCTACTCACAAACACAGTCAAGCGAACATAATTCATTTTACTTTCTTCATTAATAATATTTTAATCACCTTTTTATTACAAATTAGATTATCATTACTGATAACTAGTATTCATAAAATTAACATTCAAAGTATTTTAAATAAAAACGAAGATAATAAGACTTTTGAATGATTTCAATAACATACCCGGTAGAATCGTGGATTAAGTAATCGTGGATTAGGCATCAACATCGTCGTTAATATGAATCTGCGAATACACATTTGACATTATTGAAACAGTTTTTTTGGAGTTTATTACCCTTAGAAAATCAGTACGATTCAGATTTGTTTTAATTTGGTACTAGAGATATTATAAGATATTTTTGGGTTTGTACTGATGGCTCATTTGTCCTCTGTCATCTTATTTATGCAAGCCATCAAAGGTCCTTAGATAAATGATTTTTCAACAAGAAAACACTTCGATACAAGTACATTGCTCTATATTTTTCATTCTTGACCAGAGTGTGCGATTTGTTTGCAAGGGCTCACCTAGTTTTAAGTCTTCAACTCCAGAGCGATTCATTTTTCCAGCGCGGGGAAGAAGTGTTTCCATCGAAAGAGGGAACTACTTTTGGAAAGCATCGTTATAATTCTCACATCATTAAATTCGTTGAAAACTTCGAGTTCTCTCGAGAGTTTAGTGAGTCACTCATAAAAGTGAGGATTCAACTTTGAAGAGAAGGCATCAATAAAAATATTTGTGAAAGAGAGACAAAAGAATTCCTTGGTTGATAGCGAAAATGTTGAGACACGCCAACATGATTTCCAAAGATATGGACTAACAGTTAAGAGATTGGAGATGAAAGTATTTCATCGTTCAAGACAAACTGTCCCAGGCAAGTTTTCGAATTCTGCCATTGAAAAAACTGTGGACTTTCTTAATTTTTGTTCGTATTTGATTCAGAGTTCTTTTTAATAGTAGTCTAGTCAAGTATTACAGACAAGAGTTTTCTATCACTGATTTATTTATCGCGACACCATTTAGAATATTGGTAAAAATAATCCTAAAATAATATCACAAGAAGAATATAACTGTTTCTTTAAGTCAAAATGCGAATTTTTGAGAGAAAATATTAAGAACAGACGAAAAAAGAGCAAAATATACAACAGCAATGTACTCTCGTTTTGAAAATGAACATCGGGGGAATGAATCATGTATCATGGTAAAACAAGAAAAACAAAAGAATGTGCACACTTTGAGTACAACAACGCTGACACTCCAGTCGCAGATCATCCTGAAAGGTAACAAGTGAAGGAGAAATTATAAAAACAATTTTCATTACACGAAACAAGTTTTCTGTGAAACATTTCTGAATGACGAACAGCTATTGACTCCACATTTAAATTTCAGAATGTTTATTGAGCTTCAGCGTTTTCATTAACCCCCCGGGATCCACCAGTAGGAGGAACCATACTTTTCGATTCTACAGACGATTCGCGGATTGATCTCTCGTGAGAAATAAAATCGTTCACCGGTAACTGTATAGCTGCCTTTGTTTGACTGGCTCATCCACCAGAAATGCAGGAAGAGCTCATAATTCCAATAGGTCATTCTTTGAATAACAAGCCAAAAGAATCGACTATCTCACAATTGGCTAAAAGCCTGTATTACAACTTATATCCATTTAAATTCACCTAGAGCTCATTTATTCAATAATTGTATCATTATTTAACATTAAATTACGCCACGTCCGTTGTATGCGAAACTGATGTGTAGGCGAGAATTGAACAAACAATTATGATATATATATATATAATATATATATAAGGAAATTGTGTATATATATTGTGACACGTCATTTTCGAACAAACATCTCGCTTTTTCGATTACGACTAAATGAGAATCCCATTATCTTCAGTGACGTGTTGCGGCTCACGTTGTCGTCAGAACAGTTTTTTCGCAGGCCTTATTGAATCAGTCTTTTAAATGCTACGTGAGGTATAAAACTTTACCTCAATTGCATTCCTATTTCCTTTGCTTTAGTTTGTTCCCTCAGCTATGTTAACCCGATTATTGGGTAAGGATATTGAAAACATAAACCTGCGAAATTTAAAAACGAAAACCTTGTTCAAACTCTCATTTGAAACATTTTTAGGGTACTACATACTGTAGTTACTCTGACGGACATAATACTTAAACAGTCTGATTTTATGCGACACACTCAATCCTAGCGAAGTCCTCCACAGAGACGTTATAAAACAAGTACCTCGGGGAGTACTAGTACGAGTGATTTCAAGGCAGTGAAGAATCTCTCCAGAATTGCAACGTCGTTTAGAGTTCGTCCACCCGAGTGGAAAAGTAAATGAGCGCACAGTGATATCGCATTGCAAATATTAAATATACATGCAGCTATGTTTTTTTAATGTCATCGGTACTTACGTTTTTATTACTTTTCTTAATGTAGTATTGTATTCTTTGTTTCCTTCGCCTCCTGTAACTCTGAAAATGGAATAAATAAAATAACACCTTCGTCTGTTCCCTCTGCATCTGAAAACTCGCTCCACGACGAAATAACACGAAGCTGCACAATTTGTAAATGCGAGATTCGTAAATAAATCATAGGACAAGAGAATGAAATTTTGTCGAGCTGATGTAAGTTTTCGTCATTCGATCGATTCGAGACATCGGAGAAGTTAATGTATTGCCTGTCTCTCTAACACAAAAACGTACGTAGGAAGAAGTTCACTCATAAAATTCTACTGGCAATGAGAGAAAAACAGAGCACGCGTTTCGTTTTATGATAAAAAAAAAACAGATGTTTGCACCTTCACAATTCGAAACACGACACTTTCCACAATTTCGTAACAAAACATTTTACTGATAAAAATCAAATTGTGAAATAATACTGAAGGATTCGAAAGCTAATTCCAAAATTGTTCTGGAATATTTGTCTCGACACTTTTTGAAATTTTTGAAGTAGAGAGAATCAAAAGAGATGATAAAACTAGACCAAGGAAAAGTTACAAAACTATTTGAGCTTGACCCGTTTTTATTATGTAGGAGAAGACGATGCTAGGGGATAAGGGGCATATCAGACTACCTCCCCAAGGCGGATGGCATTCAGCTGAGTTAGGCGCAATGAAGGTGATTGTTGCGCAAGGCTTAACAAAATATATTTCTGCGCTCCATTCCAATTCCACTATATGTGGAACAAGCTCAACGGCAGTAGCGTCAAGAGAAGGAACACGCGAAGGAAGAGAAAGCAATATATTTCAGTTTGGATCATAAACAAAATAATTATAAATACAAAATAATAGGGAAACAAAGACCGCTATATAAAAAATATAAATAAAAATGAATAATTTTTACTTATGATTTGTCGTATAATACTCGGCAATGCCGCTTAATACAACTCTTGGTTTTCAAACGTTTCACACATAGTAAACATAGTGCACTATCGCGTTCAACACACAGAAAGTCAGAAGTTCATCCACTCTGAAATTTTTCGCACGATTTCTTCCGTCCCGCCATGATGGTGAACCCGGACTGCAACCCGTCGGATGGCGGCGCGCAAGGTCTATGTGAGCACGCCGTGCCCTGCTACCCGTACTCTTCCACATCCCTGCTCAAGAAATTCCCATTGTTCTGAAGCGGTACTGTACATGAGAATGTATAAAACATTGCACATACTGGATACTTGTAACTTGGGTAATTGGATAACGAAAAAAAATAATTCGTGAAGATATTCTCAAAGATTTCTTCCCAAAATCATTTTTTATGGAGCATGTGTTATGGGAGATGTATATTGAAAATTTATTTTTCATTTACAGTGTCGTCACTGTCTAGTAACGAAAGAGTTTTAATCTTTATTTAAGTACAAATGAAATAAATTTTAATTACTGGCACTTACCAGGGAAAGAATTATAATAACCAAAGTATAGAAAACACCAAATAAAACAAAAACTAACATTCTCCTCGCCGCAATTCTCAATTAACCTAACATAGGCGCGAATTATTCAAAAGGTTATCACTTTGCCTTGGTACAGAAGCAGTAGGCATAAACAGAATCTGACATCGCTCAGCCTTCCCAAATAATATGTGGTCGTAGTACTAGGAAATGGCCAATACTGGAAGTTGTTCCCCTACTAATGGTCAGTGCAAATATTTTCACAGTAACATGAGAGTATCAATCATTGGGCTACTGTTTCAGAAAAGGAATAAAACCATTTAGTCACAAAGTTATCCAGTATTTCGTTTCTAAGGTAAATAAACGTAATAATGTAAATAATGAACTAGTAACAATTCTAGTTCTATTTGTATTTAGAAACAAGTTATATGAGAAATGGTACAGTTAAAATACAAGTAAACAAAATCGTCCCTGTTCAAAAATTAATTGTAATGATACCTCATTTGTAGCAATAGAATAAAAATACAGAAGAAACAAAAGTAGAAATAAGATAAAGCGGTATTCCAATTTCGTGAACTCACAAGAGGTGAGGCATATAACGTAATACAACGACGAAAAACGAATTTTATATTGGTTTTAGGACGCCATTTGACTTCACTTCGCCATACTAGTCAGTTAAGAGCGCTTCACAATTACTGTCCAAACAAAAAATATGTGAGATTATAAAGATCGATCAACTCATACCGTATACTACTGTGTAGCATATTATACGTCATTTTTTCGTATTTTAAAGAGCTCAAGAACTCCACTTCTTACATCATGTACTTCGAATTGGCTTTTAATACATCAATAAGTACAGTATGCAAAATATTTTTATATCATTTAGAGAAAATTTGTGATTGCAATAAAACCGTTTTACAGAATTTGTTCTACACTCGTTTATGTATTGAATCGTGGAGACAGAAATATTGTGGAGCTACACTGTGATGTTAATTCAGATAATTGGTCACCTAAGAAAGTAAACTTTCAATATAATTTACAATAAATAATTTATTAATAAATAACCGATCTTTTCTTTTTCAGCAGTGTGAACATAAAATTTTGCGAAAAATGTGATGTGTCGTAAGAAATACTGCTCGTAAATGCTGTTAGTCTCGTAAATGAAATCAACATATCTCAAAATGGAGATCGTGGTTCGGTTGGGATTCGAGCGAATCGTCTATTCTCACACCCTCATTCCAACTCTTTGGCAGCTCGGTGGCCACGACGTCCTCACACTCATCCTCCCCTCCAACAGTCCTCGCGCCAGTCGCGGACGCTCATATCCCTCATAGGAGTTTTTTCAGTCAGTTCCAAGCTTTGCGTCCGACTCTTCGCTTTCATACATGATTCATCAAAACCCTTAATAGCGCTTGAACCATGGCTCGAGTGTTGGGTATGTTTATGAGTGAAGTGGATTTTCCAAGCACACGCATACTTCGGCGCATTTCTTGAGGACTGTCATCTCGAGTGACCGACAAAAACCAGAGATTTGTTACTACAGAAGTGGCTTGGTTCTTCCTGGAAGATCAAAACCCTACTAGCTTTGTCCAAGTAATCATGTTGTAGGAAAATATTAAATTGGAATGTATGGGTAATCAAACCACTTTCAAGTTTCAGGTGTGTTTTACACAATATAAACGGAAATAAGAAATTAAAAAATTACGTTTAGTAAATATCACTTGCTGTCTTTGAACGAAAAATAGTCAGAAAAATGACCAATTGGCACGTTTAGTATGGGAATTCGCATCTTCACTGATTCACAACAGACCCCAGAAATTAATCAGTCTAACCTTGGCAGTATAACCAAAATTCAATTAAAAGTACACCCGAGATAATTTATTCCTCCTTATTAAAAAAATTCACAATTATACAATGGGTGTTTTGCATGTAGACAAAATATTTTTCTGCATTTCATAGATCATACGAACCTATGACAACGTTCAGAAAATTTCATCCAACACAAGAACCAGTCGTGAAGTGTCTCTTAAAATTTGGAAATTAAGAATTTACCTGCGTGAGTGTTGCAAAGCTATCATGAAGAGCACATAATTAAGAAAAAAATGAAGTTGCCACTGCACTTTTATTAGCAAACATCCAAACTCTTCATTTGCCACTAGCGGTTGATGGTCCTCTTTAGTTTTCTATTAAGACATATATTTCTATTAGTCGGAGAAAAACACAGAAATCATTACTTAGCACTGGCTATCATACCTCCTTGTTTAGAGGACCGGACATTTATCTTTACATTGTCTTATGAAAATTATAAAGTCCCATCAAACCTTGCAAACCAAAGCGGGCAATACGTACGTGTGATTGTCTCTGTTAGAGAACCGAGCCTCACAAATTCCTCTGTGTGGATCTAGAACTAACAATTCATTTCCTATTCATCGCAGTCTGTGTACCAAAAAATTCGTATTCATGAATCGTTGACTGGCACTGCTAATCATTAGGGAGTTTCTAAATCAAAGAGCAATCAATTATCTTGGAAGAAGTAAGTAGCCTTACGGTTCCTAGGCTCTATTATTGTTTTCATTTATACACTTGTTTCCCAACAATCCTCTAATCTTCGCTTACTTTAAGCCAATATTGCATTTTGCCATAATTACAACGCTTGCATTTCACAAGAGCCCCACACTTTTCTAAGCAATCCACAATATGATTTACAACATTCGCTTCACGAGATCTTACACTATGATGTGTACATATTTTTCCTTACATGTCAATAACTTCACCAACTCCCTAAAGTCATGATCTCTTTGTTTTAAAACCGATCTAGCATCGTCTTGTCTCTAAAATGCTGTGTCGTCCTGTGGTTTTCTGTAGGATTAGCACGAGGTGCTGAGCGTTTGTCATTCAGCGTCACGAGATGATTATAGTTATTTTGATTGCTATCACAACATCTATAACGCGTCAAGCTTATAAATATATAAGCCCCTCCGTGGCTACAGTGATAGCGTGCTCTCTCTTCACCGGGTTCAATTCCCGGTGTTGTAACTTTTCATTTCTATGTCTCAGTTCATATAACTGTGGTGTACGAAAAGTTCATTCTCTGCGGCTTACAACCACAGATGTAATACTCGGATACAGAAATCTAGATTCTATCTAGACGCTGTTCCCCCAAAAATGTGTCACGATGTGTCTAGTGAGTAAACTCACACTTCACACTCGGACCTTTTCACATATATGGCAAAATTGGTTCCATTCAGGGTGCGCTGATCGAATAAACAGTGAGCGGAGTGGAGAGACTGATGGCGACGGGGGGAGAGTGAACCCTGATAGGTCACAGTACTGTTCTCCCACTTGCCACTATTTAATGATGACACATTTATAATCGTTACGAAGTCCCTTCTACAGAGTCGTATTATTGCAAAAAGTGAAGGAGGGATTTTTGTATCAGGCAGGAATGTTGAAGGTGAATCATATAAGATTGTTATATGATTTAAAGTGTTACGTTACATTCGAATTCAGAATATTTTAGGGACACGCCTCAGCTATAGATTTTTCTAAGGTTGAATGAGTTTCCACTCAATTGCCACACTAAAATTAGAATGCGAATAGAAGTATTAGAAATGCGAGAAAAGACACACTTCGGGTATCTATTTTTAAACAGCAAAGTTTTGAGTTTGTATGTATTTATATCTAGAAGACTTCCAAAGGTTTTAATATATCAGAATTCTGAAGCGATAATCTTGTAAACGAAATGAAATAGTAACATATCTGATAAAAATTTCCCACATTAAAAAGCAAAAAATAATACAATCTTGCGAATAATGTCTGGAGCACAAAAAACAAAGTCCTTAACTCGCCAACGTTTCGGATATATTCTATCCATCCACGGAACTTGTTACAACATTTCTAAAACCTCATCTGCAGGCACTCATCCACATCCATATTCACAACTCCATCAATCTCTCCTGCACACCAGGCACATTCTACTCACATAAGGCATCAAATGAGTTAAGTTGTTTGTCTTTTTTGTGATCCTGACCTAATCCTCAAGACAGTATTCCTGTAATATTAAGTGATCAAGAATTGGATAACTAAAAATAAAAAGAACTGCATGAAAATTATTAACCCTAAGAAACTTGTATAAGAATAATTTAGAAAACGAATCCCACTAAAATTGATCTACGGGAACTATTTTTGTACCTCAGTCAATAGTTCACTCCTAACATAAATGGTTCTAGAAGGCTCGTTCTTCCTTAACACAGTCGTTCTTTAGCTACTTCAAATTGTCCTACAGCATCCCGAATGTCCAAGTTCTATCCTCTTTAACTCTATGGTGGTCTAGTATATATAGTGATTCATTTCATGTTATTTTCTATTTGACTCACACAATCTCATTATTTTCGAAATTCATATTTTATATCAAGTTCTAGTTCATGCTACCACTTGGTTTTTACAGTTACTCTCAATGTGACTTATTAATTTTGAATATTTCCTGATTAATTTTCCGAATCACATTTCAAACCATTTTGCCACATAGCTACATTTTGCCAAACAGCTACATGTCGGGATAATTCTGTTGAATCTAAAACAATTCTCCTCATGCGGGAATGTCATAGATACTTTTGTTATTATTAATCTCAAATTTTTACTGCTTATAATATCTACGATGCATTTTGGAATAATAAATGGATAAGTGTGTATTTATTGAATAATTTCTTCTAAATATATTTAATCTACCTCTGCCTTTAGGTCCTTGATTGGAATTGAAGGGATGCTCCCTTGCTTGTTTATTATCCCCCACTTGGTCATACGCAGTTTGCAACGTAGGCATACGTCATACGTCATACGTCATACGTCATACGGTCATACGCACGTGGTCATACGCAGTTTGACTTAAAATCGAATCTTGGGTTTCTCCATCGTCATGTCTTGAAAAGAAGGTTAAAATATTATTGACCCTTAAAAATATACAAAAAATTAGAAACAACTTTTCACTATTAAATATATCTGAAAATACGCTCACTGGTCCCGAAAGAATTTTATTCAGCTTTACAATTCAAATCACATCTTGGGTTTTTGAAAACCAAAGCAGATGGTATATTCGTTTTATGTAGAGAATGATAAACTAAGCAGCTTCCTTCACGTCGGAAATGACGTCATTGGTATCTGGACCCTGTGCTCCTCCCGTCGCACGCGTGTGGAGCGCATGCGCAGATGGAAGTGAAGTGGCGGGCCATCGTCTCCAGAGAGGCGGAAGACGACAGTTTTTTTGAGGAAAAATTTACAACTGCACAAATGAAGTGCCAACTTCCTTTTCCCACTGCCAACTTCTCTTCGCATCGCCCCTCTCTCCCTCTTTCCCCCCCCAAGCCGCACTTTCTACACAAGAAGGAAAAGCTGCTTTGATAAAGTTTTTTTTCTTTCTGTAGATGCAATTGCGAGTCGATCCATTCGAAATGTGCCCAAAACTCACATACATCCACTTATTCCACATTTGATATTTAATATTAACATTTAAATAGTAAGGTTAATAAAAATAATCTAATCCAGTTATCTTACCAACACCCGCACTAACAAGTGGATGAGTGCGATTTCGAACTCCCACTTCGCGTATCTCGGTGAGTTTACCAGTTGAGTTTTTCCTCATTTACTGGACACCTACCTCAGTTCCATACCTTAGATTCTCCGGCATCCCAATACCTCTCCTTTCCAATTCCTTTGTTAGGTGGAAGAGTAGACCTCATGGGCTGAATCTCGACAGATTATAAAATAAGGCAATACATAAATAATATATTTTAATATATTATACGTTTTAAGAAACAAATATAATTACGCTATATTTCAAAAAACGAATGATGAATGTATCTCCTTTTTGTAAGTTCTGTGGAAACAATTATGAGATGAGAGATGGATAGTTCTCCGCGAGACATCCCGCAAACGCTCAGTCGATAAACTGGTCTCTTTTCCACTACAAATAAAGAAAAATGGCGTGGAGCCCTACGTCTGAGTGGCCTCGCTTGCAATCGCAGGCGACGAAGCGAACACAAGCTCTGGCGCCGTCCCCACCATCCCCCTCCCACATTGGCGTCAAACGTCGCAACGGTTGTCTGAGCAACTCGCGTTGGTGGACAGAGACTGTCGCTAAATCTCGGACATCTTCCTCTGCATACTGACACATCGAAGGATTCCTCCTCCTTCTCTCCGGCTCTCCATGTCCCTTACGTTCATTTTCTTTCTTTTGTAGCGCTTCCACTAGTGTCTTCCCGAAGCGCTTCTCCCATACCCAATACTACATCGATTGCGGATCTCCGCCCCCATCATTAGCGGCCCATCGCATGGCGACGAATTGTGATTTCCGCTTCAACTTATTGTAAACTAACGCTTCGAACTTCAGTCTGCGGTCTTGAGGATTATGAAGGAGGCGACGGGAAACTTCATCTGCTCCAGAGAGAATGGGATTGGAACGCTAGTTTCATTACGCCTCAGAACTCAGTGGGGTGAGTTGGAAAGAAAGCATCACCTTGCTCCAAAACTGCACTCGTCTTTCTTATGATACGATCTCTATGAAACATTGATCCCTTTGGTCTTTTGAAATAAAACAGCGTGGAATACGCTAATCAAAGGATGAATGCTTACGCGAAATTAGGTAATGGTATTGTTAGTGAAGGTGGCGCAGTTCGGTGAAGCGACCCATTCGATAACGAATAAGTCTCAAAATGGCAAAGATTTTTAGCGAGTTTACAGATATCCGGGAAGTGAACTTTGAATGGGTGTTCAGCGCTAGATTGACCAATAAGAGTTTTCCAAAATTTAAGTTTCATGATAAGAATGGACATGTTTCATTTTAATATACTTTATAAGCAAATGAATTGATATTTTTGTTTCCAAATTTACAATTTACGATTCATAGTTGGATAACTTTAATATCTTAAACAGTATCTTCAATTCTGTACACAGAATTGGACAAGTATTTTTAAATTGGTGTTTCAAAATGCGAGGTAATTTTAACGAGCAAATTTTTAAAGGAGGAACCATTTAGGAAATTAGAGAATACTGGAAGCGAAGGAAGCAAGAGTTTTCAGAGATCCTTCCATAAATGGCTTCACTTCTAAATATAAGTGAGGGGAGATTCAGTTCTCATATGATGTAGAACGGAAATTCACAGCAGGCATTACATGGACTTAGAAAGAACACAAGACATCTATAAAAACTTTAACTCAAATTAAAAGAATGAAAGGTACACATGAAATAAGTTACAAGGAATATTAACTAATTTAATCTTTTCACAAAAAGTAACGCACAGCACAAAATAAATTATTATAATATTATAAATAATTGTTGATACTGCTCTATATGGAACACCCTTGATAGAAAATATTGTCTTCGAGAACATGAATCACCCATTTGTTCCGATTTTTATCTTCCTTCTACACCTTCTATCATTACCTTCCTACTAAAATATTCAGGTAACTGTCCCTTCATAATTTTTATAAATTAGTATACATGTAAATCTAATATGCTGAATGCTTGTTTACATAATATTATTCTATTAAGTGATATATCATTACAATATGAATACTAAGTTTCTTACCTGTATTGTTCGATAGTTTGGAGTCAGTTATAAGATTTGGATTCAAAGAAGTACGATAGTACATAGAGAAAATAATTTTGACCTGACGAATGAAGAGAGGGGTGAAGAAGTAAGACGTGCTTCAGGGCTGATGCGTTTCCTCTCTGCCGCTGCGGGAGGCGGGGGGTATAGTTGACCATATGACGTCGCCACTAAGCAAGGCACGAGTGAACAGTCTGCATAGATGAATCGCAGCAAGGCATCAACAGGAATTCAGCAAGCAATGTAACGAATAGGAAAATTTCATTACGCCCACAGAGATAACACTATACCACACTGAACATCATATAATGCAAATGAGTAAGAGTACTTTCAAAGCTATTAACTCAAACGAGGGATAATAGTCAAGATACTCAACTGAAAAACTATCTAGACTGAAAATCTTTATTTCATTCAATAATCCCTAAAATTGTCTTTTCTTTTTCACTATAACGCGGATTGTCTATATCTATTAGAAAAGTTCCTTCGTAATTGTACATGCATTAACTTTTTCTGGTGAACCATGAAACTTGAAACAATTTCAGTAGCAAATTTTATTAAAAAAAAACAAAGGAAATATTGTGGGAAAGTTGAATGAAGGTGTGACAAGTTATGAGAACTTTGGTTGAACGAACAATTGTACAGAAAAAAAACTTAAATATTTTTTCACTGAAATTTTATTTTCTACATAACAAACACAATGAATGGGAATTTTGAACTTTCACTGTTACAAGAAGAAGAAAAATTAAAACTGTATCAAGATTAATAATGCATTGTATGATTTCATGTTCACAGATCGTCCATGTTTCACAAATCAATCACTTCTTTGCACCTCACCAATATATTTTAAATTTAAACTTTAAATCTGATAAGTTTGTTATTATCAGGGATTTCGACAAAAGCTCACGTGATTCATTGGAATCAGCAATGAACAGGAGATGGATCAGGAAGTTAGAAAAAAATGATTTTAGTAATTGCTGTCTACAAATGAGATTCTATTCATGAGTGGTATTGATGTTAAATTCGTAAATGAAATATACAAAATCTACTTCATAGAATAACCTTACTTGATCGAATTAGGAAGAATATGTGATGAATTAGGGATTTAATTACAAGACAAAGTGATAAATAACGGAACGAAAAGATCGAGACATCATGGAACTTTCTTCCATTTTCCAGGTCCACCAAACCCAAATGGAAAGGGACAAATGCTCTTTTAAACAAAGATTTATATCGGTGCCCGTTTGCGTCGACAAGGGCTTATTGAATGGCCCACAGGATGTGGCATTAATCGAAATTCGTAGCAGCAATTGTCAACGAACCCAAATCACTTCTTGAAGGTCTTGGAATGAGAATCAATCGATAAAGCGATGGCGTGTGGCAAATGAATGTCAAATAAATTGAGGGTATTGAAATGTCGTTAGAATTTTTATCTAAATCATGTGTTGATACACCGTAAATTGAATTGAAATGATTTATAACCTTGGAGGAGTGAAACGAGTCACGCCAAGTCAGATAGTGAATAAAAATACTTCGTCGCGCGTCAGGCCATATTTCGCTTAACCAATAAACCCATATTCCACGAAAAGCAATTATTTCGTAATAAATTACGACCGCGGAGAGATTTAACTCCTTTGAGCGAAAGAAGACAGCTTCCTCCAGAAGGCTGGAGTTGAAGTCTGCGGTGTATCTGTTCCAGTCATCGCTAAAGACTTGGGGAGCGCGCGCAGGGTAAACGGCCAAGTGGACAAGCGCAAAGTTTGGACGAAGAACGTCTCGGCACAGTTGGCAGAACGGCAGCGTGGAATCCACGAATGGAGACTTCGTCGCAGTGGAGAGTCTCTTGCACATGGGTGTGGGGGTATGACGCTTCCGGCCAGCACTCGCCTTGAGATTTCACAGCTTCTCCGCCCACCCGCGGTTCCGATCGCCCGCTGATGGGGCGTCGTCTCTTGGCCACATGCCCACGCCTCCACCAAAGGCGAAAGAGGAGGAGGGAAAAAGTGTCATGCGAAGGCTCATGAAGCGCATCCACCGCTTCAAACACGCGCTCCTCCCCCTCACTCGCCTAACTGCCCCGCAAGAGGCAGTCAAGTAGCGCCAGGAACGTCGCGGGCGTCTTTGAAGTTGGCGCGTCTCATGGGAGATCCGGCGCTCCCTGAGCGACGCGGAGTCAGCGACGGCAATGACGTGTCAAGAGGCGGCGTCAGGACGCAGCAACGCCGAGACGCTGGACCCCTCCCCAACCCTCGGTCACTGGACACCTCCCCTGCATCAGAGGCCCCATGGGCGGACCGGGCGCGTTGCCTTTGATTGATCCACAATTAATTAGCACGCAGCTGCGGCGGACAGCGCGGGGCGCGCGGGTAGAGGTGAGGGTGGGGTGGCCGATCCGTATGTGACGGAGGGGATGGGGAAGTCCAGAGAAGTACCGGCGACAGCGTAGCGTTTACATTTTTCATCCAGCGGCGGCCGCGAGGCCGACCGACGCGAGCAAGCGCGAGCAAAACGCGCACCCGCCGCGCCGCCGGCCAGGAGATGGGTCTCGTGGCGGGATGCGGGGAGCGAGGCGCGTCCCTCGACGCTCGTTCCCCACGCCCCGCCCCCGCGTCGTGGCGCAGAAGCCCGACGGCGCGGCGATCAATACACGCTGCTGCCGCCTCACACTGCCTCTGCCGCTGCTGCAGCCACAACCGCCGCCTCCGTCGCCTCCCGGCACCGCCAATAGACCGACCACAAAACGGGGATGGAGGAACAGCATTCCTATCTTGATTTACTTCTAATATTAAAATGCTCTTATTGGCCACGTAATTCACCGCTTCGCTCCTTGAACCGATGGAGGTCTGGTCGAGCGCGCTGGCTGCAGGAAGGAGCGGATTCCATCCACCAGCTGCCGCCAATGTGCAAGAGACTCTCAACCTCCTCCCATTCCTCTCACTCACGTTCTTCCCTCACATCTCCTTCACCTGAACCCGCTCCTTCACAGCATTCCTCTTCCTCGGCGCATTGGATTCTCATCTTCACCATAAATATTTGTTTTAAGTGAGCGCGCGTCGGCGGGTTTACACAAGAAATTGACGCTATTTTTTAAAAAGCGGAAGAATAGAAACGCGCGCGGCTCCCGATAAGAACAAGAAATAAAAATCCTCCCGTAAAGTTGTTCCCAGAAAAAGAAGCGGACGTACGATATTCCGACGACAAACGGTGGAAGTCGCAGGAACAGCGAAGAGGAGCGGGATGATCCTGAGGAGGCTGTCTTACATTGGGTTACCAGTGGCCGGGTGCACGCCGATGGTGTGGTGTCGGTGGCTCAGCTCTGGAGAGTAGGCGAGGGGGGAAAATTGAATTCGCTCACGCAGTGCAAGGGTACCTCGGTGGATGTGACGGAGATCTGTCGCGTTGGCCGCCGCCGACGTCGCGCCGTTCATTTGCCATTCATTGGAGCATCCGTGACGTCACAAGTCACTGGTGGCGCCTTCAGCGTCGTTCGTTGCTTCAAGAAGCTGTTGATCCAAAGCTCCTTTGTATTAATGTTCCTTTTCTCCAAAGCCGACAGCAGCACACGTGCTGATCCTAAGAGTGGATTTCCTTGAAAGCGAATTTTAGAAAACATTTCCTTCGACTTTAGAATACACATGTAGATTGAATAAATTTTCCAATCATGTTAAAAGATAACTCGCTCTGTTTATTCGTTCAAATATTTTCACTAAAGAGAATTGTGATGATTTATCATATCCTCAAAATGTTTCCACATTTTATTAATCGTGCAGATTTTAAAGTGCATCGAGTCAGCTAATAATAAGAAGCGTAATGATCAGCATATATTTGATGCATGTATCTATACTTGTCATTTAAGGCTTCCATTGGTGCCATTTTTCCAGTGACAACGTAACCCGTTGGCTTATAGGATAGAAGGTAAAAAGGGAGGGTGAGGATTGGCGACGGCAACAGCTGGTAAACCTCTCTTCTACCCTCCCCATACACCGTGCATTCCATTCGTTCTCCTCTTCCTCTACTTATGCATTCATTTATCTTTTGATTACAAAGTCCCCTCCTGTTCGGTGTAATTCCATAATCATTCATTGGCCATTCACTTATTCTTTCTTTGCCGAGCATTCGACCTCCTCCTAATTATTCATTTACCTTTTGCATTCGGATAGCAACGCTATGGCAGCTAGGGCCATTGCATTTAGTCGCCCACAGTTACCCACACCCGGGCACCTCACCTGCGGCTCTTTTCACGCAGGCACCATGCACTCAGTATTCGTCCATTCATCCATTTATCTATTTCCTGCATTTCGCTTACATTTCGAAAATTATGCGCCACGTGACGCTCGTTTACAAGAGCGAGGGTTAGGTGGGGGGAGAGCAGCGCGAATGATCTGAGGCAATGGACATCGCTTTTGCACCGGGTTACCCTAGAGTACGCTTCCACAAATAATGATGTGGGCGATGATACCGATCATCAAACGTATATCTAGTGCTACAACAACGGTTTATTTAATCGTTGCGCTGCGCCAAGCGCATTCTAGACTGCAGGAGTGGGTGAGGAGGAAGTTGAGAAGTAGTGTCACCAGCCTCCTCATTTTAGTTTTCGCAAAAGTCAACTATACATGGTTTTCTATCCCCCCTCAAAAAATTGAACCTATCACCGACAAAACTCAAATTTTAGAAATAAGATAATAAGCCATCAGCAGCCTACACTTTTACGAGACAGATAAAGAAAACGCCAACTAATGGAGGAGAAATTGTAGAACTCTGTAGTCATCGAAGTTTTTGAAACATTTATGAATAAACAATTGTCACCTGTCCACCCCCTTTTCTCAGTCATTAAAAAAATGTTAAGAAAAACGTAACTATGTATTTTTACCTCAAATTTTTTTCTAAGCCTCATGAAATAACGTTATTGCCAATGTTATTTCAGGAGTAGGGTAAATGTGTTCAGCAACGTTGTGTTTCTCTAGTCAGAGTAAAAGTAGCAACGTCATCTGATAACATCGTGGAATTTGTACTGGTATATTTTTCAAACAATTTATGAAAAATTTTCTCACCAGACTCTTGGCCTAACATACACACAAAGCAATCAAATAGAATATACAAATATGTCAAAAGTCAAACTATCCCACAACAGGTCTCGAAGGTCCATGGGGTTCGCGGAGAGTAGATCTACGCAATTTCTTGATCTAGAAGGGGGGGTGTGGTCAGCATCTCGCACCGACCGGTTTGACCCCAGGATAGACCCTCGTATTCTTCTTACAGTAGGCTGAGTAGGCCTGGGAGTCAGTCTGCATGTTGAGGTGTGATTAAAAATCCCCACCTCATCGGGAATCGACCCCCCCCCCAACCAGACTGCTACTCAGCGCTCTAACCACAGAGTCACGCTGGCTCCTCTACAAATATGTACAATACTCAAATCGTATAAAACAATTATGTTTTTTTATGAAAGGAAGTTACTAACAATTATATCTGAGAAAAATCTAAAAATCTTAGAGGTAAAACTACCCTACCTAAGAGGTAAAACTACCCTACCTAAGAGGTAAGAGGTAAACTTGGTTCCGAGAAATTTAATTTGTCTGTATTAAAATCAAAATTTTCTCCAGCCCGTTTCCCCCAAACATATATAATACAAGACAGAAATCGAATCTAGTCCAATTTTTGTGCCATTTTCAGCAGAATAGATGAAATGATTTGTGAAGAAAAACCACAAAGAAGAAATCCCACATTCCTTTACCTGTGTCGAGGAAAACCCCTTCAGAAGGGCATTGACAGTTATTGGCACCCTTCCTGATCTATTGTCGTCATTGTTTTTCCTGTATTGACAAGTATATAACATCTTGAGTTTAGGTCACAATAAATACATCATTCATCACATCCCCAACGTTTCGACATTTATTATGTCATCTTCAGGGCTCTCTGCAACCATAAATGGACTTCTTCACAACCAAACATATCACTACAACCACTTATCCCACGACAATATGTTGGTTGTAGTGATACGTTTTGGGGTGAGGATGTTAAATAATGGTTGCAGAGAGCCCTGAACATGACTTAATAAAAGTCAAAACGTTGGTGGTTTGATGAGTGATGACCAAAACTCAAGATATCATATACTTGTTGCAACAAGTGCAAAGTCTTAGCGCATAGTGCTATAAAATTAATCATTATTCTTACATTATTAATTGACGGCTCATTTTACTCGTATGAGATAAAATGAATAAAACACAATTTGAATCACACTTCTACGACGTCTCGTTACCTAGACGGCATTCTCTCCTTTAAAGCTGAGTTACCATTCAAAGTTTAGACAAACGCAGCGAAGAAATCATCGATATAAACACTGTTCTGTTTTGGAACAAAAAACAGAACTGTATTTATTTCGACTAAACACCAATATATCATATGAAACTAATTAATATAGGAGTTAGTTAGAATATAAATTGCACGAGAAAAAATTGTCAATTATGTTAGACAATATTTTATTCTAACATTTTATATTAAATGATATCCTTGGAATGATGCAACAATTTTTTTAAATTTTCGAACCAGGAAGAAACTTTATCCGGGAAAGTTCATGTGGACCTACTGGATATGAAAGTAGTTATTGAATTAGACTAATTTTATGGTAGCGTCATTCCCCGTCTTCGCATGGGAATGCTTGTTGTGATACTGTTTAACTCTTTGTAATATAAAGCACCATATCAAATATTAGTCTGTCCACACCAAACTGTCTACCCCTGATACTTTTTTACGTAACCTTACGTGTATTACGTAGAAAGTGCTTTTAACGTGAAAAATGAGATGAATAATAATCCAATTTACTAGACACATCATACATTATTGTTTTAGATATACAGATTTTTATGATGGGTTAAAGTGAAAAAATTTGGTTCCAAAATCAAGTCAAATAATTGATAGGACTGATAGCATTAATACGTATCTACCAACCATTTCTTATCTTCAAATGCTTAAAATGAAAGAAATTTCCCTGTATTAACATGTAAATTCATGTAAAATATTTTTAAAATTATAACACTCTACAATATAAAATACAAAAACAAATTTACGAAGTGTTTAAGTGAAAAACATTCACGGAGATTTACTCTAGCTGATTTTAAAAACGAATAAATTTTAGAAATACATTTCTATTATGTCATCACTCAAAGGCCTTGATAAAACGTGATGGGAATCGGTAATTTTGCAAAAATCAATTCCGCGTGTCCGTAACAGATTAGTAGTAGAACTATATAATACATTGTTTTAATAATGTAAAATAATGTTAAAATAATTTTCTGAGTAATATAGTCTTATCTCAGTAACGAGACATTTTAGAAGTGTGATTCAATTTTTTATTTGTCTATTGAAGACGAGAAAAATAAGCCGACACTTCGTTTCGTGTATTTAATGTATATCTTTTTGTATTCTTCTATTGGGGTTTACTTTTAAAAAAAGAGCACGTATTTACTCTTCCCTTCCTCCTCCTCACAGGAAATAACCCGGAAGGGTCGGCATAATCCTTCTACCTGACCTGTGGGATTTTGACGCTGCGGGATTTTTGGACTGAGAGATTTCTTCGCGACACCAGATGAACATTTGTATACTTCATGGAAATAAATGATTAACAAACCAAACAATATTACATAAACCGTTCAATATTACAATTCAACTTTACAATATGTTAACTACAACAGATAAAAAACGTCATTCCAGGTCGTACAATTTTCTATTACGACGAAGAAATTTTGCATCACTCATGTGGAAAAATGATTAACAATTAATTTTTAGAAGAGGGCTTAATGACACAACTCCCAAATTCAAGACTTATATAAAAATGTAATGTCAATATAAAGCAAGCACTGGGATATTATCGTTATAAAGCTTTGTTTTTTTTATGAAGATAGAGCTTCCAAGACTGAAAATATCATAGGTATATTCATTACAGGTTTTTCTCGAGAAAGAGTACATCGAAATACCTAAAATAAATGTCACAAAAAAATCTTTATAAATTTGATAATAAAATATATCGAAAATGTACTATTAAAACTGCAATAGCGTTGGGGTAAGTGAGAGTTACATGTACTACAAATCCAAAACAAACAAAATTGTCTTCAAACTGCTTCTAACCTTTTTAACCATCATGGGACATATTGGAACTAAATTTTAAAAGCATTCCAAATACATATGCACTAAAAACTTAAGAGTAAAAAAATTACTGTATATTACACAGTTTATTTATCCCGAGAAAATCCAGATTAGATGGATCACTTCCAAGGTCTAACAATATTTTAAAAAGTTGGATAGACAAATATACAGTTGGGAAGCTATTTATTTTTTGTAATGTAAGGCGATTTTTTTCCAACTTTTAAGAATATATATTGTGACAAAACTTACTATTTAGAAAAAACCTTCCTTTTTATTGTATTTTATATAGTTTCATGGTTTTTTGGTTCCTTGATGTATAAATGCAAAGCATTACTCTCTTTTCGTTATGAGGTGGATCTTGTGATAACGAAGTCAACGCGTCCTCTGCACAATCACGGACACTTATATCATGGATAATTTTATCCAATATTTCAAGAAACACTAAAATGCACACCCACTCTGAAAAGAAACCATGTTAGACAACCTTTTTATTTCAAATTACCTCCGTGAATTTTTCCTAAATACTCTCGAATAAAAATTAAGTACAGAATATATAAATAATAATTACTCGATTAATAGTAACGGATATTAAATTCCTACAGGACTGATTGGAATAGGTACACAACTAGAAGAAAAGATGAAGATTTATTTTAAGAATTTAAAATAAAATCAATATTTGTTCGTATAGAAATATTAGTACCTTACATAACATTCTAGTGACCCGCCCCGGATACACGCGTTTGTACACAGTTTTTGTACCTACGTTAGTCTAACTTCTCGTTATAATTTATTGAAGAAAATTACGTCAAATATTTTTTTAAAGTCCACAAAGTGTGTCTCTTCTTTCGAGACATTTTTGCGACACCATATGTGTCGTACGTTGAAAGTACTCTTATAATGAGAAAATTCGATTCCAGAATCATGACAAACTATAGTTTAGAGGTCAATATATTCATTTTTGGTAGGTAGGATTTTGGTGGTAACATTTCGTAAACAATAACTAAATATTTTTGTACCACCGTACGCCCGCCATCGTATTCCCCCCCCCCTCGACGTGATTCACTTTTATCGCTACTGCATTTTTCTCATGATACCTAACCCAACGAATTATGTATTAAAAACTGGCTAGAAAACATATCTATGAATTTAAAAAAAATGTAAAGCAGATACATGGTTCTCAATCGATAAGAGTACTAGCGGACAGACAGGCTGAGATAAGTTGCATTTTATAATGTGTAGGGATAATATAGTAACACTAACTACAACTTTATTATTTCTTCCATTCCCATTGATATCCAATGAGAATGTTATCCATTAATGCTGGTGGTTTGGTAGTATTGATGTGTATCCTCAATCCCTTATTTTCACGTATTGGTAGAATAATATTTCAGACACCCATACAACTATGGATCCGTTACAAATCGGTCATTTCAACTACTTCTTCCTTCATCTCCTTTCCGGAGGGGAGGGCAGGAGTGTCCATCCATCTTTAGAACCTAGAATTGAGGAAGGATAGAAAAACTCCGGAGAAAATAGAAATAGGAAAGGCGCCGTAATAAAAGAGCTAAGAGTGAAGGAATGCAGAAGGAATGCGGAGAAGGGGAACTATGTCAGCGAAGATGCCATGGCAAAGCCAGAATACAGCGAGGTAGGAGGGATTATCCTGGCATCCACTTGTTCAGCATCATAGCTCCACTGCACCTCGACTCGGACAAATTTAGATTTCTGGCGTGGTATTTGAAGTGGTAGGGATAACGGGATTTCTGTGGCGGAGAAATACCTCAAACAGATAACGTCATCACTTATGTTACATCAATATGAATATAAGAGTATTTTTAATACAAATTGGAGATGTTTTGTCGTGATCATGGAATATTTGTATCATATTTAAGTAAGTGCATTTAAAGAAATAAGGTTAAGTGCAATATGTCCGAGTTTAGCACAAGACAACAGGGTGTAGTATATGAATCGAGAAAAGGAAGGTTGAAATAAAACATGGATTGTCTTGGGCGGACCTTAACGATAAGTGAACACAAAATATTTTGGAATATTATATGGCAAATTATTTGAAAATGGAATAGATTTGTATTGTTGAGATATTTTCAGATTTTTCCTAATACTCTAAAACCACATACTATCTGCTCTATCTTGTCTCCCTCAAGAAATTTGACTTTTTTTTATAGTTCGACTCGGTTCCCAAAGAGATATGGGTTCAAATATGGTGACGTCAGCCAAATAACTAAAAATTGACAACAATGGTTATAATTAAACACGGCAAAATTATCGATGTAATCTCGCTAAACGAAAACGAAAAAATCAAGGTTTGTTTACATACTCCTTCATGTGTTATTTTTGTCAGCAGTGGCATATCTTCTTTCGGGATTTCCTTTATCAATATCCGTGAATCTTAATCTTGTCGACAGTATGTCGCGCAAACTCACAATAGGGTACACATGTCAGGCGAAGCGAGATGACGACAAATAGTTTGACGTGCGTTCATGGACGTGGTTGGGTTCGGGGATTGTACTTCAATCAGGGAAAGAGCCCTCGGGGCTCGAGAAGAGGAACTTGGTTAGATGTATTGTTCGTGCATTGGTCGCGTTTCCCCGCCGCGCCGACGGCTTTCATGAATTTTATCCCAGTGCGCATTAATGCGCGCCCTCGCTTTCTCCTCCAGGGTTTCTGTCCTCCCTCCCACTCTTCATCCACGTCTCTCGCTCCCGATTATTTTGCCCTTCCAGAATCATCACCATTTTCTCGTTAAAGGAGACCTGATGAGTTATTTCGAACAGGATGGTGCATGTGTGAGCGAGAGGCGGGGTGGAGAGTCGAGCAATTGAAATGTCCTCTTCACGTCGAGTCATGAGGGTGGACGTTCAAGTGGTATTTCTGCTAACTCCCCGATATGGTTCTAAAAATTCAAGATGGCGGTATCAGATACGAGGTTGGGACAAGGGAGCGGCGCTGTCTGAATTTGTCGAACGATTCCCACTTTATCCTGTTCTGCAGGTTCTCCCGGGTGTAAAACTAAAAGAGAATACTTTGTCCTAGCAGAAAATGATCTACATCAAATATGGCCATTTAAGATATATGTAATATGAGATTTAAAAATGTATTGAAATATTTTCGCACGTTTTTTTACTACATAGACCTACTGATGGGTGAAGGAGTGGGAAGAGTGAGGAGAATAGGTGTGTGTGTTCGAAATTCAAAATCTGTTCCAGACCACCTAGATCCCCTCCGTGGCCCTGTTCGCAAGAGGCTATGGCGTGGGTATCTTATGAGATACGTGTGAGCGGCTAAACCCAACAGGTTATCAAAACATTAGAATGCTTTTCCGATAATTTTTTTGTATTTTTATTTTGTCTTATTGTCATCTGGCGTGGAAAAGGCTTGCAAAACTTTAATTTCACTTGAAAAAAAACATCACAGTTTAAATCACTTCTGACCCAAGTGCTTGAGTCATTCAGCATCCTTTCTTTCTTCCTTTTTTTCATTTTTTGAGCTACACTCATGGAAATAACACACATGACCTTTTCTACTGATAAAGTCTCACTCTCATCTCAACTCCAAAAACTGCTAATGCGAAACAAAGTAATTCTCGTTCAATATTGAACAAAGTGTACTACTCCTTCTAAAATTAGTTTGTAACCTTAGAACAGCAGGTAATTGTATGTATTATACGTGACGGTTTTACATTTCTCGGATATTATTACTACTTATCTCAAATATAATCTATGATATAAGCAATTTATGTATGTAACACTATTCTAGAAAGCACAATAAAAGAAACGTAATTACCTCCCGGCGTATGTTCTTTTGTTGAAATATCAATGATAATATGAATTTCCTAATAAATCCACGCTCAAAATTGAAAATAATGATAACTCCTGCATGTGAGCAAGCCACACTTCGGACATACTTGATGACGGTCCCAATTCACATCGCGATGTACATAGCAACCTCAGTCTTTTGGAAGTGAGCTGACTGTTTTGGGATATGTCCGGTTGAGTTTCATTTTTTCAAGTTGATGTCAGTAGTTTTCTATTCTACACCAGTGTGCGGCGATCAGTGTGGTGGATCTCGTTAGAGTTAAGGTCAGGCTGCTCAGTAAACAGTAGTCAAGAGTAGTGTTCGAAAAGTGAATGATAAAAATTGAAATTAAAATAATAGAAATATGGAGCGTTGTAATAAATCAAAACATGGTAATTGATTTTTTATTAAGAGACATTTGAAGAAAATAATGAAATAGTTTAAAGGGAGGCGGAATAAATTTAAATGAGAGTTATGGGAATTGAAATTATAAGGGAAAATTAATTAAGTTTGAAATAAGAATTAAATCCTATTAAATAATTGTCGGTATTGGTCAAACGATTTCAGGTAAAACAAACGATTTTTATAAAAGTTTACGAGATGTAAATAAATAAGTTTATCTGCAATATTTTTTTTTTTGGGAAATGAATATATTGTTTGGTTCTTGAGTTTTTAAGTATTTTTTCTGTAGGAATTGTTCGTACATCCTTCGCACCACGTTCAAGGAATGAAAGAAGAATGTTTTAGGAGCAGGTTAAGAAATTACGGATCTGATCGCAACTACTTACGATGATAAATTGTTCATTTCCTCTTCTAGCCAATCCATTTGCGTTCGTAACCATAAAGCGTTACAAATGGTAGTCCAAACGATGAATTTTTTTATTGGGATTCTAGGGCTTGCTAACATCTATGTCATTAGAGCCCTCACTATGTTCAAGTGAAACACAATGGAAACGAATAGAAAAAATCAACAACCTGAAAATTGTACTATCTCGTGCTTTGTTTGATGCAAAATGTACATGAGACTGTGTCCTATATGAAAATATCCCATCAAACATCTAAATAGATTTCTGTAAGAAAAGTCGTGTTTCTAAATGGTCGTTCGAGGTCAATAGTGTTTCGGATTTCAATTGTACAATGTTAAACGTGAACAAAACCTCAAAAAGTGCAAGAAATAATTCGCGTAAAGCATTCCTCTACGAATGATCAAAATTTGTTGAAGATATTTGGGAAAAACTAAAGGACCTGCAAAGAACGTTGTACCTAGTCCCGAACTCGCATTACATCGTCACACACAATACAATACACACGGAGCGAAACCGATTTTTGTGGAATAAAACCGAGGTATTAGAAATGCTACCCGCATTTTTTAAATACTTTCGAATTGGCCCTTCCTAAGGGGACGTCCATAAATAACATAACGCATCCCGGGGTGGCGGAACAATGAAGAAAGAACCACACACTGTCCACACACAAAAAAGTTTCTTCTCGTTTGGAGTGGGGGTAGGGCAAACGTTACTTATTTATGTAAGGGGGGTAAGTGACATCGTTGCAAGCGTGTTGTGGAGGAGGTGGTTTTGAAAAAGAGTAATTTTAGCGTTACGTAACTTATGGGTGACCCCTAATGCAAAAGTCGCGGATTGAAGCTCTCATTAGAATTGTCTGCAGAAAGAATTGAAGATGGTATGAAGCGGAAGAGTTTCTCGGAGACGCAATCCCTTTCTGTCGCGTGATGTGTCGTCGGTGTTTCATCCACTTCACACAAATGTCACGTCCCTGCCATTCCTCCGTCACAAAAACAAAAATCGTTTCTTTGGGAGCTTTCTCTCGCGAAAGGGGCTTGTACCACTGACAGGTCTTTCGATAAAAAATTACGATTGAATGAGTGAAAGAGAAATGAAACGATTGTGCGCGGTCACTACTGGAAGAAAAGTTCTCAAGGAACAAGAAGTCCAATCGAAACGAATGTTAAAGAAAAATAAATTGTTAAAGATTTATTTTTATCCCATTAATATTTTTATTAATATTAAATAGCATTCATTAATTCAGTTGTCTACGCATTTTTGTGATCAGCCGCGGCCAATTATCATTTTTAATTAAAAATCACCTATAATTTTAACAACAAAGTAAGCAGGTTCAATATAACAAATTACAAAAAAATAAATTTAGCCTGCTTCGTTATTAACTTACAGGGAAAATAATTGACAGCAAAATGTTAATGGCGACGTGACACGTTACTCTCATTCAAGTCTTTGATAATGTCACACTTTACCGTTGAATCCATTCGTACTAAATGGATTTACGAGCACGTTATTGTGCCCTACGGAAATTCAAATAGTGGAATATAATGAAGTCGGCGGTATCTAGGAGCCCAAAGCACACAATGTGTTAATCGGCGCATCCTCAATGAGTAAAATACTATAAACAGCTAAACAGTTACAAATGAATCGAATCGCATGAATTTAACTTCATTTGATGTCTTCGGTTTATTCGTGAAACATTTAATGTGAGTTGACCACATCTGCGTATTTGAGTAACAAAATACTTTGAGCAAACGAGAGAAATGGAACGTTTTATGACGTTTCACGTTCAAATATCATGATTAAGTTTCAAAATCATACTAACGATAAGAACTTTGTTATACATTCAATAAAATTAATTAGTTTGAGAATAATAATATGCCGACGTCGGCCTTGCTTCATTCTATAAGCGACACGAGTTCACACATCTAAAGAGATGCATTTTGACACGAACGAGAAAATTCTCATTCTTCGATAACAATTAAAATAAATATATTACCACTTTACAGTTAATTCATTTTAATTGTTACGGAATCATTAAAACTAATTTTCCTTCCTTCCCTTTGTTATGCTTCGCTCTAAATTCGAAATGCAGAAAAAAATTACTATGTTGAATGACCTGCGAATATGTCTGCTATAGTTAGGATGAAAAATAAATTTATAGTGATGGGACACAGAGAGATCTACTATCTTTCTAACCATTTGTTCATTCATAGGAATCAACAATGCTGAATATGTCTACTCCCGCATTCTTCTCACGCGTGCTGCACGCCCCCCTCCCCCTCCCCCACCCAAACCCGCACGAAAGAGCGCACGCCGCGCGGGTCAGAGGGCGTGACGAAGGCTGTCAAACGCAGTGCCGTTTGTTCGCCGCACTGGTGATGCGTTGTGCCGCCGTACGTTGGGGTCCGCTGCCGCGACGCCTCCACAATGGGTGACCGGTTTCATATGCGAGCGCTGTGGAAGAACCAAAGCTCGATGGTCTGCACTGAAACTAATGGAGGTTGTGTTGGTCGGGGCAAGTTCTGCTATGTGACTTATCTCGTTTAGCATCTGCAACATGTTGCAACAAAACCAATGTATGTCGTTTGTGTGGCCAAGGTAAGTATCTCCGGATTTCCTCCTATCAATCCAATTCTGTGTTCTTCATTTTCAACTTCTTCATCTCGATGTCTTTGTTCATTTGTAATCATAACTCGCCGACGTCTGATTTCGACTTATTGCCTTATTCTACGCATTTTAATAACAGCAAGAACACAATTTACACAGCATTGCATTGCTCACATCTACTCGCGAACTGTTATAATTTGTTTACCAAAAATAATTATTTATACTTACTCAAATTCGTAGCATAGAATTTAAAAATAACTCGTCACTCATCCTGTTACACAAAAAATAAGCGTACAACAGTTTATTTTCTAATAAAAGAAAATAAAGTCATATGATATCAGTGTGACATGAAAGTAAGAAATGGCAATTGTGTTCATAGGAAGTAAGTGAAATTCCGACTTTATTAACATGGTAAATTTCCAATTAAATTAATATCTTTTTCGTTTATGTAATTGCAATTTTATAGGTATTCGGTAATCTACGGAACAGTTAGATTGACACACTGTACATTTACGTTCAGTATAAAGTTGGAGCTTTGTTTACAACATTTTACCTCATCGAATTGTGGATGACAGAACTGGGCAGGTCTGAGACATTTTGCCTTCCCGAACAAATAAATTTCACCGCCATCCCCCACCCTACATTCAGATCTTTACATCGAAATTCACATTATTACATATATTCTTTAGCATGTCTCACAGCGTCGTATACGAGTAAATTCTTAATGAGATGGTCCTCTGCTTGCTTCCGAAGAGAAAATTAGTTTATTGTACTTTACGTTTTTAACTACTTGTTTACTAAAAATTAATTAATTAATAAAAAACGCGCCTACCATTTACTTACTGAAACAACAATGTCAGTGTATCGGTAAAACGTATCTTGATATTTGTATAAAACATTTTGACAATGATTTTTAAAATATGTGATATTTATTTCTCAGAAATGAGGATATTATAAAATACAAGATGTGTTAATGGGAAATTTTAACTTCTTTCGCACGTTTTATGGTAATATGATGGAGTAGTGTAGTTGCAACGTTTCATTACCAATCTTCTTGATGGTGAGATGGACACTTGGCGATCCATAATACAAATCTATGAGTTGGTGCCCTATAAAAATCTGTCTCATGTGAAACATGAAATCCTAATAAGATTTCGTATTTACTGTTAACAATCAATAGTATTTGTTATTGGTAACGAATGCAAATGTGGGACAATTTGTCAATAATGCTGTCCCCTCCTCCGGCCCTAGAAGCCGCTTGTTTTGCTTGGACCTAGGATAGGCCAAGGACTCTCATTCATTCGAAAAAATGTTTGTGGAATCCCCTAATAGTTCATTGTGTTTCCCCAGAAGAATTGGTGGGTCGACATACTATAGTAGAATGTTATGCAACCCGGACTATTCTGATTTGTGAGAAAATAATTATATTTTTCACCATTATGTTTATATAATATAATATACTATAATAAATTAACACACATGTCCTAAAAGATCCGAAAACCACAAATCCAGAATGATTGGTTTAAAACTATAAAAAATAACGAAAATAAAACATGCATAATAATAATAATAATAATTTATTAATCTGCAAGTGAGCGATGCTCCGTGGCAGATGGAAAACATAATAGACATAATAATACATAATATGATAATGTGAAGAAAAAATCTTCGCCCAAATATCTATAAAATACACTCACACGGAATAAAATGCTTAAAAAATTAGTACACAATAAGCGAGAAGGATAACACACATAAGAAATTTAAAAAATAAATTAGGTCCTTATGTGTGTATATTCACATACGTACAGAAACACATTTTCACTTACAAACAGATACAGACACACACTCGTACCTACAAGTATGCTTCAATAAACACACATATACCATTACTCCTCCTATAACCTTAATGTAAAAATAATTGCTGTAATATAATTAAACTATAAAAATAACGCCAAAACAGGATTGCTGTGAACAATCACGCACACTTCACATCACTACACTACACTACACTGCACTGCACTGCAATTCTATTCGCTCTGAGCATTTTCTATACCCTTTAGTCACATTCACTTCACTACACTGCACTTCACATGTGCTCCCATTTCGAAGAAGCAAGAAGATGGTTGCGGAAACATCTTATTCTCTTTGGTAAGTTCGTTTTGTTGCACGTTAGTTATTCCTGTCTACAATGGTTCTATTCACAAAGGAGTATTTTCCAATATCTGTTTTCTGTTTCCTACATTTTCTTAAGAAAAAAATATACCTGAAACTGCGAATATTCCTCTTAGAGGGTGTATCAATAACAATTTTGTTGTATTAGTAGAAAAAATAATCTAAACCCTCCGGTTGTCAAACATGTTAAAACATAATAAAATGCATTCTGAAACATTCTAAACTCTTGGAGAGTTTTTGGTGAACTGAAATCAAACTGAAATTTTAAGTACATTTCCTCACAAAACAAGCTCATTACGTAGTGCACTGAGCCTAATAAAACTGCGACCAGAATGTTGTACTCAATAGCCCATAAAAAAGTCATACTACGTGGAGAGTTTGTAAGCAAGTGGGCGAGGAAACCTCAAACCAAGACAAAAGCTGCTACGAAGACATTGAAGGGACTTAATAATTTAAGACGATATTGTTCCATTACTCAGATCTCCAATTTTTCGGCGGAGTCATTTGCTATGCAAAGAAGCGGTGAAGGGTGAGGGAGTAGGCCAGGTGCAGTGAAAGCGATGCCTGTACAACAGTGGCGAGGCCGAAGAGCGAGTGCACCGCCATTAAGCCCCTAGTCACCCACGCGGCCGCAGGCTTTGTTCGACAGCGAACGAGACATGAATGAACACGCGGCGGGCCTCCGAAAAGAGCGCGCGCCTAATTCATTTTTTATGGCATTTCCAACGAAACTTTTTTAATTCCCTTTGAAATGTGGGCACTTCATTCCAATTTTAGTGATACATTCTAATTCATCGTGGCGGTTCGTTTGGTGTACCTCCTTTTGAAAAGGTATTATGTTTACAATTTCATTTTCATTTCGTAAGATAAGAAACATCGTTTTTATAGCTAATGTGAATGTTTATACAGTACATTATTTTTTTCTACGTTTTAAATTTCCTCTTATGGGTTTACAGGAACACCTAATGCGGGACTTAAAGAACATTTGCCGGAATATGTAAAACACTGGAATAATAATACACTGGGGTATGAAAAAAATCGTTAAATTACTGTACGTGAAATATTTTACGACTGATTTAATTAAGCGACGTGCGAGTATTTCACAAATACCATTTCATTAAAAACTTATATTTTAGCCCCTGTTCTTTTCGTCGTGAAAAAGTAATCTCCACCATCCTCCCGCGAGGTAATTCTTCACAGAGAAAACTGCGAATCTAAAACAAGGGCACGAAGAATACATTTTACGACATCATGTTCCACCAGAACAGCAATAAAATGCAATGAAGCGCGGAGGCAGGTGCAGGCAACGGTGCGAGATGCGATGTTCGTCGGAATTCCGCAACTTGTGCCCCAGTGCGGAGGCGGCGTCTCCGAGTTCTTCAACATAAACACACAACTTGAGCTGAGGTCGTTCCGCGACCACCGAGACTTGCCACGGAGCGATTTGTCTTGTGTGGGAAGAGCGTCCTGCGCGGATCAGCCGTCGCTCGCCACAGCGTCGCGCTGCTCAGCGCACACATGTCACTCGCTGCGCGGTGCTCACGTATTCATCGCAACACAATAAATACAACGCCATCCCTCAGGAGCGCACTCGCAATTACTCATTCGCTCCTCCAGTCACTAACTTCGAACTGGGACTAACAACACGCGTTTCGCTCGTTCTTCGCTTCGCAATGCGACGTCTCTCTCTCTCTCTGTAAAGGCGTGAACTCTGAAAAGAATGTTATTAGGATGTATCGAGCATTAAGGGAAGACCAGTTCACGTTTCTATGGGACGCGGATTGTTTGGAACCGATTTCAGAATCAAATGATTTTATGGGAAGGAAAACAGAGTGTTTTTTTTTAAATAGTCACTACGCTAGGTAAACTATTTCAGGGACTTGTTCAGTGTACCGGAGGACCGAGTCTGTATATGGTGTCAACAATTTGTTGAACTTTATTATAATTTGGGAATCAGACACAAACATAGTTTGAGAAGCTATTACTTTGTATTTAACCTGCGATAAAACTGATTTTTTGCTCTTTAAGTATCTCATCCAAAATTAATTTTTAGAACAGTTTTCTTTTGATTACCATCCAATACCATGACTACCATTTTTAAGCGCCTAAAACGTCGGACAACCTGGGATACATCGTTTGTCAGTTGCCATTCCACGTTTGCAAACAGAGCTCTTCGAAGTTTGATATCCCTGTGCTAGTCAATGTTGGACAGACTGTGCAGAGCTGATGCCCGAAGACGCAAAGGAGGCTAATAACGAAATATGTTTCTTATACATCTCTTTTCTTTCGCCAATAAAATGGAAGGTCGGATCATCCAATGTCAGACTACAGGAACGTTCATTTTCGAGATTTACTAAGGGAAATACCAAAACGAAACGACTGTTCATCAATGATTCTTAAAGAGTGTGGCTCAAAAAGAGCTCATTTCATTTAATTGATTTTTTAATTAAACAGCTCATGTTGTCGAGATAAAAGTGGGTTCTAAAGTGTATATCTATGTCGCTTAGAAAACCAGAAAATGTATTTATTAATATAGGCGGAGAAAAATCTTGGGAAATGCTCGCTAAACAACTCCAGCCACTTCAATATCATTACCTGACAATCGTATTAATCGAAAATCTCTACAATAAAGATTGGTGTATCGAAGGATAAATGTTCCACACGCAAAGGGGCGCTTCGGGACGACGGATTACTAATGAGCGAATGTCAGAGATGAAATATATCATTTTTGTAATACAATAACTTTAGTATTAGTAAAATGACAAAACATTTAAAAAATTAAACGCTTAAAAATACTTTATCGCTGAGTTATTTAAACAAAAGTTGTACAGAGTGGTAAGGAAAACAAGGAAAGAATTTATTTTGTCAAGAGCCTCCATCGATTTCGAAATTGCATCGTGTCACTCCGGGGCGAGTCGCCTTTTAAAGATAATGAAGAAACAAAACGCGTTTAATATGAGCCATAGTGAAGCGTCACGAAGAACGAAAGGTCATGAAGTAGGACTTACCCAAGCGAAGAGACGTCTGTCGCCGTGGCTTGACAGAGACGTCTTATTATGCGCGGCGCGCCTCCGAACGGCAGGAATCAATAGCGTTGCAGGAATCGAGACACGAATTAGATGAAGAGCTCCAGCGCTCTTCTCATAAAATAATGGAATGTGCTATACAATGAAAGAATTACCTTCTTAGTATCGACGGGAGCAGGAAACAAAGGCAGGAGAAGTGCTCTCAATGCCACTCTTAATTAAAAGACAGGTTTAATGTTTTCCCTCTGCGGTAAAGGAAATTGTCCCTTAAAGAGATTCGGCTCACAGAAATGATACAATATTTCCGAGACACGAAGGCACATTTCACTTGCTATTTTCTAGAAAAAAATCAACTTACTCGTTAGATGAAAAGACGAATTAATTCTTTTTCATACTTTAAAGAGGTTTCTGGAAAAAATAACGAAGAAAGTAAAGTTGTTTCATATCTTAAAATTAATTTGTTTTCAAATATTCAAACAGATACATCGGAAAGAACGTTAAAATAATTAATTTTTTAAGTTTTCATACTCAGAAATATTTTATTGGAACAAATAAAGTTACCAAAATTGATGACTCAAAAGTTGCATATCTTGCAATAAAAATTGAAACAATGATAGTCACCACCAGAATTTAACACCGTGCAATAAAATCAAAATTCCATTGACGTATAGATAGATTCCATAGATTGATAAGATTCATAGAAAAGATATCAGCTAATGACTATGAAAAAGAACATAATGTTATGCAAGTTTTTGTGTTCATGGTTGAATATGTTCTCTGGTCTTCGAAGTGGAGATGAAGAAAAGAAGGCCGATGTATTTCTAGAGTAACTATGCCATCTTTAAATTATCACTCATTACATTATAAAATGATAATATGAAATCAATAGTTTGTCTGGAAATAAATCAGACGTGACCCAACCATATTAAGTAAAATATTTAGAATTGACACATTTGAGTAAATTAAAAAAAAATCATATGATTAATAACTTGATCATAAATCTAAAACGAGAATTCAAATACCTTTCTTGACGGACTCCTTTCATTTTTTGATTACACATTTCGTAACCTTTCCAAGAATGTTTCATATCATGAACCAGTATGAAAAACATTTCGCCTTACCGCATTTGAACGCCATTGTCCGAGTTACTGGAGCGTATGTCCAGTGCGGTTGAGCTGTGGTTCGAGCCGTGGTTTGAGTGCACTCGGGCAAGACTCGAGCCCGCTCTCAGTGAGGCTGGTGTTCGTCCGCAGTCAAGCACGGCACAAAGGCAGCAGCCTCCCACGATTTTTAATAAAACATTTCACCTGGATACCCCCGCTGCCCTTGAATGTGGGAGGGGAAGAAGCGAGGGCTGAGGCAGGGAGAAGAGAGCACAAGACGAGGAAACCCAGGCAACGTGGTCAGAAATTGTGGAAAGATGAGTATGGACGAGGTAGAAATGGAACGAGTTTCAACGAAATTTCACGTACTGTACTGAAGACTTGAATTTTGCAAAATAAAACATTTCCCCTTTTCTTAATATTTTTCTTCTCATTAGAAATAATGTAAAACAAACTAATTAAATGATTGAGAAGAGAAACAGCTCCTCAGGAGGCGTATTAGTTACATGATTCCCCAAATTAAGTGAAATTTGAGGAACTTCTCTACATAAAATGCAAGGAATGATTGGAACTAGATTTCACGGAAATGAGATGTTTTTGAACAAGTTATCTTTTACTCTTAATTTGAAAGAAATGGAACGAATGCATGAGCATAATTAAAAGCTAGAAGTACGTGTAGCGTATGATATTGGTTAGTTAAAATTGTCACTCACAGACCGACAAATGTACCATATTTAGACCGAGAATTAGTCGATTTTCCAGAAGTCCAAAACGTGTATATCTATGCAAATATAACTTTTCACAATTCTTTCTTCACTTACACTTGCTATGCACGAAACGCGAAGGTAGTGCTGAAGAAGTGCGGAATGAAGGACTAAAGGAAGGGAAGGAGGAAGCGGGAATAGAAAACGCCCCCAAGAAGGTCATGCCACAGAAACTAAAAAAGAGAGAAGATAGATGTTGATGTACGGTGTGGAGGGAAGCAGTCGGATTGAAGAATGTATATTGGAGGAAACAGAGGGAGAGGAGCCGTGGCGGTGTATTTCCAGTGGCACCCTTCTTTTCGGTGTCTTTCTTTCTATTCCCCTGTCCTTCGCTTTCTCTTCTTCCTCCATGGAAAGTTCATGCAAAAAATACCTCTGGTTTCTGTACAATGTTTAATCACGGGAGGGAAGAGAGTACATTTTGAAATGTAACCCAGCTCTTGGACGACCCGTGATGAAGTGGTTAGAGCACTCGTTTTCTACCACTGGTTCAAACACCGGATGATCCAAATAGAATTTGTAGTGATGGGGAATATGGGTCTGGGGTTGGTTTTCTAGGGGCACTGCCATTTCCCCTGCTTTAATTCCAGTACAACAATACAACAATAACAATCGTCATACGCCTCTCACATCCATATGTCGGATACGCGAAGAAACACCACACGACGGAATGTGCGAAAAAAGACCAAATAATTTCACCTGAGTCCTGGAAAACCGTCTCGGAGGGGACACTAACGGGAGGTCCCGCCTCACCTCATGTGTAGTCATTTTTTCTCCATTTTCCCAAAATTTAAATTCCTAGAAAACATTGGGATAAAGTGAACCATTTATCTCACATTAGTAAGTGACGGCTCATTTTTCTCGTATGTGATAGAAAAATAAAACAAAATTTGAATCATACTTCTATGTCCCGATCCCTGGATGGTATTACCTCTTCTTAAGGTTGAGTTACTATTCAAAGCATAGGTGAACAAAGCGAAGAAATCACTGGACCGATCGATATAAACGCATTCTATTTTGGAATAATAAAATCATCCCTCTCACAAGGGCAGGATGTGACCTTGTCATCATTCATTCGAAAATTTTTCAGTTTATGAACAACAAGGTCAATAGCGAAAAGAAGAAGACCCTGCTCGCAAAAATTTAAGAGAAAATAGAATTCGAAATTTTGATTGTTCATAATCGGAAATCCATAATGATATATTAGCATAGCATAGTCATCGAGTTACCGCAGCGCAGTGGCGAGTCTCTAACTTCGAGATTGCTATGTCACTGGTTCGAGTCTGTCTGCGTCGCTATTTCGAATTTCAACTTCTCTAGACATTTTAGGAAGTGGATCTTCTCCTTTTGGCCATTGATCTTGTAGGTCATGAACTTCACGTACGCTGAAAATGGTTCGAATCGGTGATGATAAGGTCACACCCTCCCCATGTAAGTGCCTATTGCGTTACGCACCGAGTTGCAACACCTCATTGCATTCATTTCGACCAACACCCATGAATCGTACATATCAGATGTAAAACTAATAATTGTTCAAGAAGATTTTCATAAAAAGATGTGAACAAAACTATGAATTATTTTAAACAACATTTATCTACATATCTATGTATAAACTTCATTTCTGTACATCATTCCTTTACGCCACGAGCGGGCGCACGGTTCTTTTTTCTTTCCAATACGCGAGCGCTGATATTCTATTTCTTCAATTTAAGACAAAAGAAAAAGCATTTGTTGTTTTTTCTGCGATAGTAAGGAGAAGAACAGAACTTGAATGTCCTGCAGCAAATGACGTGTGCAAAAGCTATTCAGGCAAGGTAGACTCATACATTTCACCTGCAAAACTAGAAGAATATCATGCAGATAAGTAACTGTACTTGTTTCAATTTCGTTTTCTAATTTTATTACGTGTTTCTTTAGATGTTTCTACAATATTTGTTCTCTTTCATTTGTTTAAGTCTCAAATATTAGTTCCCGTGTCAATATTTGTTGTGGATATTATTTTCACGTAGTTATACTTTTCGTAGATATTATTCTTTATTCCTTTATATTCTTTCTGTGTAATGCACTTTGTTTTTAGTTTTGTTTTTAGTTTTGTTTTTGTGTTTTCATTTATTTCTAGCAATATATTATTTTGAATAAGTGAACTGACGTATAAAGGTTTATTCTCTTTGTATAGATAGTCATGTTTGTTGTACCTTTAAAAACTAATAAAAACTTACTAGTTTAAATACAAGTATTTCTGATGCATATGTAAGAAAAACCAATGATTTGTTATGTAAAACACGCACTTATATGTCAGAATATTGTAGAAACGCATAGCCGACTAGAGTACTGCTACGTGCCCACCGACATGAGCCCCAATGGCGCCAGTCGTTACACCGGTCGCTACGAAATCGAGCGTTGAAATGACCCTTCCATTTCTCTATAAGTGAAACGTCACGAAGGACTCCTGAGAATGATTTTAGTATGTCAGCCAACTCGTTAACACAACTCAACATCATGCGGATCGCTTTGATTGTTGTCGGGTATTCTTCTGATCAACTTTTGACCGGCCTTCTTTTAAACGCAACTCCTGTGGTTTCAGCAAAAACTGCCTCACCCCGCAAATCTATCTCAATCTTCCAGCAATGAAAGTGAACTTTTCACTGCGATTTCCTCGTTGCAGATAAATAGTAGACAAATATATAATGTTGTGGACTGGTACGTTAGCTACTAGGAACTTCGGTGCTTAATTCGATTAAACGGATATCTTCAGGAGATAACATTTGCAGTCACTTCACTAAGCGTGTTAATTACATACATGATCAATTAAGTCATAATTACCAGAATAGTTTCCTCGAATATACGAGTAAATTCGATAAATAATAGAACTTATTCACGGGAACGTCAAATAAATATTAATTTCCGAAACTGACTCATAGTTCACTAGGAGCCATGATAAATAGCAGGATCTGTAGCATTAAATTGCCAAACCGGTACATGGGGTTATTTCTTATAAAGCAGCGTTTCCGCACAACTTTTGCACGGCGAAATAAATAACCTTCAAATGAATTATTCCACCAAGAAAGGATTCATTCTTGAACTTCTCTCATTTGTGTCAAACTCCGAGCAATATGACATCACGAGCCTAATGTACTTGGCGAAGTATAGCTGATCACGTGGCTGAAACGATGTGACTATTAATTTCACCCGCCTCAAGTGTCAAGGTCACGTGCGCAGCTATACTCAAGCAGCTGTAGCTGGAAATGGTACAGAGCGCCGGTGCGATATGATTTCACTGCCCACCCCTTATCTGTAACATCTCCGCGTGTAGGCAACTAGAGGAGGTGTCATTGCGCGGTTGTGACGTCTCCATCGACCGTCTACTGCTCGTGCATCGTCAACGACAGCGGGGCGGGCGAACATCGAGGCTGACACCGATGCAAAGGCCGGAGGAGGAATGGAGGAGGCGGAGGTGGCTCGCGCCGTCGTCCTGTCGCCCTGTCGGAGGCGGAGCGGATGTAACAAAGGCTCGGGAGCGCGGGGACCCGGCAGCGGGACGCGCGCTTGTACAAGCGCCGCTACCGCGTCGTGGGGCGGAGCACAGGGGGGAGCACACGCGGTCAACGTTCGTCGTGTACATTCCAAGCGAGTGGAGCGTCGGGGAGCATCGGGGATGACCGAAGCGACGCCGCGCTCCGTCCATCCGTCTGTCCGTTCGCCTGCACAAGGTACTACAAGCGACGGCGTCGGAGGCCGAGCGACAGCATATGATAGCGCCGCACACTGCCAACCGTCTCTGCCACAACACTCATCCCCGCTCGCGCCCCTCCCTGCTCCGCTTCGTTGTGTGGGTAAGAGGTCCCATGGAGTCCCCGCCTCGCTCGGAACCCACAGTGGCACCAGTACGAGTGGCGGCAGCGGCCGGAACTGGCCAACAGGCAGCAGCTGCAGGCGAAACCCCGCGACATGGTGGAAGTGCCAGAACACTCCGACGCACGTCCTTACCATTGTTTGCGTACGTCAATTTTCACTTGACCGTTCTATATGTCAAAAATTTCACATCTACCGACAAACCTTAAATTTTCACTACTCCCTTAAACCCGAAATATTGTATAAAGAATTATCTCCGCGTGAATGAGTGAAAAAGTTGTAACTCCTAAACGCTTTCACGAACGTTGATTGAATTCTGCATCAATGTGTTTGTTCACGTGCACGGATTCTTCTTAAATATAAACTTATTTAAAATTTAACTTCTCGCACACTTGTGAGAAGTTATAAACAAGATGATATTACAGCACAAAACTTTCACTTTAAATTAAATAAGCAACCCACTTCATTCTTACTCATTAGGTTATCACATTCCAAGATAAGAATCAATTGCAGAGCACTCAATTCGTGTCTCTTGAACTCTGCTGCTTCGACATTATCGCATCCATCCAATGAAATTGATCAAAGACGAAATTAAACCTATGAGGAGAATTAAATATCGAGTATTGAGATAAGCTTTCCGTTTGTGGCACGGCATTCAAGATAAATTGAAATATTGAAAGAAGGTAAATGCCGGCGAACTTCTGACGTAAAGATCGTTATGCAAACCCATTCGTGATGACTTTCAATGAATAGGAAATTTCGGAAAAACAACTTAACAAAAACTTTTTGTACCGTTTAAATTCCGTAGCAGATCTTATATTAGATTTTTTAATCTTGTAAATTAAAAATACAGTACATGAACATATTGTCCGAAGAATATTGTTGTTTATGCCATAAATACGTGGAATAATTAGTCTTCTGTTACCTTTATCGTGTTTTGTCACTTACAAGCGGTTCTTTTGAATAATGGAGTGGTTTTGAACACCACAATTGGAAACTAATTCACTTGTAATTCTAATGGGGTCCCGTACTGTGGATTTCTATTCAACAAAGGAATTCCTTGGATCTTTCATGAAATGAATTGTGATGAACTTTCGGAAGCTGTACTCCGATTACACCGTATTAGAAAAGGAGATACTTGGGAAGTAATACGTTCCTAATAATAGGAAAATACATCCAATTAGGCTCAAATAAATACTGAGTACATCAAGTTAAAGTGTGCGTGTAAATACTGGAGTGTTGTTTGGAGAGACTTCAGCGTTTCACCATAGTAGGAGAACATTCTTTCTGAAGATGCAAGTTAGTAGTGAATTGTAAATGCTATGAAGAGCATGTATTCAACAGTTAACGACGGGTTAAAGAGGAGTTAAATTTTCTCTTCTTTCGTAATGTAGATAAATACTACGAAAACAAACATTGTTTAAGCGAAAGCAAGGTAAAGAGCAGGCCTCCCATCTTGTGAATAAATAAACCTTCATTCCCTGAATTGCTCTCGAGTTAAGCAACAAAAGAGAGCGCACATCCGTTGCCCTTGGACCAAATGCTTCCACATGAACCTTTGAAGAGCTTTGGTTGGATCAGGTGGAGAGGAAGGCAATTTGCACTCCTCTTGAACGAAATAGGAGATACTATTATTGTGATATTTATTTCGAGCGTGTGCTTTTAGTCATACCATAATTGCTGAAACTAGTTCCAATTTATCACATCAGAAAAAATTAAATAAGCGGCGTTGTCCTGACAGACGGACAAGCTGACCAAGTGACTGACTGACTGATTGACAGACCGATTGACGTCACACTTACCCAACCAATCATCAATCCAGAGTAAAATTGTTACAGAAAAAAACTTTAAAACGATGGGTGAACCGTATCCTAACAAAACAACCTGTGAAGAGCAGGTCCGGTTTGGCAAGTCAATTATAAATGAGCTGTCCGAGACAAGACCTTACACTGCAATACATTCTGAATTGTGTTATTTTATTTTTGTTTTTTGCACAACGGAAAGCAGGAGAAGGTTTATAACAAAATACAAATAAATTACTTCCATATTTTATCTCAATGAACTATTTCCTAAACAGCCACATCCTAAGCGCGACACATTTTTTTTATTTTACGTTCCGTGTGTATAATCTTTTGATGTCTTAATACGTGCATTCTTCATCTATTTATTTCAAAGTATTTACAATACAAAGTTTAGAGTTATGAAATGTGGTCATAAAGACAGAAGAATTTATCATGTTCGTTGGTAATTAATTTTGAATAAATGTGTTTTATAATAGAAATTTATTTTGTTCTTTGACAACAATATAAACAAATTTATTAAACATGATTCTTCGCTCCTACATTTCACTATTAAACCGATAAACAATATATCTCAAATGAATGATTGTGATTATAAAATAACATAGAATATTATGAATAATTAACTTTTCCAAGTTAATCTATTTCTCCGCTACAAAAATGATTGAAATAATATCAAATATCTCAAATGACGGAAAGAAAAATATACGATTTGTACGAGTAAAATTTATGACAAATTATGACTTTGAACCGAAATAGTATAATATTCATTTCATTTTCAATTTTCCTTTGTTTGATAATATTTTTCTTTTAGTTTTTATGGAAATGCTGATAAATGGATAACGTTAACTTTTCCCGTTAGTGGAGCGACCTTTGCTCCTCGCGTAATGGAATAAAGTAATTTACCATTGAAATAATATCATTTTTCAATACACAAAACCAATTCAGTTTCGGTTGAAATTTAATAATTTCATGGCAAAGCAAAACAAAAAATAAAACTCACACAAACAGAAATAAGAAAAATAGCGACGCACACTCATAATATAAAAACGGGAGAACCAACATTTTTTAAATTATTCTGAAACTCGACACATATCAAATTCCGTATTGACGCGATGCAATTATGGCAGTCGGGGGGATTCAATGCACCACGCACCGTTTGCGCTTGACTTATGTCCGAGCGTGACAGTCATGCCTCCCTCTTGGTGCAGCGTTTGTCTTCGTCATAGGTATTGTCTTGGATAGACAATGGTGTGGAACTGACATAGTGCTAACCCTATTATATTAAATTTAGGAACGTATTAGTCAATGAAAAATGTATTCGTATAATACGATGAAGCGTTTCAAGGTGGTTGGAAACCCAAAGAGAGAAACGTGACGCAACACCACGAATTGCAAACTCTTTCAAGGACACATTTCTTCACTTGAAATGCAAATCGTTCTAAAAAATACCCGATCATTTTAAAATATGAATTGAACAAGTTCGGCTCCTGAGAATGAAAAAAGAGGAACGGTATCCTGAATCGTGAACGTGATATTTGGTATTTTTAACTTCCCAATGTGCGTCTTCCCCAGGGTGTAGGGTTGATGATTAAGTTTCTTTAGCTGTTATCATCTTCGCTTCATTCAAACGCATGGTTTTACGAAAACAAACGTATTTTTTCCTGGATGTAGTTTGCTTGGTTCCGAAAATAAAATTGAACAGGAAAATTTTGATGATATCCATATATGATACGAAACGCTACAGAAAAGAGAAAATAAAATTTTAAAAAATCCCAAGAATTGGGGCAGAGGGATTTTTCATTTCAAATGAAATTCATACATTATTTTATGATAAGTCATTTGTGACTTGTTCAAGTGTGATATTTCAGTAATAAGTAAAACTCGAGGGAATTAGTTGTTAATCTTGACCGACAGCAGAGGCAATGGGCCGAGGCCTTCAAGCACTAGAGCAGAGGAGCTTGGATTCGATCTCACGCTCAGCTGAACTGGGTGAGGTTTCCCTCACACATTCCAGGTCGTCTTGGATTCGGCACCATAAATTCCCCAGCAACCCACATCTTTCCTTCCCAATTCCTTGGTCCAAATAACGAGGTTGAGTGGAAGAGTAGGCTTGACGACATGAACCTCGCCAGGTCATGAAATTTAGACACATAATAAATAAATGAAAAACACAGACCACCCAACAAGAAAAGAATACAATTTGAAAGGAAAAACATTCTCTGAAATGTGGTTGGTTAAGTTGCGAGAAATTTCTTTGTTATCTGATTCATAAATATGCCCTTGTTAGAAGATCTGCATCACGGGAAGCGAAATAACAAGGTTAATGTTTCCTTACGAGGAAACGAAACGGCTAATTGTTTCTCGATACGCAAGTCCTCTGCGGCCGCACCGCAGCTTCGCTGAGTCACGTTATTCGCCTCCCTCCACCGCCCCACCCGACCCCGCCACGACCAGCCGTGACGGTTCGCGCGCGGGCGAGCGAGAGGGCTCTGATGGCGGCACAAATTAGCGAAACAGGCCGTTCCGCTGTGAAGTGCGGCGTGTCCGCACCATCGTAATCCATTTCCGACTTGGGATTGATACGATTCGAATGAGACGTGGGAAGTGTTTGCTAATTCTGAGGCGTCAAGTCCATTTGGTGGAGGGATACCGGTGGGGGGCGAAATGTTTGATCGGTGGAGAGACAAGGAGACTAACAAAAGGGGGGAGGTCCTTGGCTTGACATTTGGTGTTCCGAGAGGGGCATCAACTCAACTCAAAAACAGGTCTTTTGATGCCGACATGTAAGGAGTTGTCGTGGACCCTACATTTATTCGGTGGTTTCGGAATCCACATCATTCATTTTCATAGCTTTTATCGCCATGAATCAAAAAAACGTTCATGAGTAAAGTTCTTAAGGTTGGACAACTAATCATTAACACAATATACAAACACTGCAATGATTTTGTATTGCAGCCAAGAATTGTTCCATATGGTCAATATTAATTGTTCCATAGGGTCAACAAATTGAATATATCGTGCGTCGTGGTAAAAATTTCTACTCAGTTACCCAGTAGAGCCCCTTACAACCCATTTTATTCTGAGGAAAGCACTCTCTTTTTGTACACAAGTTCATTGTATTTATGGTTCTGATGAGTGCTTAAAAGTGGTTTTACTCATGTTTGTATCATCACATGAATCTCACGAAACGGAACGAGTGGATAGGTCATGCATTCAAGAAAAGAAGAAAATTTCCATGTATAAAGATGGCACGATATTATACTCATGAGGAGAGATCTACAAAGGAATATTAAACGAGGTGAGGAGAACGAGAACAAGATGAGAAAAAAATGAGAACACGGTGAGGAGAAATCGAGATGAAGAGACGTGAGGAAAACGAGGCTAATAAAGATGTGACGATTTGAAGATCGAGATATGTCAGAGAGAGAAGGGGAATGAGGAACGCATGTAGCGGAAAGGAGACGCTAGTCGATGTGTGGATCAATGGTGTGCTAGTTTGCGGTGGACGAGACAACACCATGAGGAGGAACGCACAACGATGTCTCTAATTAGTCGCACTCGGATTGCGTGCACGCAGCGATCCAAGCGATGGCGCGTTCTCTTCTGTTTGCGCGATGGAGGCCACAATAGGTGGCGATAAAATCGCGATCGCCAACGTCTCCCTTACACTTCGTGAATTAAACCAACATGAGAATTGTCCCATCGAATGAAGGGGGAAGACGAACAGAAGAGGAGGGTGAACACCTGAGGCTAGAAAAGCGATTCATTGTAGTGATGAAAATTACGAACAATTTTTACCATCGATTTCTGCGCGTTCACACACAATCTCTTAAATAACGTTTAACCGCACAGCGAGGTAACAGATTAATAATGTAGCGTCTCGTAACAGAACTTCTTTGAGGTCTGTGGGTAAGTGCACGTTGAATGACTAAGGTAGACGAAGCCAAGGAGCGAGTGAGGTAGTGTTGCAGAAGCGTGTCTGTGTGTCACACAATAGGTCCCGGGTTCGAATCCCCACCGCGCCTCTTATTTTCATTCAATGAAACATCGTTAATTTTATGCGCAAATTTAAAGACAATTTTGATTGATTTGTATCTTATCGTAACAGAGAGAGAGAGAGAGAGAGAGAGAGAGAGAGAGGAAAAATACTATTGACAGACTTTTCAAGACCAATTCAAATATTACAATACCCTCCTTCGAATATCAGGTTTGGTGGACGAGTAGTCTCGTAACGAAAACTTCGACAAATGTACATCATAAGGTATCGAACAAATAAATGAACCTTTGGAAGCGCAATGCAAATAATTCGGACAATTTATTCAACATTTTATGGCAGAACGGTTCTTCGTGAACACGAGTACATATTAATCGATTTATGTACAATAGATTCTAAGACGCCAGAAACTAGAGGCTTAATCCTGTAACGTGGAAGAAGAAGGTAAAATACAATTTTATAAAGGAAACGTGCTAGTTTTGATGATGCAAGTAAAGAACACTCTGAAGATGAAGAGAACTAGAAACATCGCTGAAGCATAAAGTTTGCACTGCGACCTCGTACTTCTAAAGGCTTTTCTTCCCCGGAGCTTTTGCAATATTGAAAACGCTTCTTAGGTCATTGACCTCAATCTGCTCTCGGCGATTTTCTCAGGTTTTGCCGCGAGCAGAAAGCAAACGAGACGTTGTTCCTCTGCTAGCTTCCGGACAGAAATAATATATCCTCCGAAAGTCCACGTACAATCCAATGTTTTCATCGTTCTGTACATCGTCTTTCTTGTTTATATTAATTTTTGTTGTTAGTTTTCATGAGACAAACTGTACGTTTACGTTGGTATCGCTGTCAAAGTCAATTTTCATTATTTCGAAGAAAGCTGTCTTTATATAGACATTCCCTGAAAAATTCCTCCGCTTTCTGTCTCATAAATGTACGATGTTTTATTAAGTTTTATTTTAGCGTTCGAGTAACGCAGCACATCCATCATAATAGTGCATAATGAAATGAAAATTCAAAACTTTTGTTTAATTTCGCATTTATTTGAAGAATAACATCCGTGGAGAACGAACAGTACAACTCTACGTAATTCATTTTTTCAGTAGTCGAAATGTCCGGATCGGAGACAAGGACATTTTTTCCAGTTTCAAAACATTCCATCACAAGTACGAATACGTATACAAAATAACACTGATACGTTTAAATATCTCAGGTATTTTAGGAATACTGGTTTTAAAATAAATAGTGATAAAGTAGACGTGAAATACGTTTGCCAATCTTTTAACGAGTTCTAAAAGAGAAAGAATATGAGAAATCCACTCTACCGCTCACCTAATGTGTAACAATTAGCTAAACTTGAGCGATTAATACGCACAAGCCGTTAAAGATGGAAAATATTAAAAGTTAGTGTATAAACTCGCGGTACATAAATCGTGTACTTTGGTCTAATGACCTGCAACTTTGATCTACCCGAATATTCACGTAATGTACTTCAGAGGCTTCAGCTTCTTCCACAATAATGTTTCACTATCCGCATTATTTTTAATAATAATGGTATAAAAGGACTAGGTACAAGGCAATAAAATAAAAAAAATAAAAAAAATATCGTCAAAAAAGCAGTACAAACTGCGTATGACCACGTGGAGGACAATAAACCAATTTACTCTCCGGAAGCAAGGGTAATAGTTTATTCCTGTACCACGTTTTGTCCTCCAATGCTCTCACGTGACTGCGACCAATTACAAGAAACAAATTAACATAGCTGGCTGGTTTTTTAATATAAGAACTAAAATAATTATTTTTACGATTTTCGATTAAACACGTATTTTGAAAGTTTACAATTAAAGAACTATGCTGTGCTGCAACCACAGTATTTCAGTAAACTATTTCTGTTTGGTAAGTTATCTTGTCAAAGTACATATTAGAAATTCAAGACTTTTTATTGACTTAAAAAATTGTAATAAGTAATTTTGAACTGTGGTTTTCTAGATCATGAATTGTCTCGTCAGTGAATCGTCATTGCAAATAATCAAGTTAGTTAATTTTTATTCCTTTATAAGTGGAAGATGATATCAGTAATTATGGCGAAACCAAAATAACGAACGTTTATTACTACAGTATTATACACACGAGTCATAAAATTTGATTTCAATCAACGTGAAGGTTCTCATTTTTAAGAAATTTTAAAGTACAAATTGCGTTCAGAAACATCAAAAATACTTTTTTATTTGTTCCTCCTGTAATATACATCAACCAGCCACGATAAAATATTGTACATACAGAAGGTCGGTGCTCAATAAAATAAGCTTAATTTTTATGTATCTTGCTTTCATGTGGATCGTCTAACACAATTTTTATTCAAGCGTAAACTCGGAAAACTGTAATTTTTTGACAACATTGTGTAGCTCGGGGAAGAGAATCGGATTATCAACAGATGGAATTTCTGTTCAAATCAGTCTCCCAGGGCTAGCAATGTAACTGAGCAATTTGCACATTCTAATTTTGACATTCAGTCTTTTTGCACGCCAGTGATTTGCTCTGCTAACAAGAGGTGGTAAAGTTCTCTTGGTTACCTCTTTTCCCCACGTTTACAAATTATAAATCAGTAAAAATACAAAGGGTGAAAACCTACAACGGAATTTCCTACAAAGCTTCTTTCGCATTGCTAGTTGTCCGTAAGCTGTTTAAAAGGGACACATATTTAATCTATGAATATAATACATACCCCTAGACATTTACATTATTTAAGCAAATAAATGTGTTTCAAAAAGACCATCTTTAAAAACTAATAGTTTCTTTAAGCAGGTCAGTTCCAGGTTTTATATTAATTTTTTGCTCATAAGTCAAGTCAATTTTTAGAATCCACATTCAATATTCATTTTACAATAAACGAGAAAGTGGCCTGGAGTTATTGATGATTTAAATAGAATTAAGTAAACTCATGGTTTTCGTCATATTAAATATTTTAGCATTTTTAGTCAGACTGAAAGCTACGACGTTAATAATAATGTGACGAGCTCTACGAACAGCGTAAGTGGAAACAATCATAATGATTCGAAGCGCTGATGTCTCTGTCAATAAAGTATGATTTCGATGCAATTACCACCTAGATTCAGTTCTTGACAGATTTTGATGACATTTACAATCACGAACATTTTATTCCTCGCAAAATTTGGAGCTGTATGAATGAATAAAAACTTTATTTCATTCAGGAGTTATCTTAATACCTAAGAGATTGATATTGAAAAATGTGGAAAAAGGAAGGAATTTTGGAGACGGTATTGATTTCAAAATGAAACACGTTTGAAATGAAACAAGTGCGTAGCAGAAGAATACAACGGGTATTTCGATTTATTACTCACCATGAGACATGTCATTTTTCAGTAGCAGATTATCAAATAGTCGCATCATTGCAGAGAAGGAGAAATACCTATCATTACTCAGAAAGAAGTATCACACTCTGAGATTTGGCGTAGACTGCATTTTATTTTATTCATTCAGGTTTTTTTCTCCAATGGCTAAAACTTTTCATTATTATAAGACAAGTTTCTGCATGAAACAGAAATACAAACTCCAAGGAATTCCCATTTCATAGGCATATACTTCACAAGGTTTCCGCGATAAATGAGAAACAGTGACTGGCAAACATAGTTCTGCATCCATGTCTGTGAGGTCTTCATCATTTTGTTCAAGCGTTATAATTATTTGTGGCCGGTAAATTCATGCTCCAGAACACTCATCTTCGAAATGTATTTGATGGGCGGCAACTGTGAATTCCGTAGTAACTTACAATTTGCATAAATGACATAGAGTTCGGAATTTCTGAAATTGCCTCCGTAAGTAAAGCGATATGACACGGCTACGGTCAAGAAGAAAGCGCGTCACGGCAGACAGAGAGTGGAATGCGGGAGCAGGGCTAGAGAGCGCGGAAACTGACACCAATAACAAATCCTGCGGACATAGGAGATTGGAATCCTGATCGTCGCTTTAGCAAATCCCTCTGCGGCCTCCGTTCCTGGAAAAAACGAGGAGGATTCATTGGATTCCCTGGTTCTGTATCTGCAGGGCATTGCAGAGTTTGTCTACGAATGTGTGCGCTGATTCGGAAGATTATTCGTGCCGTATGTAAACATCTACCTAGAAAATAATCGTATTAATGAAAAAACCGAAGAGATTGGATTGGATATTGGATAAGGATGGGGACTTCGGAATACCTTGAAACGACCTAAAGGTCAGAGAGGAACATCTTGTATTTGAAGAATATAGCAATACATTCACTACTTCGACATTATCTTCTAGAAGAAATCAATCATGGACGGAATAGTTTCGTGGTTGCGAAATGTTAATGCACACTGTTATGAGAGTTCAAACTTCTGGAGATCTGAGATAGTTGAAATCTTTCTCAAATAACAGAACATAAAATACAAAGCAACCAAAACAGAATCAACGATACGTAATAGAAAATAAAATTATTCCTTTCAATAAGATTGTAAAGACCTAAAAATAAACTAGAGAAGCGTGGGAATGGTGTTAGGAGGGTCGTAGACTCTTCGCTCCTCACTAGTAAGGATAATTAGGAGCATTAATTCCAAGTTCATCAGATTGGAATGTTGTGACAAGTGTGCTATGACTCAGGGAAGCTACAAGATCTCCATTATAAAATATAGCAAAGACAACATTAAAGAATATCGATTCTTTCAGTATTATGCATTCAATTTATATATTTATCATATAGTCTCAATAAGATCTATTTAATTCACATTTTCTTCTGACTTTAATCAAATTTGAGTTTTCTCGCTATGTGAAATTACTTTCTTTCAGTGAATGTCTCTAATGAAACGGGTTTTCAAATAATACACTTCTTAACCCTTCGACTCCCGCAAATTTTTTATAGCACTGAGTACCAGTAGGGTCCCTATGATCCCGGGGGTTCCTAAACCTTTGTTATAATATTTTTCAGAAGAAAGAAACTTCTTTTGCAAGAAACTAAACCAATATTATTGAAAATTAATTTTTAATACGTATTTTGCATTTTCTGACACACATTTAATGTTTTTGTACGATTTTTCGCGAAAAAATATTTCTCATCTTGAACATATATCTACTTGTTAACTTTCTGTTTTCTTTTCTTAGACGTATCTCACATCTTCCTCTCTCCAGTTATCCGTGCTTCTTCTCACTTCTGTTTTCTTGTAATTTGAATATTTACCAAACTTGGTGAAATTGTGTGAAGTGGTTTCGATGAGACAGTACGCTATTTGAGGTTTTTAGTATCACTCGAGCGAATGCAAATTCTTGTAATATACGAAACCTCTGAGCGGGTAATAACTGTTCGTTGAACAAGAACATTGTGAATAGGAGAAGTTTAGTGGAAGGATGTTGTTGTCGAGATAAAAAATTCAATTTGTTGCTGAATTTTAAAAAAACTCAAGAAAATTTTTATTATTATCTCTTATTTCCTTGGAAATACACTTGCAATTTTTTCTTCTGTATGGATTATTTATAAATCATAATCATTTATTTATTTATAAATAAAACTTCGCAAACAGGTGTAATTACGCCGGAGAACAATTCCTATTTCTGGGTGTCGTTGAATGAGTTTAGATACTAGAAAATAACTAATGGCCATCTCCTGCTCGCTCAATGGACACCGTAGCATCGAATTGTCTGATCGTCGGTGTCTACTCCACCTGCACTCTTGCTGTAAATCTAACATCGATCTGTTGTGCGCTCTGATATTGACAATTTTAGGATGAGTATGACCGGATCTGGTGCATAGAATTATCACCTTTACTTTCAAAGTAAAGGATAATATACTAACCTACGGTAGAAGATGTCTATCAACTATTTTTTTGGGGAGGGGACTTTAGGGCTCGTCAACGGCAAGGTCATTAGAACCCTTATCTATCAACTATGATCTTTTTTTTTTTTGGTGTCTATGTTTTTCCATGATTCATCCTCGTTTATCCTTACAATATGATTCAAGATTTCATGTGTATTTAACACATTTCTCTGCATCAAAAACATTTAGGATGAAACAATCGAATTGATGTTACGATCTGCGAAGGCCTGAGCTCCTAGGATATGGACCAGACTGCTAACGCAAAACATCACATCCTACTAGTTGTCCATGAGACTACACCATTAGCTCGAAATGCCAAATCATTTCATTTTCGAAAGTCCTCTTTTCATTTATTTCAGTGTATTCCCACTCATTGTTTGATTCATGGGAATTTCAACTCATTCATGACAAATCAACTGGCATTGGTTCAAGTTGTGAGGGTAGTGTGAAGCAAAACTTGAACATTTCACCAGATACGTCACTTTCACATTCATCATAAAACGGAAAAATTATAGAAGCGCATCCCATCCAATAATAGGGCGTAAGAATCCTTACGTGCATAAATTTGAAGATATAGATGAGAAAAGTATATCGGTGTGCATATACTCGCACTTCAAAAGTAATTCCGCGAAGACAGGAATCTTTCACTGGAGGACACAACCGGGCTCTCAGTCAACCAGGAAGAATGTATTATTGTCCCACAAGCTGTAGATGGTAGTTTCGAAAAACTGCAGTTCTAAATCATATCACAAAGTCAAATGTTATTTTTTGTTGCTTTACACGATATGAAAGTGTCGAAGAATGGTCTACAATAAGCTAATAACAAAGAACATTTCGTGTAAAGTAACAGCAAAACAGTTCAAACGCAAAACAATATGCTATTCATAAATATTTAATACATTTTGTTCCCGGGGTCCCTACGGACCCCATTGGTAGTCGGTACTATATTTTTGAAAAAAAATGCATTATTTCAAAATAAATATAAAAAAGGGCACATAAGTAACAAGAGGAATAAAAGGAACAAAGTCATAGCATATGAATCATTTTCCTTGATAACGGTCCTTTATGCATATCGTGAAAGTTGCTCCGGGGTCCGTACGGACCCCACTGGTAGACGGAGGGTTAAATGTGTGAATTATTTATTATTTCAATTTTTTTCGATATTATTTTAGGTTATTTGTTTTTGTTTTTTAGACAGCATTTTAAATGTATTTTATTTCATAGTGGTACTTGTTTAAGGAGAGTGCATGTTCATATTATGTGTAACTCATTGATATATTTTTATTTTGAAGAACATTTGAATTTTTTGCACGCATTAGAGGTGTGGGAGTTCTTTGTAGTCATTAATAGAGACGAATAGGGGTAGGGACAATAGGGGATTAGCTGCAGCCTATTGGAGGACAGGAATTGGGAACGGGATAAGAGGGAAGCGAGAACGTACAAGAAGAGAACCGAGCTGAGAATATCCAGCGGCTGGGAGCGATTGAAAACTCAGTGGGAGTGGGAATGAAACTCGGGTCTCGTCAGAGGTGAATGAGGAGCAAAAGGATGAGAGACCAGGAGACGCGGGGAAAGGTAGGAATCAGAGGAAAACAAGAGACAGCGAACGACAGTGTGGTCTGAACGCTGCGCCGCTTCTCCTCACAAACCATTGTCTCCTCCACCACTTTCGCTTTTCGCCGTGCGGCGTCGCCAATGCGCTCCATTGTCTGGCCAGGTGTTGACAACGGCTTTGCCCCACGCTTCGCTCACAACTCCACTTTAAATGGCAGCTTGGTCTTAAATTCGTCATTTTTGCAAAAACTCTCCTCAGCTTGTTTTATGCTGTGTTGCCTCAGAATAATACTCCTCACATATTTTCCATTCATTAGAATTGACAACACCCACTAACATTCGCAATCTCGTAACAATAGCCAAGAAATAATATTACATCAACGAGGCACGAGTGTAGTTTCACATGAAATATACATTTCCGTGCAGTTCATGATCACGCATATAACACACTCAAATTTGGTTTCCCCGGTAAATTATGCCAGTTACCGACTCGTGAGAAATTATGCAAGTTTATGACACCTTCGTGTGGTTACAATTTTACAAGAGGTAGTATTGGCAACTAAAATTGAGCAAAATACATTTTCCAAAGAAAGAAAAGAGTGAAAATTGCTTCAGACTTGATTACATATGGACAACTATGATATTGCGGCAATGACATTGTTTCCAGTTATTAAACGGTATAGGACCCCTATATGGCCAAAAGTCGTGATCTGCGGTTGATTATAAGTATTCCAGGCCAGGCCAATGGAGTTCAGTTAAAGAGAAGCTCTTCATCCCAACACATTGAAAATACAGAAATAACGACAATGAAAAAAGGATGGTCTTCAGTGAGCCACGTTTCCTTACCCACCTTTATAGTCAAACTGTTTGAAAAATGGCGTTGACAGAAAGATCCAGTCTCTCCAACGCCATACGAGATCGTCAGAGCGGCAAGTGGCAAACGAGGAGGAGTAGGGGGGAGCGAGGCAAACCTCGCGAAAGGCACGATCACACGGGAGAGCGGTGAATTCCCGGAAAAGGGGGAGGTTCAGGCATCCCAGAAATGCAGACACCTCGGAGCGTTTGTCCACACAGTTCGCTTCTCCTACTACCCGGCTCTACACCATCTTGTACCGAACCCCGAGAAGAATCCAATCTTCATTCCTGTCCACGAGTTCCACCACTGTGAAACGGATGGTCCGTTTCCATAGTCCCCAAATGAACGTATGTTATTCGCGTCAATGTAACTGATTTTTGTTTAAACAATGTCCACTGAAACTGAGATCTGACACAATATATTAGTGTGTACCTAAATAGCTATTTAATTCTTTAGTGACTAACACATTTATCTTAGCAAAGAGGCCAAGAAACAAAATGTTCTTTACTTTATTTGTACGCCGCCAATTATTCAACTTCAACTATCATGAAACACCTATGACGTACATACCAAATTTAAGCTATGATCTCCCGCAGCAGTGATAAATATGAGTGCTGACAATGTAACTGCGAAGTTCTGTGTGTTTGAAAACCAGAATGTAGAATGCACTGTTCACTGCAGCAACATCACTTAGATCAAGAAAATGAGCCATCAGCCACGCGAAAACTACACATGAAACAAAAACTGAACTCAAAAACAGATTAAATGAAGCCAAATGGAACTAATTTGAAAATTTGCTACCATATATTCTGTACTTTGGGAACCGACGAAACAATCTAACAGTTTCCCTTAACGTGGTTATGGAAATAAAATCTCTTAATCTGAAAACTGTAATATTACGGGAGTGATGTATGTCGGGACATTTTGTATTTTTAAAATGGTAAGTCACGCAAAATATGATGTTTTAAAAAATTTTATATTGTGAGGACAATATTTGAAAAAATTATAGGAGGGATTTGACGAGTAATTGTCATAACTGTCCCTCCTCTATTCACACTGTTGGTCTAGTCAATGTAGAAACAGTATTAGGGCAGTGGCATTGAAACCTACTTTAAGATATCAAAGACAGTTGAAGGAAGATCCAGTTGATTACTGATTATGTTTCCTGGAAATGAGGAACAAACATAATTGTGTTTCTCTCTTTTCTGCCTCATAAGTACGGTTTCCCCCTTGTCACAGTTATTTGACTTTATTATTGAATTGTATTACATGTAAATGAGATCATAGGAAACATTTATTTTGGTATCTTCACCCCTTTTTCGAATCACAACAATATAAAGATCGTCAACATAAATGCAACATACAAGATTAAGCATAATTGAGGCATATAAATGAAAAACGTTTTAAGAGCCATTCTTTTTGTTTTACGGGACGTGATACGATTATTTTGAATCATCAGAGACCATAACTTAAAATTCACATAACTAACAAAGTTGATATAACTCAATTGTTATTGTATTAACCTAAAGACTTGAGCGGTATGAAATTTCTAAATATGAAATAAAATTTTGCTGTTTCAATAAAAATAGATTGTATGTCTGAAAGTACATAAACAAAGTAAACTGATCAACTTTTATACATAAATATATAATCGATCGTCTGACAAAAACTACTGTTTTAAAATAATGTGAAGTAAAAATGTACCAATTGTAAAATCTCAACGGTAGTACACATTCAAACTTTTAGTAAACGTTCGGTATATTGCATGATGAAATGTCTATTTAATGCATTTTTTATCAATTAGTCCGTTTTATAAACAAAGATATGACATAGGAAGATGGACGGAGAATATTCATGATGTTCTCACTCTTCATGTGACCAAGAAAATTCCCACAATCGATATAATCTAAATGCAATCACTGGACTTTCCCATATCCTTCACGACTTACATTGTTGCGGAAAATAGCGACACACGCGATTAACATGCAATTTCAAATGCATTTCAAGTTTAGAATACAAGTCTCTCCGATCACTAAATGTTGAGATATGGGTGAAAGAGGAAATATGAGCAGATGCGAAAATCGATAAAATAAGGTATTCCCAAAATTGTCATATTTTCATAAATGTTCGAACAAATTCAAATTACCATAACGCGCCTCACGACCCCGCTGAGCTCTCAGCTGTGCCTCGCTTGGCTTCTCGTCCACAGGGAGAAGCGATGAAGCTTGTTCTCCACCACCGATAACCATATTGGCAGTTCAGACCTGGAATCGATTGTTCGCAATCAGCCAGGGAATTGTCCACCAAACAATTATAATCACCAATTGACATGGAACTTCAATATTCATAGTCTTTAGGCTCCCTATCACTAACCCAAAAACTATAGCTCCAGACATAATCGATAAAAATATTTTAATATCTTTCCTTTCTGGAAAGTAAAATACATAATGGTTTTCATGCAGATTATCGAAAATCATGCTCACCAGTACGATTTTTCGAATAAAACTATCACACATGTGCTCCCCTTGCTTCTCTGGGTAGACTGAACGTTGTCAACAACTGCGTGGGAAAACTCCAATGCATTTTCATTTTCTAAATGCAAAATCGGGGAGAAATTACAGGGTCACTTTCTGGATTAGATCATCCTTCTGTTCTATTATCTCTTTAGGTTTGTTAAACCGTATTTGCCATCGTTGAGACGAAAGTACGAAGCAATACACAATTTTATGTACTCGCACTTCCAAGCTTTTAATGGCTATTTCCCTCACGCTTGTTTCATCCGCAAACTTCAGAAAACCAAGAAGAGATAAGCGGAAGAGAGGGGATAGAAGAAGCAGGACGACGAGGCAGTGAGGAGGCAGCCCATGTGTGATAAGAAGGCAATTCCCGCTCTTAGATGCCGCCAGCACCATCCAAGAGCCGGCGCTTAAGAAGGAGAAAAAGACACGAGTGCACAGGAGATACACGGTTTGTTTTTGCGGGCGAGTGGCTCGTCACAGAGGCCTAGGCGCTTCTAGCAGAAGAGGACCAATGGGACGGAGACAGAGACAAATCAAGGCAAGTGCAGGAACGTTGAATGAAAGAAATGACCACGACCCACTGCGAGGTGAGGAACAGGCGACGAAAAGAAGGTGAGGCTGACGTGCTGTGGGAGCAGTCACCATACATGCCTGGATCTGAAGGCAAGCCAGGATAATTGGAGCGAGCGTTTGGCCTTTGCTTTCGTCACTTTTTGTTAGCGTGTTAGCGTGCGTGGACTGTGTTGCAGAGCCCAGACCATCAGGGAAAGGAAAGTCGAGGCTTGGGCCGTCACGTCACCTGACACCCTCAGATGACAGTCACCGCGCACTCCCTCTTCCTCCACCCCACACGTTCTTCCATCGCGACCAGCCCGTTGACGCGTCACACGCCTGGGCCGAATAAAACGGCAACGAAGAAAATGACGGCGAATTATCTCTGGGCGCTGTGTTCGCTCCATTGCCGGCAACCAACCAGAGTCGACATAGAGTCCCTTTCCAAACCCACCCTTCCCTCTTGTTGCAGTGCCAGACGCACGTCTGCGGCCGACGGGTGTAACTCCCGCAAACAGTTAGTTCGCCTCCTCCCAATTGGGCGGTGAGACCCGCTGCGCTGTCATGCGACACCCGCGCGTCCAGAGGGGAAGGGAGGGGAAATGGAGGGGATGGATGGAGAGTGGGTTGCAGCTTCCGAGGTGAAGGTTCACCGAAGTCCATAGATGGGAGACGCCATGTTACGGTCACAACCGGTTGTCTTCGGGTAGAAAGTGGAAAGGGAATCAACGCATATGAGGTGAGAGTGGGAAAGGAGAGAGAAGGAGAGTTGTATATACACTGTCCCACAAAATTGGCGGCGCAGTAAATTCATCGCTTCATAACTTCTATGTTTTAGAATGTATAAGAGTGAAATTTGGACTGACTGGGGAAGTTCCTATGTTTTATCAAGACACTCCCTTATTGGGGGCTGTCTGTGCACGTACAACATTTTCTCGCGATCACTCAGGGAATTGATAAGGGAGGTGTGGGTGAACACCCTTCATTGGGGGTGGTTAGATGATGGGACTTAAATTTTCCATACAAATATACTGCTTATGCCTAATGACACTAAATGAAAATGCTTTTTATCACGAATCAATCGACTTAAGCCTGAGGAAACCCCAATTTTCCAAAAGGGGCTAAATGTTGAAGGAGGTGGCTCGCAGAGTGTTTCTTCCATTGATGAGAAAAAAACAACATGTAAACCATGTTTCTTGGACAAGCTCACACAATCCTGAATTGTTTTGGAACATCTGAAATACACCGTTTTCAGATGGAGTGAGGGAGAATGGGGTGGAGGTGAATCATTAAATGTGGGAGATGTTTTAATCTCAACTACTGAAATGCACATTATTGAGTCTGTAAACGTGAGACTACGTCTCCTCGACATTTTGAAGTGTAATATTTTTGCTCGTTTTTTTCTCCCAAAATTGCATTCCTTTTCACTTTAAGGGTGTCCCAGCGCGATGGTGCAGGTACAGACAGACCCCAATAAGGGAGTGTCTCGATAAAACATAGGAACTTCCCCAGTCAGTCTAAATTTCACTATGATACATTCTAAAACATAGAAGTTATGAAGCGATGAATTTACTGCGCCGCCAATTTTTTGGGACATTGTACGTTGTTAAAGACACTGCTTAACTTTTTTCCATTGAGTGTGAGCATAATTCTTCTCGTTGGGGTAAGAATATACACTGTATTTGTATTTTTGTACTACGTAACACATAATTCAGTTATTTGTGTATGTTTATGTAAAAAATCCAGATTTGAGAAAATATTTTTATGGTTCGAAAATATCCCAAATTACGATTTCATGCTTACATATTGATGGACTTCATCACCCTTTGCATCAAGTTTGATTATAAGTGTAGCTTCAACAATTTTTCTCCGTTCAGATGTTCACGAGAACCCTTTAATATAAATGATTTAAAACTATTTTCACCACGTTTCATTTATTTTTCTGAAGACCTGATAGACGGTTCATTCAAGTTAATTCACTCATGATCTATGCTTAATAACATGTTTTATTGATTAAAATCAACTTTGATTAAATTGTACATAAAATAACTTGGATAGACAAGAGTTGACAGTAAGTACGGGTGACAAGGAATTTCTCCATAGTTACAGGTTATTTTCATTACAAGAATGGACAATGAAAATGGGAAATGTATTGCAGCGTATGAAAGAAATTATTCAATGTCAGAATACTTTATTTAGGAATACAGAAATGCTAAGTTTTTAGCAGGGAATTGGTATTTGTCCGGATATTGAACTTGAATCAGTTATGTAGAAAACAATACTTCTTGTAAGATGGCAAGAAGTTCTACACGATCTTTTGAACATTTTAAACATAAGCCAACAAACAAGCCCACGCAACGCCGTCGTGAATCTAGTTTCCACTAACAAGCTCAGCTCGGGGCGACCTCTGAAAGGCGCTGCTGTGTAGACTCTCAGAAGGCGGCGGGTTGGTGGTGGAACGAGGATGTGGTGAGGGTCGGGGGGTGAAGGGAGACGTGCCCTCGAGCACTCGCTCACTGCGCCTCCTGGCGGCGATATACGCGCCGTTATAAGGCGGCACCGGTATTCATATTGTTTGAGAAGCTAGGCATAAAAACGTTTCCTTTAACGGGAAAGAGCTCCGCCACTGCTCTTCGCCGCTGTAACCACGTCGCAAACCATGGAGAGGTGGCTGTCCCCGCCTCACTCGTCCTTTCGAAGTGCATCTCCTCCCCGCCTTTGCTCCACCATTCGGTCCCCGTCCCTTCCACCACCGCCGCGGGCGTGGCGCCCTAAAAGCACAGATAACCCGAGGAAGAAAACTCACCTAAAGTGGCCCATCCTGAGCGTCAATCGCTCTCCGGGACGAAAACCGTGTTTGCGAGAGGTGGAGAGATGGTTAGGGGTTGGGAGGGTGCGAGGCGCAGAGAAGGGTGACGTAAGCTTTACCTGCAAAGCTCTTTCGTCCTCCACCCTCGCATTGTGCCCTCCACCGCGAATGTCTCGGGTCTCGTCTAAGTCCTTAGCGGCAGTGACGAAAGCTTCGTTAGCCTCAGGCTGCGGAGAGGAGGAGGGGACGTTGAAGCCGCTGACGCTGCCCGGCTGGACGCCCTCTCGCGCCCCGTCCGTCCCCAAGGCCGTCCGCCACTCCTTGCCCCTGTGAGTCAGGTAAAGGACGGTCTACAGGCCCATCCTTCACGGTAACGGGCGACTCGGTCGAGGAGAGCAACCTCAACAGGCGAGGCACGTGCTGCAGCCCTAGCGTTTACGAAACTGACATGCCATTCAAAGATTCTCTACTGACGACAAATATGCGACAAAAAGTACACAAGATGTTGGAACACCAAATAGTACAGTTCAGTCAAACAAAATAAGTATGATTATAAAAGCTCATAGAGAGTACTATTGAATCCACATAATGCTTCTTAATTTGTTTATCATCGCTCGACTTTCGTTGGATCTTCCATAAGGTAATTTCAATCTCACCGTGAGTTTCAACACATATGTTATTGCCCGGTAAATGTATTACACATGATTATCTTCCAGTACAATTTAATCTCTATCCTAGAATTTTCACGAAACTTCCCGAACCCAACTAACTCAGAATTTGCTATGATTACGAAAAGTGTTCCCTGGAAGTGAAAATTTGCTTAAAAATGGTTTGATACCATGCTTTAGTTGGTTAAAGAAAAGATAGTTGTAAAGTTGGATACGAAAATTCAGAACTTTCCCAACAAAAGTTAAATATTTACTTCTTCGGACTTCGTTAAATGAAACAGGAATGACAATATTCCCAACATCATCTCCCGCATACCACACACGCAATGCGTATTGCATAAATAGTGGTTAAAGGGGCAGGAAATGCTGCTTCTAAGAAAGTGGGTTGAGCTGCAGATTGTGGAGTAAACATTTTATACAGTTATTTCTCCTGTTCTACAGTTAGAATTAAATAATATATTTAGCAACAGCCATTTCAGAATCGTTTAGTCATGGTTACTTTCTGGATTAACTTTCATTTTTTGCATGTTGCAAGAGCTGTGACACTATTCCAACCGTATCGCATAGTGTTGGACGTCATTCGCCGTAGTATATTAATTCTTCTTTAATGTTTTTTTCGAATGCAATAGTCCGAAAAAATCTGATATTTTCTTTTAATAAATTTTGTAACTTTATCAACTGTTAAAAATTGATGAAATCTTTCTTTATCAGATATTATAAAATCCTCACGAGTCAAGTTCTCAAACAGCCAGCTATATTCCCTCCTCTCACGTGTTATAAATATTGCTTTTTAAATTTATTTAATGTTTTACTGTGGTTTCAACCGTGAGATCTTCTCGTACTCTTAACCCGATTTGAATGTGTAATTCGGAAGGAAAAATGTTGAGTAGCCGAGTAAAATAAGTTACCGAACCAAAATAGCCCGGAGAAGGTGAGGGAAATCCCAGATGATAACTTCACCTCGGTCAGCGGAATCGCTTATTCGTTACTCACTCTTCAGTAGAACCAAAATACATTACAAGTATATTTAACAAACTTTGCCATTATATCAAATTAATTGTTTTTGTAATTATTACTGTGTATTTACCATTCATAGCGTTTCTGGAGACCTTGTCTTTTATACACACGCATCATAAAAATTTCCTTCGTGTCTATTTAATATCGAAGTATCGAATAATATAATATCGAATTCCGGATATTTCAACTAATCACGTTTACAATTAAAAACCGTGTTAACATCTCCCATAGTTCATGTGAATTATCAAAAACTCGAAAAACCATATTTCCCTTTTGTTTACCTCATGCAAATACTTTCTTTGTATGTCTCTCACATAGGAAAGCAGCGTCCTCTCAAAATTTGATGCAACCATTTTTAATAGATCTTTTCAGCAATGAATCAGACAGTAATAACAAAGCCGCTAATAATTATAGATAGTATAACGTAAGATATTTCAAATTTTGTGTTTCCATACAAATCTATACCAGTAGATATAAGTTCATCAAACTCGGTAACACAATAGGCCAAGTTAAATAATAAGTTAAAATAAAGGTGACCTACGTTGTTTTAAATTTTTCATCCATCACTTACAACGGACATTCACACGAAAGCCCCAATTCTTTTACATAGCGAAAAAAGGAAAAACGAAACACGCACCGAACAAAGCAAAAAAGGAGAAAAAATAATACGGAATTTTGTTTTGAATACTGCATGCATATTTATAAACAAATAACTGGACTCAAGAATAAATATTATTCTAAACCCAGAGGTAGTAGCCACAAGATATCAACAAGGAAGAAGTCTTAGTCTGTTATGCTAATCTTTATCTGCTGATCAAATTATTTATGAATTGCGTGTAATATATAAAAGTCTTAATGATTTTGTATCCTATATTGCCTGTATTGATATTGTTACGGTGGCATTTATGTCAACTCTTGGTTACGTGCGAACTTGGGTATAAACCTCTGTTTGGTCATATAAATTTTTTGAAAATTTTAGGAAATTCTATTTCGTGGATCTCAATGTGTGTCCCTGATAGTATTTATCCTCGATGATTAATTTTATATCTTATCAGTTAGTGGTTTCAAAAAACAAAACCGAAAACTCTTATTAAATTATATTAAAGATACCGTTCACCATAACTCATCAAATTTATCAAACCACCAACATTACTCAAAATATTCTCACTACATATCAATTGGAATTTAAGAATCAATATTGCCCAAAGTTCACAGAGTTCATGTGAGTACAGCTGCAGTCAATCAATTACAAATTACTTTTAATATTATCTTAAAATGTTTCTTTAGCCAGCCGTAAGTTTTAGCTAACATCTTAATATTTTTATAATTTATGAAATGCACACATTCTTCCGTGTACCCTACACGTGGAGAAGATATGTGATAACTTGCGGTCAGGTGAAAATGGCGTCGAGCCTGGAATCGAACCCGGGACTCCTGCTTTGATCTTAGGGGTGTTAACCACTATACCACCCGTTAGCCTTCCACAACCGTACACCATTTCCAACCAGACCTAAACCCCGGACTCCTGTCGGGACGTGTCTCAGGTCTGGGTGGAAATGGTGTACGGTTGTGGAAGGCTAACGGGTGGTGTAGTGGTTAACACCCTTGCAATCAAAGAAGAGGTCCCGGGTTCGATTCCAGGCTCGTCGTTATTTCCACCTGACCAAAAGTTTTTATTTATGTAAATATAATAAAGTATTTAAGTGCTGAACCAAACGATGACATAAACACTCTCGTATATAAAACTGAAAATGTAAAAGCTACCTGGTATTAAACCTACGAATAGTATTAATAATCATTTTGTCACTCGAATACTGAAAAATTATTACGAATTTATTGAACAATAATTAGATTTATTCATTTTTAAACGCGAGATGAAATTCGAGAATCCATTTCATATAACTGCCAGTGAATGAAATTTTATTTCCGAAAAGACGCGAATGCTTTTTAGTTAATAGATATAATTAAGCGCTTTATGTATATTAATCACGGAGGAAAAACCGTACGGAGAGAAGAATTTTGAACAATCAATAGCAAACGAGTTCCAGAAATAATGGCTCGAAATGCAGCCGACGCGCGCGCATTGAACGGCAAGAGCGACCTGCACAACTGCCCACAATAATCAAACCACTCTCACCAAACAGGGATTGCTATTTGTAAGCAAGCTTCAATGGTTTTAGACCTATTGATTGAAATATTTAATTGATTCATGATTGTAAAACATATTTGAGTAATTCATTTGAGAGAAATGATTCATTTGATTTACCACCAAACATAAACGATGTTTAATGTTTCTGAAAATTACATCTACATTCAAATTAGAATGGTACTCTCGGAGAGAATATTTACCACAGCAAATAATTATGTATCATTTCAATGATTTTTTCATCACCTTAGTATATTTAAAGCGTAATTACTAAAATTAATATCGTCAGACATTTTCTAGAAAATATTTGGGAGTTAGACAAATTAGATTATTCCATGAGATAAAATACGAAATGGTTCCCACATAACTGAAAATCAGTTTTTAAAATTCCGAGTAACTACAACGGCAATTTTTTTTTTATTTCTGAGTATATATATAGTGACTTATGAGACTAGAATATCTTAGTACTCGAAAATAAGGTAATAAGTGTTTGTTGAAACATAAAGTCAACAACTGTTATGTCCTTGACAATTGTTTATCTCTATACCATTTGAATCTAATAACACCTCTATAAACAGTTTTTTTTAAGAAAATATATTTTCCTTCTAAAGATTAAGGATGAAAAGAAGAGGATGTACAATATATTTTGGCAATTCACTAACGTATGATAAATGAAACCAAACGGTTACTAAACTATAGACGACCATTTCAGCAATCTATAAATGTATATTTGCTTTTTAAACTCCTAACTTCTATAAATAACACTGCCTTCACCCTCAGTTACTAAAAAAGTCATTTCGAAACTTTACTTTCTAACGAATTGAAATTACGAAGTTGTTTATTTTTATTAAATACCCAAGTATGTGGACTATTGTTTTATTTTTAGCGAGTATTTGATAATTCCATGTATTTCTTTTATATTTTATAGGTAAATAATTTACAATTACTATCAAGCAATCTATTGTTATAAATCATTTAGTGGAAACTTTATTAATGACTAGTTATTGATCTTGACGTTTCCTTAAGGTTGGTGCGTCATCAATGTTTAAGAGATCGTCCTATCGATATACATAATCAATTTCTAGATTGTTTCCTCGTAAATTATAACTTGAAAAAGTTTGACCCAACAAGTTGTGGCTTTAGTTTCCATATACTGGTCCCAGAAGGAGATTTTGAAGAAACACTAATTTGTGATCTGAAAAGAATCCTTTGCTGATGTCCTCCGCCGCTGCCACGCTGATCCTCACTTCCACGTCGTGCTGCAAGCGATACGTGGTGCAAAGACAGACGACGGGACACAGTCATCGCCAGTGACGGAAGTGAACAGTGAAAGTGCGGCAATGGCGAAGAATGGTAAACTATGAATAGAGTTAATCGAATCGCGGGTGCAAAAACACTCTTCATGGTGTTTTGTGGATAGCTGATGAGTTTAGGTGAGTCTCGGATAAGATTAAAAGTTTAGAGAATTCCACATCTTAACTTCCGAGAACCTACTCTTGCAGGAAAAATTCCATCACCTATGGTCATGCGAAACTTGTAACGGATCGGGACTCGAACCCGGGTATGGCCGGAGAGGACTGTCTTCTGCACCACCCATCCCGACTTTCAAAGTCTTTACATCACATCCACCTGGCTCGCTCCGGTTAGCTTGAGACATATTCCTGTAATGACACATTTTCACCTGGTCGTACATGATGCAAATTTAGTGATGTTTCATTGAACTTAATTCAGTTTCAAGGAAAATAGAACATCCAGTTGGGCAATTTCGAGTTTCTGGGCGTAATTGGCATAGACTTTCACACTTCCCTGCAGCATATACACCTGACCTGACATTGCAGCCGGGGTGTAAGTGGAGATCTCTATTTCGTACAACAGAGCTGAATCCGTCGAATCAGGCAAACGGGCGTTCCCTGATTTATTTACCCGCAAAACAGGGCCAGCGAAGGTTGTGAATTGTGCGAGAGAAAGGGACGAGGGAAGCCTTGAGGGTCGTTGGGCTCTGGAAGTGACCGCAGCTAACTGCATAGTCTCTCGCGAGCAAATTGTGGATCGCAGCCGCTGCGGGCTCCGACGCGGAGTTGTACACAAGCGAGTCTTGCAATGGAAGGAAACCTCCACTGTGCACTCTTCTCCTCATTCCCTTTTTCGCCTCCCCATTCCCCAGCACGACGCGCTCTCTTCCGCGAGTTCTGGGGATGTACTCGATTGTGTTTCCCTCTGCGGGCGTTTGCATACAGCACCCCGCTCTTCCCTCGCTTGGGTTACTCCTTCGGCATTCCGTTCCCAAAGCACTCGCTTTCCCACTCTCTCTCTCCTGTTTCACTCTCTGTCACTTCTCATCCGATTCACCTACGTCACGATCGCTTTTATTAGTTACATTCTGTTTTTATTAGTCGTCCGTCTCCACTGGAATAGCGAGAGCAGTGTTCCACTTTCTTTGAACTTCCAAGGAGCTACAAGAGTGTGTGCCCACGGCGAGGCTCACGGTGTAATTTGGAAAATAGCGAGCCGGCTTTCCTCCCTAACCAAGAGAATTATAACGTTCTACAATGAGGCACCAGGCGACATAAATCGTCATTTGTGTCTTGTGCGCGGGCACGTTTATTTCTCTACACCATGCAATTCGCATTTCGCTCATGTCACTGATCACTCAAATTACTTTAGAATGTATATAAAATTGTATATATTTTGGACACAAAAATCCTCAAAGTTTCAATTTTTTTTTGCATTCTCAACCTAATGACTGGACTGGCGCCAAAGCATACTTTTAAACTCTTAAAAGGGTTATTTTAAAGCAAGCACTAAAATATCTTTCTTTTATGTGAAACAAATTCATCCATGACAGACTTGTTAGATTGATTGAACAAAGATATTTTGGAATTAAAAGTAATCTAAAATGGTTGCATTTACATTCCGGATTATTTTAGTGCTGCTTTTAATATTAAAAACCAGGAACAAATTACGTTAAGAAAATTAAAAATTAAAATCAAAAACAAATTCAAGAAAGAAAAAAATTAAAAGTAAATACAGAATTAAGTATTAAACTTGCAACTATCTTGAGCTCACAAATGCATTTAGTGTTCGTTTGGTACAGTAACAAACAAAAGGTACATGTTGCAACGAACCCTAAACGCAAACTTCAATCCGACTGAAGATACAATTTTGTATTTATTATTTATTTATAATTATGTAATATTGCGGATCAGGTATATGTGAAACATCATTTGGAGGTATTGAAGGTGGAAATGCATACCAAGGCAGTATTTCTCCTAAATATGCTTATTTCCATTTGAACGAACGGAAAATGCCATGCCAAGATCGAATCAGTTTAATCTCTAAGTGAAACATACTTAGGAAGGAACGTACCTGTTGAACGTAAACATCTTACATTTGATTGAGTTATTAAAGTACGAAATATGAATGCTAATATATACATACTGTATTGAAAACCATCACTTTCATTTCAATGTATTCTGCTTACCCAACATTTTCTTCATTCGAGTCAGCTATACTTGATAACGACTCCAAATCTGTCCAATACAATTTCTTGAATTATCTATTTTTGTTTTACAGCATTCCGAACCCACAAGTGCAAGTCTCTCCTCCACTTCGTTAATAAATAAATCGATGTCAATGACTACCCTAGCGTTCAAGTGGGGGAATTCGTTGATAAATATGTAATGCACAGTCATAATACAAAGTCTCATATGTGATGCGCTTACTGCTCTTCATTTCCTGGTCTTGCATTTTCTGTTGAGTAATTTTCTCTTGTATTCTGGAAACATACTCGTAGTTCATAGGATATCGAAAAGTTGCCGAATAGAATGTATTTTCGAATTTATCTGTTATATCTCTAAGGAAGAAATTCGAAATAATTTCTACCAGTATATACTCATAACCCAATTAATCCTATCCTTTTTGGATCGGAGGCTGTGTTTTATAGCGGTTTCCTACACTTAATATTATTGTGACACTAAATGCCTAACCGCATTCTTCCTAAGCAAACTACATAGAAATGACAATTAAAATACAAAAATTCGAAATATAATTGCCATTCCTTTTCCAATGGACAGTCTACATGGCCGAGTAAACTTCCTGCGAATAAAGTATTCGGTAGATAAACTATGACTCATTTACTGAAAAATTTGTAACCAGGCGAGAACACTACCAAATCTCAATAATGTAAATGGTGCTCTTTTATCCCTTAAATCTATTCTTCTTTTGATTTTTTAATTTAATTTGAGAAATGTTACAAATTTTTGAAATACGATTGAATGTTTTATTAAAACCTTTCTACGGGATCATGAGGTAAGTTTGCGACCATAATTTTGATCACACTCATAAGACTATTGTATACATTTAAGAAACTTTTCATCACACAAAAATATGCAGGAATGAAATAACGGTAACATCAGTCATGAAATAACACACGAAGGTTTAATTAAAATGCGGTAACATCATGTGTTAATCTAAAACTCTCAACTTTATGTGTTGAAATTTTTCTACGAATAAGACGATTTATTGTACACAAATAATAATTCCTTTACCGATATCTCATTATGCGTTGAATTATTATATCACTGAATCATCATAAAATACATGGCGGAGTAAATGAGAGTCTGTTCCAGATTAATGAATGCAAACGAACCAAAGTCATTAAAATTTGAAGGTACCACTTCATCAGCCTGAAGTATTTTCAACAGTGATAAATTGTGTATTTATTTATACTAGATGATAAATTATATAAGCCCAACAAAGCTATAAATAATCCCATATAACACGTTTGTGGTAATTCAAAATGCATCGCCGGCCAAAAATGATTCATATAAGTTCGTTTTGATTCTCCAATAAAATATTTTTTACGCTCCTGGAATAGTGAACCGCAGTACTCGGCTCCGACACATTCAGATAATAAAAGTGTAACAATAAAAAGTCCTCACTTGCAAATGATGCAGTTACCCATTATGAAAATAGTTATTACTCATCAATAATGTTCATAAAATATTTTTACGTTCTACTAAGCGCACCTGTTCGTTTTTGGAAGCGAAATTTAAAACAATACACATCAACATACTTTAAATTAAGACATCGGTATTGATATGCTAAAATAATATTCTCGTTGTAACACAGGTACACAGAATTGTATAAGAAAATTGAGTTTTGAATGAAATGAGTATAAATGTTTCAATACATTTTATGAAATTGCAAACATGACTCTCCGTGAACTACATAAAAAAACCAACTAACAATACATGGAATTAACCCAAGGACTAAAACGAAAAAATGTGAAATTAATAAATGACACCTCGTTCCCTAAATAAAAAAGAAATATTTCATACGATTGAGAAACTTGAGGCGTAAATTGATTTTATCTTAAGTTATGGGGTACGAAGGCATTTAGTGAAAGAACGAGCAAATGGCATCCGTATTGTTTCCTTTAACTTACAAAGGAAAATCATTGGCAATGTTTTAACAAGCAATGTAACAAAATTTGAGGAGATAGTGGATCTACCTAATTTAGGGAGCGTCTACTTTCATATGACTCCTAGGAATAAGTGGGAATCCTTCTGGAACGAGAAATTTGTGAACTCCGACAACATTAAATACACAAGTTTTTCAAACATTTTATCCTTTACAACTTGTCAAACTTTCATCTCTTAAAAATATTAAGTATTTAACTTCAGGAAATTGATATTGTTAGTAAAGGGATAAAAATTTGTCCCGCATATTAAAAAAAATCTGTTTACTGACCCGGTTCCAACGAAGTTCAGTGAACTTGAGATGAGTGAATCTTTCCAAATTAGATGTTGCGGTTCTGAAATCGAGAAAATTATCACTTTCGGTGGTTTAATTACATGATCAATTTCTTAAATATTCATATTAAAGTACACTTTAAAATACATAGAGAATAATTGATGTACGGTGTTTTAAACCCCAAAGGGTATAAATAACCACGTTCTAACCATTCCTAAATACTTCTCCAAATTAGGACTCTAAAATAATAATTTAATAATCTAATAAATTGAAAAACTAAATTAAAATGTTCGGAACAAGTTTCGTATCATTCTTCAAAACGAACTTTGAACATGGTTTTGAAATCTGCGTTTTTAATTCATTTATACTTCACTAAGAATACGAATACGACAATACAGTTTTTCTTCATTCTCCGATCCAGTCAGTTTACCACATTATGTGCATTCGCAAAGTAATGAAATTAATTGAAGTGAGTTTCCATGGTTGATAATGTAAATAATGTTTCATTCACTCTCCTGAATGTGAAAATTTGTCAGTTGGGTTGTAACTCATTCTCCTTCTGTTGAGGGAAATGTACGGGACTCAGTTGACAATAAAGGGATCATTGAAAGCGCAGGTTCTCCATAATAACACGAGTTGGGTAATCTATTCAACCTTCTGCAAATATTTTAATTTGTTTATTCCAACTTCCGTAATTGAATACTAATTAAAAATACAAACTTCAATGCACACGCATAAGTGATAGTACATCGGGAATTTGAAGAAAGGTATTGAGTTTGCGTTCAGGACTCATGAGTAGATACTAAGTGGTTCAGTATGGGACTACATTAGCACCCAGTACAATTATCTACTTTGAATCGCGAAGGTCGTGGATATTTGACTCATTCTTCAAGGTCCAGACTGATTTCCAGACACTGAGCTGACTATAAAATTTGTATCGGGTCTACCTGAGGGTCCAAGAGGTCGGAGTGTGATGCTGGCCCTTCGTCAGCCAAGGTCACACGTTTCTGGCGTTCTAACCTCTATGAGTCTTATGAGCGTGCTTTAGGGCCAGTTGTGGGACACTTTTACCTCTTCAAAATGAATTAATAGCTACGACATGCATTCAATACCTGAAATTGTTTACAAATGATATTCCTCATTGTTCTCCAAAATCTATTTGTTACGATCGAGATGTGCAGCTCCATAGCGTGAACAATTATTTTCCGTTCTGTGCAACCATTAGTAATCTTTCACCGATCCAGTCTCTAGCTGAAAAATCAGATTCGTTTTTTCGCTCTTATAACACATGTGAATGTTTTGTGGTAAAATAATCCCGGCATCCATATTTCGACGAGCTCTAACGACAATGGCTGATGCCACAGCAAAACATCCGAATAAATTTGGAATCTAAAAGAATTTTTCATCTAATCACGGAAGGAAGATGAAATATCATTAGCAACATGACGCGAAAACGAGTTAACAAAACCCATTGCTTGTGGAGCTTAGCTTTCCATGTTTCGTTGAAACCAACGTGGTGCTCGAAGTTCATTTAGAAGTTCATAATTACGATGAAATGCCAATTCTGGGTTAGCAATTCACGTTTTTTAACTCCATTGGACGTCAAATGCAATGGAAATCAGAAAATTATGTGTTTCCAACTCGGAACATATCTGTGAAATGAGCCCCACACTCTCGGAAGGTTCATACGATCAAATATTGGCGTGGGTGGCTAATAGTACTCTCTACCAGTCGAATTCTCCGAAAGAAAAGTTCGTTGTTTCGTGCAAGGGGTGTACTTGGAGGTTCAATACACCTACCAGACGGAACATCTCCCGGACAGTCTCCGTCAAAATGTCGGAGTCGTTCAGTTCAGTTGAAAGCGACCTCTTAACATCTCTTTTCTCAAGTCTCATACAAGAAGTAAGTTATGTTTTCTCTTGTCATCTCAGACATTGTTTTCGGTAAAATCTACTGATATCTAATAAATTACAAAAAGGCTTTTATTGTCACTACTACTAGAACTGAGAATAAAAAAAGTATCTTGAAAGGTGAAGTTAAGTTGTTTGCCTTTTGATATACTTAACCGGAATACAGTATTATTTACTGAATGTATTCGTAATTTGTATTATTAACACAGTACCTAATTTAATACTAAAACATTAAAGAAGTTGGCGGACGTAAATGTTGCATAAAGTTACAGCATATTGAAGAGTAGTGTGGTTTTTATAGTCATGACGAACGAGTGATCTCCTGATGTTGTGCAGATACTATTATCGAGTTCGTTCCACTATTTGGCCACTTCGGCGAAAGTGGAGACAGTCAAAACAAAATCAAGAAGAATTATAAGTTGTAGTCAAAGTGCGACGAAATAAATACCTGAGTTAGAATTTGTTTCATTTCTTCGGTGAAGATGCGAGTACGTTCTTATCACGACAGAGAGAGCTTTAGGTTTGTTTCGGGCAGAGTTAGTCAACACACGGTGTGGCCGATCTATCCCCACCATGAAGAGCCGCCATGTTTCTATCCAAGGCATAAAGTGAATCATTTTTCGTTTGGACAATTATTTCATTCTTAACTATTATTTTCTTGACTGTAAATTTAGAATTAACAGATTAAATATAATTAACAGTACAAGAATAACAGAATCCTGGATGATTTATACAACAGAATAGCAGTATATAACAAAACCAGAATTATTTGGATATATATTTTTAAATAATTCACTCACAGAAGAACAATCAACTATTGTATTTCGACGCTGGATTGTTGAATCTAAATGGTTTCACGAGTTCTATCTCCGTTAAATAATGACATTTTGCATGTTGACTCGAACTGGCACTCGCATGTCGTTTTGCTTATTTTACCTTATATTTTCTCTACTTATTGAACAACGTTCAAAAAGGCTCTGTCTTTCATAAAAAATATTATTTTTTATTTTATATATTATGACGATGTCCAGGTCATGCGGCTCGCCCTTCCACGTAATCGTGACCTGGATGAGGGAATTTAGAGGAAGAGATGCTGTGTTGTCGGGGAACTTACGTAACGAACAAACATTCGTCTGGAATTGGTGAGAACAACTTCAGCTGAAAATCGCACCTAGTTCAGCCGAGCAGGTTTAGAACCCGCGCTCAACCGCTCAGGGGTATTAGGGAAGCGAAGACTACCATCAAACCACCGCTGCCAGAATAAATATAAATATTTTAGAACGGATATTTACTTTCTGACCGAAATCTGTCAAATGACTGATGTAACTACTGAAGTTTTACAAGTGCTTAATGTAAGTACCGAGAAAGCAACTCTCTATAGTTGATAATTATCAAAAAAAAATAGAATTTCTGTTACATGGTATATTACTAGAAAAAGTGTGCAAAAATATTTCAACACAAATTTACTGTAGACTATTTAGAAATCCATATGCAATGGCATTTAAAAATGTGCTCTCACTTAAAAATGTGCTCTCATTTAAAAATGTCGCATTCCAAAACCTGGACACACATCGGTCCCTGTCTTCCTAGACTCACTCTGGTGTAGAGTATTCTCTCCTATCATTTTAGGCTAGAATTTTAACATTTGAAGTGAAGAGCGTTGACGTTACCAACTCATTGACGATTATCAAATACCCTTTTTAATGAATTATAATAAAAAACTAATGACAATAGCCCGCGTTCATACGAGCCAGCTACACAGATCAGCATACGACAATGTTAAAATCCTCTAAAATGCATTTTGTTATTCCCTCGACCTGTGGCAAGGTGAGACTTAACTAGAGGAGATTGCATGTCCAATGCTTTAATAGCTTCGTTACTGATACGCCTCCGTCCCTCATAGGTCGTCTCGAAGCCTCTTCTTTTTGTCCCTTCTCCCTGGTTCTCCTGCCTGATGACAACCCGCTCCTCACACCTCCATGTTGCCGCACCTCCAGTCTTCCTACTCCTCCCGCACCCACAGACTGCTCTTCTCATTCGCACGTGCCCTACTCAGCGTTCAGTGGTGGTTTGCCTAGCTCCAGATTAACGTATTTAATCGCGATGAAGTCCGACTTAATCACGCGCAGACGTTTCACGCCCCATCGCCTCCCAACTTAACCTTCACACCTTTATCTCCTTCACTACTCCCCCTGTCCATCCCACCACAACCTCATTCGAATCCTCCCCGTTTCAAGGGAACGACTTTTTCCTGCTCCACTGAAATGAAATCAGAGAGGGTCGAGAGAGACTCACTCGCTCGCTCTCCGCTGGAATACAATGCAACAAATCCATACTAATATATAAATGCGTAACGTGAAAGTGTGTCTGTCTGTTCGCTACCTGATCACGACTAAACAACTGAACTGATCGTGAACTGAACTGATCGCACATGTCTCTCTACGAAAATTAGCATAAATTATCGATAAAAGTTATTAAAAATAGTAGTGTTAAAATACTTCAATTTAAGAGAGTAACTTAAGAAAAAAATCAATCATCGTCAAATTTAATGGATTATTTATTTTGTGCATTTAACAAAGATAAAAACGTCTTTTAATTGTAAACTTGCGACGAATAGTTTAGATTTTTACAAGAATTTTAATGAAGTGAAACGAATTTTAATGAACCGCGTCATGTCTTGAGAGCCAAAATTCGACCGGCGCGGTTCCCGCGAGATGGTATAGTGTCAAGTTTTATATTAAATTTGTATTATTATGAATTTGAAAAATTAGAATGCTGCATATGATTTAAAAAACCAGTATCTTTTGATTTCATAATATAGTTATATTCTATATTTTCCTGAGTAAAAGAAGATCAGTCTAAGTAAAATTCCGAGCAACACCGAGTAATCAGCTAGTGGAGAAGTATTTCATCAAGGTCACATTTGCATTAACGCGTTTCCGTTGTACAACACATTTAGCTTCTTCTCTGAAAACCAACCAAACCGGGGGGTCATACGATCAGAAGGAGACAAGAAATAATAGTCGAAGTGTTTTCCTGATAGAAGTGTTAAGACTGCGAAACTCATGGACAATCGAAAAGTGAAACAGCGTGCATTAGGTGGACAGACACAAGATGAAAATTGATTGTCTTATAGTGAAGGACGAAATATACATTACTCAGGTTCTATCATGAGAATTGTACACATTTACTGGTGATTAAAGCATAAAATAAAAGTATCATCAGAAGTAAGTAATGATATTTTCATTACCTTCCATTAGCGCCATTAAATTCTCACGTAGTTCTGAAAAGATTAATATTATCTGTGTCATAATTACAAAATCTCGTTCATTACAAACACATCCCAAACACAACTCACCGGATTGAAGTTGCAGGTATTTTCCTTGAATATTCATTTTCGTTAATGTAATTTAGTAAATTTTCTCTCTCGTATTAATAATGGAATTTCCGCTCTACAATAGTCATTCATTACGATGGAAAGGAGTTCTTAATTGGATGGTTCGTGCTTTGGATTACAGATTAGAGAGGTAATTTTCATCGCAAAATTATGAATAAAAGAAAATTTCATTTCTTGGGGAGTTATAGTTATACCAAAATAGTTTTAGGAAATTTCTGGCTATTTTATGCGTCGCATATATTTATTAGCTGGATATTACGTAGTATTGGTTTCTAATTTCTGCCATTGAAGGATTATGCGGTAACGGCTTCAATTGTCAATCGTTATCACATTCATTTATGAATTTATCAGTCATTAATCTTATCATTAATGGAATTTCCACCATTTTCATGTACATCAGGTTTCGGATATTTGGCTGAAATATGTATCTCCTTATCACCAATGGTAAAGGTGAAAACGAATTATCATCAAAATAAATTAAACTTTAGGCTTTGGAACACTTACAAAAAAAATCCTCTTCAGTATATGACAGTAGTTACGTATGTACCTTATCTTGGACGTGTAGTGAAATAAGGGTGATTTGTTTCAATGGTAAGGTTCAAAACGTTTTTCAGAAACGTTTTGCTGCGAAGCGATGGATTCTGATTGTTTCATTAAGACCTGAGGAAAAGTTCGTTCGTTGTCGAACTAAAGCGAATTGAGTCAAGAAATTATTTATATGAATTGAAATGGCATATTGCGTCCTTTCTAAAAATAATTATCATCGATTATAATCAATCATTTAAATTTTCTCAAACTAACGCGGAACAATTCTAGTGTTTAATTACAGAAACACCCATTTGAAATATAATTTCGGGAAGTGTAAAAAAAGTCATAGTGGATTATCAAATGAAAATCAAATTTATTGTGATGCTAGCCCGAAAAACAGACGAAAAAAATATGAATCTCGAATTGAATCTCTCACGAAAAAATCTTACGAGCACACAAACTGCACATGAAAAAAAGAATTGTTTAAGTTTTTTAATAATGAGCGAATTATTTGCATTCGGTATTCATCACGAGTAGATGTAAAAATCTGGAAGTCAACCGACCTCAAGTGTCGAGAAAGAAGGGCCTCTACCCTGGAGCTATGGCTTTCAGGTGCGCAATTGTTCCCCGCTGTCACGAGCCTGCGGTGGGGCGGGGCGAGCGGGGAGGGGTGCTGATCTGCGGTCTGGCGCACTCCAACCTCCACATTCCCCGCCAAACCCCCGACCGCCGACGGCGACCTCCGCTGCGGCGCCCGTGCTCGGGGACCGGAACTTACGCACTGCTCGGGCTCACCACGTAGCGGGGACGGACGAGTCCGGCAAGGAGGGGACGTCGCCGCCGAGGAGGGGACGTGAGGCACGCCGCTCGACACGGGGGTGGCCACGCGCCGCCGACATTCAAAACTCATCAAAACTTAGCGAGGTAGGCGGAGAGAGAAGATGGAGCGGGGAGGAGGTGTGGTGCGGAGCAGAAAGTTCGCGTTTCTTGGGGAACGACGTGACGCCGGCAGCGCTCTGCACTTAATGAGCGATGAATAATTGACGGGACCACCCTCCTCCTCTTCTTCCTCCACCCTCCCCCACCTCTCACGGACGACTCCCCATCCAACCACCTCCCTTCACAAATCACCTTCCCCGACCCGCCATCCGATATCGGGAATAAGCTCTTCATCGGTGCGATTATGGGACTTCGATGTTTCGGAAACAAACGACTGAAGCGGCAAATGGGTACCAGGGTGGGACGGGGGGACGGAACGGGGGTCGCATTTGCAACGCGAATGTCGTCATGAGCGGGACGTGGAGAGGCGTCTGGAACGACGAGGGAATCCGAAAGGAACGCCACAGGAGTGGAGGAAGGACCGAGGTTCAAAAGGTGCATTTACGGAATGCACAAAAGTTGCTTCGGAGGAAACGGAGCGCATTATTTTAATTAAGTTTCGAGGGCGCAATTTTTTTCGCGGCGTCTTCTCGATTCCAGTTCTATTTGTGCAACATTATTAAACACGGAGATGAATAGGGAGAAGGGAAGAGTGGACCGAGAAGCCCCCTGCGCAACGCTGTCACAATCGACCCCTCACCCGTTTCGTTTCTCCACTTTGGACGCCATGCTGCTACGTTCCACGCGATTCCAGATTCAGAATTTCAAATTCCAGACCCAAGTATCTCTTGCTGAGATGAAAGAAAGATATTTCGATTGGGAGCAGCGTCAGACCAAACCTCCATTGTCTGATACCATTAAGGGCCTTCTGATACCATCTGCCTTCCTATCGATAGAGGCAAATCCGAAGACCGTCACCTCACTTATCAAATTCAAATAGAGGCATCGTTAACTGTACACATAATCCATATATTTAAGTTTCAAATAAATTTAAAACATTTTCGTTTCCCCCATTTTACTGAAAATTTTTAACATGCGTTTACCAGCGTTAGTCGCAGTTAGTAATATTAATTAAGTTATTAGGGAAAAATTGTCGACGTTTACCGTACAGTTTGAATTATATATTAATATACTTTAGTGATTTTCTACTTAACAGAATTGGGAGACAAAGGAGGAACGTACTTGGGAATTTATAATTTCAATAATCGTTTAATTCTTCACGAGAAACAGACTTTCAAAAGAAAGGACCGAGTAAAATGCGGCTCAATACCTATATAATTGAAAAATTACAATTAAACGCTGCACAAAGAATTGAGAGTAACGGAAAGGATTGGGGATAACAATAGCCCCGACGTTCACCATCATCCATCTCCGTGAACATCGAAGTGAGGCAATTGGCGAATCGAAGGCGGACGCTCTGTCATCATCTGAAACTTTTCATCAAAGGGGATTAACATCGTCTTGAAGAACAGAAAGCGCCAAATTTGTGTCGTTTAGAAGACAAGTTAAAGCATTTAAAGTGAGTCAAACAAGGCTATTTATCCCGGTCGTGCTGCGGTAGTTCGGCTCCAGGGGTTGCTGACGGCCGTGCCTCCCAAGGGCGTCGCCTCCGCTGTTGAAAGGTAAGGGGGAAAGACGTCCACGAGCCCTCGCCTGGAGGGGAGTGTCTAATCGGCGTCGGTAGACTTAGAGATGCTCGAAAACAGCAGAGGAAAGAGAAATGAGAAAGGAGAGAGAAGAATGGAAATATGCAGGAAGAGGGATATAGTATCATCAAACGACCTGTCTTTACACATGAGGCAGAACCCTATTTGTGTATGATAGACCACAAGCAGATTCATTTTGAGAATTAATATTATTTAAACCCGATGCATCGTAGGTAACGTTACTTCTGAAACAGGATTTTAAAAAGTTTTTGGATTCAAATGTCACAGTCTAATGTAGAGATGAAATAAGAGGGGACATAGAATTCATGACTCGGGATTGATTATAAACCTCTCGTTGACTTCCATCAATCATATAGGTCATGTTATACCGAAAACTTCTTTTATTATTAACCTGCGATATTTCGAAAAAAAATTTGTCGACTATGAGTAAATGACCCGAAGTTGAATCTTTAACCAGTACAAATATTTATTACGAGTGGTGTTTGCGTATAGCAGTGTTTTGAATTTAAAGCAATAGGTATTCCTCCAATGAATTGGGAAATAATGTCATACAAATCTATAGTCTGTAAATATTCGATTATATATACGATTGTTATGATAATTACAGTACCAGATTACACAACCTAATATTTCTCTCTTTAACATCTTGCACTAAGAATTCTAGTATATGTTTTATCCAACTTTCAACATGTTTCAAAACTCCGTGACAATAGGCAGTGAATTAAAGAATTATACCGAAAAGCTTTTCTTCTGGAAATAAACATCACAAGAGTGTCCTGGATTTGTGACTTCAAAACAAGGTTTCAACACTCCACGATTAAAATGCTAGTTGTCATTTACAGGAGTTCTACAGCAACAAATATTATGCAGATTTTAACTCACAACTTCCGAGTACCTACTCGTGGACGAGTGTTTGCAACGTCAACAGCCAGGTGAAAATTGCGACGGACCTGGGCTCGAACCAAGGATTCCTGCTCTGGCCGCAGGTGTGCTATTCACTGCACCACCCGCCTCGACTCCCAAGTCCGTGTGCAACTTCCAGGGTGATCCGGTGAACAGGGTTCGAGTCCCGGTCCGTCACAATTTTCACCTGGCTGTTGACGTTGCAAATAATATGCACGTTGAATTCTGGTTTTCTTCATAATATTTATCCATCACTTTGCGTTACTTCACTCCACTTGATAAAACACAGTTCAGTTCAACACTTCTGAGGACTCGATGAATGAATGAAACCCATGGGAACATCACACTTATAAACGATAAATAACACCAATAACTTTCGATATATTTGTCGGTATCCGGCACACAACAACGATCTAGTAATATCTTCTCCTTGAAATATTTTCTTATTTTGCAATCAAGATAATTCTGTCGACAGGAAATAAAATCATTTAAATGTCTAAAATTTATAAAAATGAAAGTAATTACTCATGAAGATATCTATTTTAACATTCAAAACACATCTTACACGTTATTCAAGCCATAAATGAACTATTTAATATTTCGATGAAATACATTGACTCTTAAGAGAAAACAGTTTAATTTTCAAAACATTTTAGTTTACGAATCTTGTAAATAGATGATTTTTTAAACTGAATTCAAAACCCTATATTAATTTTTAAAGTACTCTTACAGATGTCACCGGACATTTTGGAAATATATTTATAATTTCTTCGCGTTTTCGTCCCGCCCGCAATTATTATCCACGTCATGCGCATTCAGGTTAATTGCAGTTCTTGCTGCTTACACATAGAGTCAAGTGAGTTCACAGTTAATATTAGTTTCTTCTTGAATAACTTTTTTGTTCCAAATTAGGTTTCGTTGCTATTATTCATAAAACTAATTTACGAAGTAACTGAAAAACTAACAAAGAAATATATACTTTTCAGTGATTTGAATGACATTATTCGGTAGAACTTCTCAATCAAAAACCGAGGAAAACGCATAACGCATTTCGCAAAACATGGCAGTCTTTCTTACTGCATCATGATATTCAAGCGGAAGGAGGGGGGGTATGCGTGCGAGACAAAAATCTCCTCCAATGAGTTATTCGCTACGAGAAATATTTAACAGATTTGTTTAACTTAGAACCAAACCCCGTCCTCACCCAAAAACACAAAGCGTAATGGAATGTGACTCGATCTCCGGGCCAAGGAGTCATCATCCTAAAGTAGAGAATTTTCATGTGTAAATCGTTACTAAACATAGGAATAGGAGTGATTTATCAGGGAAACAATCACTTTTATGAATATCGATAGAGAAAAAAATCAGTGTGAATATTTTTTTTTTCATATGACACAACTTCGGAAAGAGCAAAAGCAAATGCGCAAAAACGAGACGAAAGCTGCTCAAAGAAATCTATTTTTCACGTGTTATTCTCTTCCATAAAGAGGATTTCCATTTCCTAGACTTCTCTCGCCGCATATCGGAATCGTGGAATTTTCTTAGAACTCCGAGCATGTGTTGGAAGAGTAGAACAAAGTGATGTCGCTGAGCACGATTTCTTTCCGTTTTCACACTCCACTTACGATTCGACCACGTTTTGAAGTTCACGCGGAGTTCGCCTGAAAAGCTGCTGTTTTATCTTGTGAACTTTATTAGCAGTGACATTTGTCTGCAAACGACGTGCGTTTCTTCAGTTAAGAAACCAGAAATGTGAGATTGTTGAGGGTTTGAAAGTGAAAGCGAGTTAATTCGAATTCGTAATAAGAGCTCCAAAAACTACACCCAAAATCAATAAATACCTCATCATTCGGGGTATGACCGTGGAAAAATATGCCTCATCCATCACTTTGAGGTTCTTCCGTAACACAAGTGATTAGTGAACTACATTTATGGATTTTAACGCGAAATTACTTATGGAATAGATAAAATAACTAAAAGGTTAAGAACCTGGTTACCATGCATCACGCATTGTAAGTTTTAAAAACTGCAATCATAAAGGAAGGATTAATGATTCATATAGGAAAAATAAATAATTAATTACCTTGGATGATGGGATCATTCCATTTTCCCGAGAGATTATCTGAATTCCGGTGAACGCAATCACCGCTCAGTAATATTGAGTTAGTTTCTCATTAAAAATTTAACTGCAGATTTGTTCGCCTAGAAGCGTATGGGTGTACGGAATCTACTTCCACCATACACAAGCCTGTCACTACAAGAAGAATTTGCCAATAGGTGAATCTTAATAGCTCGTTTGGAATTTTCATTTTTCAGCAAAGCTGTTCTTCGCTGCAACGGAGACATTTTTTATCCAATTATTATAAATCATCATATTGATTATTCATAATATTCTTAAGATGTTAGTTAGAGTTTACTAGAAGTCAAAACGGTATAACTGACTCGTTCAATTTCCTGAGGCCTATGGATACCTTGACAATTATGGATTCTTCGTTCCATAATTTGGTTTCCCTGCTTAAACAGTCGAAGCTAAAAAGGATGCAAAACACTTTGTTCATGGTCACTTAGTTACTAATTACATATTTTGCTTTGCATAACACTTACATGTGTTGTAAACATAACTAAAGATTACAGCCGAAAATTGTACATATCAACTAGTTTTCGATCAATGATATAATTAGAGATAGAATATCATTGAACCAATAATTTGTGAGCTTGGATTAAAAATGCTTTATCTAGAGACCTCGGAATATAAAATAAATTGTTTAAATTCTATTAACTGGCTGTGAAAAGAAATTTTTAAGACGAAAGAAATTACATAGTTTTCTTGTGCCTTGACTAAATATGCTCTATCTGAATGTACGAAGAGAGGTCGTACGAATGCACTGTAGGGTCCGGAAACGATCTCAAGTACGCTATAAATTTAATTGGCTCAACGGGACTATGAGAACGGACACTCTAGCGATATTTAATCAAAACACCGGACCAATAATTTACCGTAAAGTTCCAAAGGTTAGAGTCACTTAAGGAAATCAAGTAGTTCTCCTCGGGTCGTTGACAACAGCTGCCGCTGTCCTCTAGACGCGCCATTTAGACTGCATGTCACCGTCGTCAGAGGACCTCGCCAGTAAAGGCGCCGCCGCCGAAGACGAACCCGGTCGTCTTTCGTCGCCGTAGAAAGAAGAGAGGCAGAATTCATTTTTTCGAAGGGATCTTCCGCGACTACTCAATGGACGTCATGTGGGATAAGTCGCACGTCCGCAAGCAGACGACGCGTTGCAATGAGACGAGATACTTTTAGTAGTTTTGAAAAGGTTCTAAATGTTTAAATTGGAATCTAATAGTAGACGAGGATAATGTGATATTTTAGATCCCATCCGGGAGTTTCACCGTTTCGGGTAGAAGCGGATTTTATATACAGGGTCTGGACTATGGGTGGTAGTCTCACTAACACCATTGTAATTAATTATCCAGGATATTGTGTTATTTTAATATTTACGATCCATTAGCAATATTTTCGGAAAAAATTTAAAGATTTGATAATAAACGTTTGTGTTAAATTACTTTTTTGTATTCTATTAAAAATACATTTGTTAGTCATATGTAGATATTACAAGTAGCTTTATAGTTTTATTCTTTTTTCAGAGAGTCTCGTTTGATTTTGCCTTGCGGCGCAGAAATGATAAATCCGCCACTACCGGTCATTGATCGAAATTGATGGGATAGTCTCTTGCTTGCTTCCGGAGAGTCAATTAGTTTATTGTCCTCCACGTGGTAATATGAAGTTTGTAACCTTTTTGGCTATAAATCTGTTTGGTTATTGGAATGAAGCGGAGACATCGTAACATTCTCTTAGACTGATAACAAAATATGAGAACAGGAACGAATAGACATCTACTTATTTTTTTAATAGAGTGTGATAACATATAAGAAACCCAGCGCTATAAGGGATTACGACTATTTAACTTTTCCAGTTTTTGGCTTCATTTCCAGGGAAGACCTGGAAACGTCATAACATCGACGTAATGCGGAGAGAGAGAGAGAGATAACTAAGAAAATTGAAAAGAATGAAGGTAGAAAGCGTCCGAGAAAGGCAGGAAGCAGGAGAGAATATGAAAGAAACGTGAAGCCCGACTCTCCATTCGAAGTATCTGAGACGGGGCGGTTCGCGAGGAAAAAGCAATCAAGGTTCGGGCCGTATTACAAGTTGACGCAGAGCCAGAAGTTTCGTGAGTGATCACAAAGATTTTCTCTCCGTCTCGCGGCTGGTCGCAAAGACGTTCGCACACAGCCACTTGGTTCGCAGCCACTATCGCAGGGATGGGTGATTAAATTCCGACCAGACACACGATCCATATTGAATTCGGTTAATGAATCGATTTTAAACAATTGTTCGGGCAATTAATTTGTTCGTTGATGATTTCTAGCGATAACTACATAAGATCAGTATTTTCGACAGATATGAGGACAAAACAATACCTGAAATGCTAGTCAACTTGATGTTCCTTTTGCTCTCTTCAGTTCAGAAAATAATACATTATGCCAATTTCCATTCATAAATATAATAAATAAATAAACGTTATTGTCAAAAAAGCAGTTACAAACTGCGTATGAAGGACAATAAACTAATTTACATGTATACATTCTACTTCCAGAAACAATTACAAATATGTTGCTTATGAAAGTAATTACTTAATTATTTCTCTATGATACATTTATCAACCAAAAACCAAATTAATTTCGTACTAAGGAAAGGCATCAAACTATCCTCTGTTATTCGTGTTTTACATTTACTCATATCAGAATGTATTCAACTTTCTTTCTATCGGGTAGTGCACCTGTCATTTGAGAGCAGATTATGTTGTCCTTCATATTGGAAGAATTAAAAAAAATCCAAGCTTGAACGATATCTTACTGTTTTCCATTCGCAGCCTCGTGCATATACGTCCTCCACCGAATACACACACTTATTTCACAAATTTTGAATATATATATTTTCTCTTTTAAAATTGTTTTTCAGTTCTGAGATTAGTCACTTATAAAAGAGAATCTTGAGTTACGCTCCCCTTACAACATATTTGGAGAGACTTGGGGACACCTGAAAACTAACGGTTCCCATAAAAATAAAGAACTTATTCTGTGTTTAGTAAAGATTTCGATTGAAATTTGGAATTTACCCATCATCTATTACTTCTCCAAAATATTTTCCTTTTAACCCATGATATTTTCCTTATAAAAATCTCTGTTGACTCAAAGCGTTGTTCAGTTAACAGTTCAAACCCATTATTATTTTGCGAAATCGTTGAGAGGCCATTTTCTATGCACCGTAAAGTCAATAAAGACTTGTTGAATGAACCAAGTGATTTACCAACGAAGCTAGAAACGAAAAAAGACTCCTCAATATTACCTAAAAGAAGACATCAATAAACACAAGGACATATTAGTCAACTAACATTCAAACCACTTTCAAAAAAACTGATATGTAGTTTTGTGTGAATCTTTCGGCTATGGCAAACACCCCTCCTAAGGACGGCTTCAGTTTTGAAAATACAATAAATATCAAAGTTCACAACCTCTATTTACTCTTCAAAACATGGAGATTGAATTTTTTTCGTAAAAAAGAAGTGATCGTTTTTTTTTTAATTTTTAATTATTACGGCAAACTGTGTTCCATAAGTCGATGTTTCACTGTCACATTACATGCAAATCCTCCCGATACGAATATCAACTCGACATGTTCAGTGAGGAAAGTAATCAAAAGGGATGTATTATTATTTATTGTGTATCACGAGGCAAAATCGTACGGGGATTGGGTAAAGGCAATCACGCGGTTTCTTGCTTTCTCTCCTCAGCCTAATTTTCTCTAGTTGTTTTTCGCGCTTGGGTAAAGCACGCAGCTGTAAACATGTCCGCCTCGGATACATCTCTCAAGTCGCGACTCGACAAGTCATTGTTAAGTATTGGGCTATTTATATTTTATCCTACATATGAAAACAAGATAAGGATACAACACCATAGATCAGGGTTGGCCAAAGATGTCTGTCTCGGGCATTTTGCGGTCAAGCGAAGGGCAGATTCTGCCAGTCACCTCGCTGAGGAGGAGACGGCCGGACACGCAGTGGTGGCGGACAGCTAGCGCTGTTTATCGCTTTATCGCCCTACCTACCGAGTGAACTGTTTCATGAATATTTCAAAGAAAGGTTCGAGTCTCAATCCTCCATCTCATTCTACGCTGCTTGAATTTCCCGAAGGACAAATCGCTGGACACATCTGTCTTAAATCATAAAGGACGGAATTCTACACTCCATCCATATTTCCCATTGGCATCGCAACCACAAACGTCGTTTCACATTCGTTCTCCAAGTACAAAGCCGCGAGTGCGGGACTACGAAACATCAATTGCTTCTCCGAGGCATTATGCCGCATATTTTCCGGTATGTATGAAAGTATTATAAAAATCACTCGTTTCGCTCGATCCTTTCACACAACGCTAGTTCACGGTGCTTCACGACCTTTGAAACCACGACAAAAAAGCTGCACGCGCCGTATCCTATTATCGACGTGACGCCCGGCAAAACGCCACGACCTTCTTGCGACCGTCGGCGAGTCCTCAGCGCCCCTCTCCCACAGCTCCTCATTCTCCCACTGACGCCCGCTGTTTTCTATTGTTTTTCCATTACGGTGGCGGCGTCCCCCGGGGTGTTCATCGCCTTCCTTCTGCGGCTCGCTTTCCCTGTCCGCTCTTTCGCGCCGCGTCCGCCGTTCGCACCTCCCACTCGACGTGCTAAAAGAGCGGCGCGAATTTCCACCCCTTATGACAATACGAGGGCGGAGGCGGTGGTGGTGGGCTGTTCTCTCTCCGACAATACCGTTGTCCGCGCCGCCCTCCGCCACTATTCCGCCCGCGTTGCCACGACGCAGCGCGAGCTTGGTTACGCGCTTTTGATATACTCGCGGAAATGAAAACTTAACGAAGCGTTTTCGAAAAATAAAAGAAAAACGAATGCACCGACATCCCCCACGTCACTGAAAGGCAGATGTTCGAGCGAAAAAAAAATGTGGCCCTTTGGCAACATGTGGCGTTTTATGGCTCGATGAGAAGATTGGAATAACAGCGTAACGGAGACATTGATAGACGACAATTTCATTCTTGTATTTCTGGAACGCGTCGGGCAGATATTTGGTGTATTGTTCACCTAAACTCGTGAGTAAATTTATGTGACAAGGTGAGAGATCTCCGCTGTCAATAAGGCATTCATATGCGTTTGCACTCGAGCTGGAAATAATGGAGAAAACTGTTGAAATGAAAGTGGAACTTGTCAAAGGGTTTTTCTGCGCAACTCTCGGCACAATATTAAATGACTGTTCCATGTAATAACATGAAGAACCTTTCACGAGTCACCGTCCCTTAACTGAAGCTCCGAAATAAAACTAAAACTGCCGGAATTGATGGAAACTGTGGACAGAAATATAATTGCAGCCCAGTAAAGTGCAAGTCATGCATTTGTAACATGCTCGTAATGCAATCATTATCGTAACGTCTGTTCTTAGAATAAAAATACATATTTTTTAGTCTTTCTGGGCTACGTCAAGAGAGAAATCGATACATAAGATATTTCACTCTACATTTCACTGCCCAGTGGCTATTACTGAAAAACTGAAGGTGGGAATTTAGTTCTACACTAGCGTCAAGTCGGAGCCTGTGGTCATGAATGACTATACAAAACTAAATAGTGTATATGAAAATGAATTAATTTGTTTTGTGATTATTTTGCTTTAAGAGACAAGGCATTAAAGAAAGTAACACGATTTCTGAACTGTTCCTCTATCGTCTTTGTGCTGGTAAAACAAGGAACACCATGTGCGAATGAACTCCATTTTATAGACTCAATCAAACCAAACCACTTCTAAAGTATTTCCTAAAAGATGGTGTATTTATATTCCTGGATTATAGTGTATTTCAGTCTGCGAATATTAATATTTTAAAATTGAAACAATATATTTAGAGTGTACTCTCAAGTTAGACAAGTGTTCTCTAGTTGTGCAACAGTTTTCGTTCAAGAACTTTCTTTTTTGTCCGGAAAGGAAAGGCGAGGTAAATTTCATACTGTTATTTTGTATATTAAATTTGTGACACGTGTGATAGGCATTGTATTGATTGCATTATAAATTACATTATTATATGACATGAATTATTATTATATGAATTTATTAAAAAACCTTGCATTTATTGACTTTATACATTAGTGTCCGTACAACTTCAAGATAGTTTTATTCAAATATTAGTACGGCAAAATCGAAATTTTATTTAACGAGTTGATACATATTAGTTTATTCTCTCATAAAAAATAATTGGACTCGCCAGGTTGTTCATAATACCTAAAACACTATCATTACTCATTCTAGAAAAACTCGAAACTCACATTATCACCAGAGGAATAGGCACCCATCGGAAAGTTTAAAGTCTGAATATTAAATAAGAATTTTTCGTTACCAAATTCTTATCCTTGCGCTCAGCGGTGAATATTCGGGAAGGGTTTAGAGGATTCTAGACGAAACATTTGCTTTCGAACGTACGTTTGAGTTTGGATGAAAAGAAAGTAGTAATGTACACATCTGTAAAGTGATTTCTTTCTATTCTTCTAGCATTTGTACGTACCGGACAAGGTATTTACAGCATGTTATTTAATACATCTTGGAAAGAGAGCAGCCCACGAATTAAATGAAGTTGCAAGAACTGAAATTTCAAGGAGCATAAACTTTTGTCATCTTCAAACTCAGCGAAATACGCATTTCTAGATATGAAAACCGTGATAGCAATAGTCATGAGCTGTCAAACTATAGGGGTCAAGTCGTAGCGCTGCTTTGCAATAAGATTCCCAAGTTTCACTTTCATTAAAACACATGTCCATAAGTTATGGAGAATCAAATACACTCACATACGTGTCAGTGGATTCCATGCGATTCGTCCGGACAAAATTAGTTCAGATCTGGAAACTTTCGTGTTTGAACGGTTACTGTCAGATTCATGTAAGCGTAAGATGTTTTCACAATCGTGTATATTATATGGTGGAATAAATGCAAAATGAAGTGAACAGGTGTGGGTAAATATGTGCGCGTATAAATGAATACATGGGTGACTGTACGTGTACACATGTGTGTATGTTACTGACGCTTTAGAATAATGTAAAGTTTAACTCTCGTTGTTTCATACGGGGATGAGTTTGTTATCAGTTTCATGTTTGTGCATCATAAAGCTGTATTTTTGTACATAGATGTTCTTAAGCATTCTTTTCTGCTTTTTACTAAATCTGCCACCGAGATATGCCTACTTGTAGGTTTATAAAATAATAATAATAATAATAATAACAACGATGATGATGATTAAATTACATTAAAATTGGGTGGTACAAACGGAATAGATGTGACCTTCTGTTCCAATGACGTGCAGTACAGACTTTATGTGTGGTACTATATCGCATCAGATTTTAGAACCGTCATCGCATCTAGAGAATGGCGTCATTACGATGATTATAGTCAGAGGGTCTTTAAGGAGAGAGCGCGATAACGTTTTCATAATATAAAATCATGTGATATAACGTCGCAACATTTGCCTTGAGACCACGCAGTCATCCACAACGAGGAGAACCTCCACCTGCTCCCCTCATTCTTTTTCGAAGGAAATAATTATATCGGCGAAAGGTAAAATGAAAGCAATACATTCGTAAGTGGTGGAAGAGTTTTACAGAAAATTTTCCCGTCGAATTTCTTTGTCTTTTTTACTGAGAAAATATTTTTAATTGTCCAATTTATTTTCACGAAGTTCAGTTCAGTTTCTTATATTTGTTCGTCAATCAATTTGTGGAATATTTTTGGTGCAATATCGAGAAGTAAAAAACAATTGCAATAAAGGAAACAAAACCTTACCAACACCTAAACATTTTATATTTAGATTCTGCAATGAAGAGTTAGAAGGACCATTTCCTAAAAATAAAATCATCATGAATCATTTGCACCGTTCTCGAAAGACCGCACCTCTCGAATGAAGTCAGCCAACGAAAACCGTCAGCGGAGGAACTTCAACTTTCTATTCACGCAACTATCATCATAATTTTATTCTTAATTAAGCGCTTATTCACGCAATGTACGCTGAGAGACGTGCCGAGAATCGGATTAGCAGGACTCCGTGACATGCACCCGCCACTTGGCCAATTGCACCTCCGGATTTCTCATGGCCATTAGAGGTAATTCCCTTCGGCACATGAAGGCCTCGTCTCGCTCAGACTCCCCTGCACATCTTTCATACAAGAGGATCGTTTTCTAATGGACAAACGAAATGTTTCACGTCACCTCCCGACAATTGCTCCTAATTGGACTTCTTGAAGGCCAATCAGAAATTGCGAAGGGAAAACTGGGATTAACTTGCCAAAAATGGAAAAGGGGAAGAAGCATTACAATAACTGAAAATGAAATTAATTTGGTGTTTTTTAATGCGTTTGAGTAAAGTCGCAAGTCAGTTCCATCATCGATTTAAAATCAATCAAAAACAAAAGCAAAAATACATATTAAAACAAAGAAGAATATGTCTTGAATTGAAACATTTTTGTAAAGAAACTGTACTTTTTACATAAACATATATTAGTCACCTAACGTACTAAATCAAGTGGTAAACTTGTATCCTGAAACAAATTAAGATGCGTAAAGAATAATCGAATATTCTCTTCAAAGTAAATCAAAATTACTATTATCATCGAATGATAAATAAAAACATTACTCTAGCAATATCTATGAATAGATTGTCGCAGACAAAATAACTGTAAAGTACACTGACAGCAATGATTCCAAGAACAAATCTCCCTCAATTTACTAATAAGCAAATGAATATATGTGAATAATTGTAGATTAATCAGAAAATTTATATCACAGTTTATTCATTAAACTTTTTTTTTCGTTTATATAAACAACCTTGATTTAAGTCTGTTTTAAACCTTAGAGATAACATCGAAAAAAAATAGGAATATTATATCAATCTTTTATCCTTTATAAAAAGGTGAGTTACAGGCTTTTAAGCAATCTAATGACACGAAAATTTATTATTATTTTTATTAATTATTATTATTTTTATTATTACTACTACTACTTCTGCTATAATAATAATAATTATCATTGTTACATTATTATTAAAATAGAGAAGAGTCCATCTGTATTCCACCTAATATCACACACACAGATTTTCAAATTCGAAAATAATTCCACAAACAAAATGTAGTTTTTCTAACTGAATGAAAACAACATTTACAACTAATTCCAAACACTACATGCTGTAATATTAAATAGCGATTTGGAGATATTTTATTTATTTCTTCAACACGAACAAAGCCTCGACGAGACAATAATAAACTCTGCATGACAGCACTAGTGCGGAAAATGTAACACAATAAATTATCCCTAATTAACCATTTTGTATTTTAACGTTTGCCATGTAGGATTAATTTAATTGAAAATCAGTATTCGTTTAAGAAATAAAAGTATGTATTGTGAAGTGTTCTTTGAGAACATTTTTGCAGCATTACATTTAACAAAATTAAGCAAGTAACCTTGAAATCTGATTTTCTGAAGCGCTGGAGAAGTGTCATTTGTTTGACTTCCACTCCTTTTACATTGTGGTCTGAATTCAACTGCGAATCAAGGAATATTTAATTCGTTTATTACTCTATTATATTAGTTAATTTTATTCTTACAAAATACTGGCTACTGAGTAAAACATTCTCAAAGTCTTCCCACGTAGAATAAATTATAACGAATCAATTAATAATTTATTGCATAATTAGAGAGAGTGTACGAATTTTATTATATTACTTTCTTGGCACTTAGGTATTCTGTTTTGGATATTTGTGTAGTACGTGTATTTGAAGTTTAGTATGTCAACATATGTAAAACAGATGCATGTGAATTGCACAGGCGTTCGAAGAAGCGTGCAGAAAAATTACTCTCAAAATCTCCAGATTCAGAGAAAAGTAAACTGCAGTTAAGACCGAAATTAAAACAGTATAAATATGTGAAAAAATTTGAAATTCTAAAAAGGATATAAAAATAGAAAAGGGGGTGAAAGGGAATAAATTCCTTACACAAAAATTGTTGCAATAAAAATCCCTCATCGTTAACTAAATTGAACCTTCGCAAATTCGGTGCGGGATTTAGTCTTCAAATAATCTGAAAGCAAATGACGATAGAAAATGGAGCAATGAAACGAATTCCGCGTCCTGTAGCCACATGTTAGAAAAACTGATAACTCAAAGTCGATTTCGAAGCGCTTCACTGGCAAGCGTGCAAGGGCGGAGAAGTGGAAGAGAGGCGAAGGAGAATCGTCGTCAATTGAGGAGAAGAAAGAAGAGACGAGAAAGCTTGAGGTCCATTGCACTTAATTAAAATTCCATCTGTATCCTTCAATATTCACAGCGGATCATCGTCAATTTGAAGGGTGGATGAAGACCAATATTGCATTACAACAATCACGTATGCATGTGTGAAGAAATATTGCACGTCAAATTAAAACGAATTCCTAGAAAAGAATGTGAAGACGCTTTCTTCATTTTGGAAAGCAATATTCACACAAGAGCTGCAAAACAGAATGTATCTTTGGGTAAAAAGTACGAAAATCCTAAGATTCCAATTGTGTGTCTCCAATTCAATTGCTAATAATACAAAATAATAATTGTAGTTGGAAATTGTATTATATTAATAAGCAAATACAAGATAATGTAATGAATAGTGATCATAAGGAAAAATAATGCATTTCGAGACTGATTTAACACATTTATTATATACAGCTTACGTTTCGCCCCATGTGTTTGGACCTCATCGGAGTTACAAAAAATATTACATCACAATATATAATACAAATAGAAGGAAAAAATGGAGTGAAGATTATAGACAATCAAAAACTTCAAAGTTCACAGAGTATATCATTTATTCAATTCACTCCGTTAAATCCTTTTGAAAGTATATAAGACAATCAGAGAAAGTTTGGTGTTTTATGACTAATATAACACAAACCTTAGTACGTCTTCAGCTGATAATTTTACACTTTGCGATTTTTTATAAGCTGGTTATATACTAAGTTTTGTATTATATATTGAAATGTGATGTAATATTTTTTGTAGCTCTGATGAGGTCCCAACACATGGGACAAAACTTAAGCTGTATGTAATATATGAGTTAAAACTGTCTCGAAATGTATTATTTTTCCTAATGGTCACTATCCATTACATCGTAATACAAAATTAAATTTACCGAAATATTAGTTCCGAGGTATTAATTTTCTTTTACCCCATCAAGCAATAATGTCTTCGGAGTCCTTCCATGAATACGTAGCAAAGTTTCTTCGAAAATGACACAAGCGGTGCACGAGATGAGAACGTTAAAATTAAACGTTCAGGTGCGCTAGAAATTGCAATACAAACGTCTGCTGGGGGGAGAAAAATAATTAAACACAACATAAGTAAGCACATAGTGATTACTCCCCCAGGCATTTTCTATGTCCTATTACTAAAACGTAACTTTTTGAGAAGATTTTTTTCTCCCATCCAATTACAAAAACTGAGATATTATCTGGATGTTTTTTTGTGAACTGGAGATGATTCGTTATCTAACATTAATTGTTCTACGCTGTTACGAAGTACGCTAAAATACCGCAATGGACAGAAGCTTACCTAGATGGGGGTGGTCCGCCAATTGTCTCCAAATAGGTCTGTAAAAATCATCTAAATTCGTAAATTTGAACATAAAAATTATCTGAAATATTTTTTAAAACAGTAAAATATATAATTGTTAAGTTTATTAATAAATAAAATTCAAATGATATTCTTTATAATACATCGTGGCGTACAGGACATGCACAAGTGGGCATGCAAACACGTGTGTGTATGGAATCCTCCCAAATCTTTCGTGTGTATGAGGGGGAGGGGACGAAAATCCCATCCCAGGTCTCGTGAAGTGTGAAATGAGCATACCGTCCATTTGAACCACTCCTTCGCTATCAAAAAACGTTTCGAGAGTGGGGGAAATCTTTGTCGTAATTTTTTTAAATTCTTGAATGACCAATTACCCTTCAAGTGTGCGACAAATGTTAGAAATACATACTTACGATACAAAAATAAATCACTTCGTCTGGAGCTCCCTCAGACCGGCGCAAACCCGAAAATAACACCATCTTCCTGTCGGTAATATAATAAGGCGAATGCAAACGCGTTAGTCTGTTCGCTCCCCCTGCGCTGCAGTCGCGTCCTCCGCACACCCTTGACTCGGAAGCCATTCGCAGCGGCGACCCGTCAGCGAACGAATCAGGTGCGTCGCACTCTAATCCTTAATTTAACGGCGGGGGTTGCGTCCTTGAATTACGCCGCGCACTCATCAAAGCCCCGCGGCATCTGCAGAGAGAGTGAAGGGGAGCGAAACAGGACGGGTGAGGGCGACGACAAGGGAGGAAGAGAGAGAAGACGAGGAATAAAAATGAGATAACGCGTCAAAGTGCACCTATGGCACAAGAAAGGGATAGCCGTTGTCTTAAGGGGAAGGAGAATGAGGCTCAGGATTGACTTCTCGAGGGTGTATATTATGTAAAAGTCAATCAAGCGAAGGCAAGGGTGAGGGTCAGTCCTGTAATTGTATGTGTGTCTAATGTAGCCTTGTTGTGTCCGCCCTTCGCGCAGCAATGTGAGGGTCCGTCGAGGAGGAGGGTGCGCCCTGCATCGGTGAACACCTTCCCCATTGCTTCCCTGTTTCCTTCCGAAGAAGGGGATTGAGGATGTGTCATTCCTGAATCCGTGTTTTCTCAATATATCCGTTCAAACGATGGAATAAAGATATGACATTCAAATAACACCACGAATGCCAATACGTGCTCTCTGGACGACGTGCTATTGATATTATCGCGGAACGTACTTCTGTTCTGGGGAGAGACGATCCTCTTCATTCAGAACTATTGACTTTGATTGAAAGTGCAGTAACGTAAGAATGCCGAAGAAGAAAGACAGAATGAAATGGTGCTCGGGGAAACATTTTCTAAAAAACAGAAAGTACTTAAAACTTACGAAATATGTAAATATGTAATTAGGAGTGGTATAACGTCCGATGTAAGAACCGTTATTATGCGATAATTGACTCCTAGAAAAATGAACGGATACTGAAATTTTCAAAGTTACAATTAATGGGAATGAAGTGCTTGCGTCATTCCACAAAGTGCGTCATGGGAATTTCTCCCAGACCTCGTCCAGGTGAGTGCGATTTCCTGTAAATGCGTGACCTTCTCTGAGCCTGGGTTCATCAGATCCAATAATGAGTGTACAAGAAGTATTCCAGAAATGATTATCAACTATTTGGGATTATCAGCCAATGAAGGACATTTCTTAGCAAAAAGAACAGTGTTGGAACAACTTGTACAGTTCTGTATTGGCTAGTTTGGTTAAGAAAAATCGTAAATCTTATTACAGAAACAGAATGTTTATTATTGTAATTTAATGAGAAAAGAAAATCAAACATTTTCACGATATTAAAATCTTAGAAATTTCAAATACATAACATTTGATTGGAAATTTAAAAAACTCTATGAAACACTCCAAAGCACTTAAAAAATGAGTTACTGAGTAACATCGCCCTATTACGTACAACCATTAAAATCAATAGGAACAATAATATTTTTAAGTCAATAAAGGTGATTAAAATATTATAAGAAAATGTGTGAGTGTAAAAAAGGAAATTCTGGTTTTCTTCGATGACGTTTATTGTGTCATGAGGTCAAATGTTTTAGAGATTATTTCAAGTTCCATCAATGTTATTCCAGGTATCTCAAATCACAAACATATAAAGCAAACGAAAATTTTCATGCCTCAATTATGACCTATCATGAGCTGTCAACGAATGTTTCCGTTGTATTGAATTACTGTCCTAAAGATTTCTCGTTCAAACATCCACTTATCCTCAAGATATCAGAGGAACGCTGAACAGGTAGGATATTGGAAGCTCAGCTTCACTGTTACACGTTTAAAAGTGGATAAGACAGGCACACAAAAAAACAAAATTGGTCAATTCCAAACTTTGATTCTCTATTCTAATTTCGAATATTATGTAATTCTAATTATTTTGTAGTTTGTTTGTTATTTAAAATTTCAATTATTATCGTCATTCTAATTAATTTTGTAGTTTAATAATTATTCTAAATTTAAATTATTGTAATTTTAATTATTAATGTAGATTCGCCTTTTTATATGTGTTATTTTCTGTACAATGGTTTGGCGGAAGAACAGACCAAATGGTCTGAGCCAAACGCAATAAATATTCTATTCTATTCTGAGTACGAGTGGTTTGACCAAGCTACGATGAAGTTTATTTAAAGATGTATAACTTGTTAAGAACAGCGGATTCAAACAGCGAATGTTTACTTTAAAAATTGTGACAGATATTTTGAAAAATAATTCAAAATATTTATGATGATGAATAAATTAACATCGAAGAACGCAATGAAAAGTGAATTCTGAACTGATATTATTAATTTCGATAATAACTAGAATAATTTATGTTTTAGAAGATGATTAGATACTATAACTCCTACATCATCCTCTGCAAATCCTTGATTGAAAGTTGTTTGTTTACCGTTCATTTTCACAGTTTTAATGTTTCATAAAATGGAAGTATTTCCATACAATTAGATAGCGAAAATAAATTTTAATTTTCACAAAAATTTCATTTCTTCAACCTCGTTAAACTTTGAAATTTGACTTTTGATCGCGGAGTTAACTGAGAGTGAATGCCAAATCTTCAAGTGATTAGAGCAGACAAATATGAATAGTCTGTATTTATAGGTGTTAATACTTCAATTTTTTTATTTTTTCAATGTAATTAAAGTAGAGAAAAAAAATTGTAAGTAAAAATAATGCTTGCAAAAATGATGAACTAGTATACGAATAATGACATAAGTATTTCGTAACCCGTAGTTTTCTTCTTTTTAAAGGTGGTCAGAAAACAAATTGTTTATTTCATTTATTCGCAAAATAAAACTAAAAGTGTTTCTAAACGTAGAGGAAACTGGTCGCTGCCAATGCGAATGAATTTAATCTAACTTCATTCCTAAGTATTTGCATTCATTTCTGTGACTGACGCGGAAATTAATAACGTGTGTCAAGATTAGAAAAAAAATGCTCATTATTCGATGTTTAATATCGAAGCTCTTTTTCCTCGTGGTTTCCGCATTAATACCAAGTTGGGAGAGATGCTTGCAACTTACAGTCACCATTATTTACCGGACGGACTTGAAACTTCGTAATAGCCGCGCGTCCCGACGTCATGGCAGACTCCGCACTCTGCTCGCATTCTGCATCCGACGGAGAATGGGGAGGAAGGGGGAAACAAGCGACAATCACTTCCTCTTAGGATCCCTGACGTCACATTCAGAGTCAGTGGGAGACGGAAGATATTCGGCAATTTCCAGCTCCTCAAGTCATGGTTTCCGAACTACTCTGAGTTCGATTACAAAGTCATTATTTTATTTATTTTTGAAAAGTTGTGTGAAGCTTTTAGGAGACGTCCATATTCCGTTAACGAAAGAATTAATTCCCACTTTTTTTTCGAAATTCCCTCTACAGGTACTGAAATAGCTCCATAACAAAGAATGAGCTCCGATGAAAAGAAAACCGTCGGAATTAATAGAGATTAATTAAAACATTTGCTCGAGAGAATGGTATGCAATTATTTTCACTCTCAAATCGTATTTTATAAAATATTCGTGCTCGTTAAGGAATTCATAGCGTGGACTCAATCTTCAACTTTAGTTAGCAGTTCGAAGCATACCAAGTGCACCTGTGACTTGGCTATTCTAGGGAATAATGGTGATGGGGGTGTTGCAACGTGTGACGGGTTTACCAAGGCCTTCCGTTGGTATCACACATGAAGACACCCATACCTTGCCTGGAATTTGAACCCAGAAATTCTGGGATCAGGGGAGACCTCCGCTTAAAATCGACTGAGCTACCTGTTCGGTGGGCTCAATCTAAGTCGATTCGATTTTCTAGAAGTCACTACTCTCAATGCTTACGTGATGATGTATAAATGCATGTTGCCCAGAGAATACGTTTGTGAGCGTATTGATATTATCTTCGTCGAGCAAAATAAAATTCTAATTCTTTTGCACGAACTTTTTCCCGGATATTAAAAATGATATTTTAATGTCATATATGCATTTCCTTGGTTTATAAAGAAGACCAATAAATAAAACAAATTACTTTATTTTTCAAACCTGAAATATAATTGGGGAAACTGCGTCTCTTTTCGCGGAGCTCACTGTCAAGAGACGGAATTTGCCCTAAACAAAGTGAAGCCTTGACACAGAGTTACAATTATAATGTTATTTTATGAGCAAATATTCAGAGCCTTGAGCAAGAATCGAACATAACAATTCTGAGGTTCGCAGTTTCCATTTTCGCTCTGACACAGAATATTTGCTCAGAAAAACTGTAATATCTTTCGATGTTTAACATCCGACGCGCAGAACTCACTAATGAGCGCTTTCGCTGAACAAGGTAATTAGTCTCAAACAAAGTTACGACACCACATCATTTAATATGATATTCAAATAAGCTGTAAATGAAATGGAAATTATAACGAAACTACAATTAAAAGTTCAATGACCAGTGGCATGCACATACCTGAAGGTCAGGGGTCCATGTGCAGAGAGCGAGGATGTGTATGAGACTACAGAATGAAGAATTTTACTATATTTCTAATGCTTTCTCTAAAAAAATTGTTCATTCAAAGTATTATTGGCAGTATGAACGTCCCAAGATACATACTGCCGTGCATTTGAAAATGTTCGAGCACAACGTCATTTGACTAACAAAATGTGAAACAAGTTAAATTGAAATCCCGTCAGTTGGTCATAGAGCATTAGATTTTATGGCGAGCTACCAAAAGGTGTGACCATTGCAAAGGCAACAGCATCAATTTTTCATGAAAGACCGCTAACGCCTAGCTATAACATAAGAGACGAGATCAAAGATATCGTGAGAGGGCGTTAACGTGTATGCTCTCCCCTTTAACGTTGTGTGCATAGGCACTTCGTTAAGTGTGTAGTATGTTGGGAGTCCAGCTAAGGTGTGGCCGTGTGTGACACTGGCGTTTATCCCGACGACATGGGTCACTGTACACGAGCTTCTGAAGAACGGGACACGTTCGTAACATGGAGAATGCATTATTATCTTGATATTTATTTCTAGCCACTAGAATTCTTTCGTTCTGTTTTCCTCTCGGAGTCACTACCTACACGCAATCATTTAGCGGACCAATTAGGCTACAGAGAAAATAAAACTCTCGGATTCAGTATCAATAGTCAAACGACTCCGTATCTCACAACTCTGCGGGAAACCCATTGAGCTCGTCGTATTTGTCGTGTGCGGTCACAATGTTTCATTTGTTCGCAAACATATCTAAACCGCAGGAAATGGCAGCATTTTCCTAGAGCTATGTGACGTGATTTGGCTCAACGAATTATACGCTTTTTAATTTGTTTCATAATTTTATATGATGGAATGTGGGAGAATGTGTAAAGTTTGGGGGAAACGCACTGAAAGGAAACCCTCCACAATAATTGAAGTTCTATTGTAAAATAGATGAAAAAATATTTTTGAAAAAGATTTATGGAATTTTTCAAATACGCATGAATATATTTCGCTGAAGAAGGAATGAAAATGAACTCAATGGAATACGAGATAAAAACAAATTTTTAAAATATTTGATCAAGTGAAGTGACAATTTTAAAGAGAAACGCTTTTCTCCGAAACTCTTCTGGAACGCACATGTTACGCGGGGAAAGAGACTTGTCAATGATCATTCGTCCATTCCCACCCAAGAGAAGTGTATTATAAGTATTCAGAATACTATACCATATTTGCACAGTTATTTGCAGCCTAATTAATTTCAGAATTTCAATGTTTTCTTTCATTCAATATCCATTTAAAACACATAATTTTAAACAGTTTTTCAAGTCTCACTAGGCAAAATGTTCATTAATTACAAATTTAAAAAAAATAGCGAGACTATACGAAAATTGTAAAACTGAAGCGAATAAATAAAAATTCACAATATGTATTGGAAATCTATTAACGCAATACATTATTATTTCCTTGAAAGAAAACGTGTCAAATAGAAGAATATTTAATTTGTCTGTTTGAAGTCACACAATAATAAAACTTTCTGCAGAAAGTTCTGCAATTTCAAAACTTTTTGCAGAACATGTCATAAATATCTTCACATAGCACACTAAAGCAACTTATTAGTATTTATACTACACCACTTTCTCACAAAAGCGAGCAATATTTAGTTGAAACTGGTACAGGTAAATCGACATGTTTAAAATGGCCCATATGGACATAATTAACACAGTGGTAAAGTAGATCCTCGAGATTTGCCAATTCTATACGAAATTTTCAATTGTGATTTTCAATGTAAGAAAATAATGGCAATGGTTTTATGGTTATTCTTAATTTTCATTCTATGAATAGGGATATTCTGCATCTACGAGGTAGTCCCATATATTTTTTGCATATGTTGATTCTCTATGTATAATCTTATATTCTTTCTACTTGGAGAAAAGCATTCAAATGAATTATGTTGAAAAACATTTTCACGTGGTTCCCAGGGAAGGGATCAGGAAATAGGTGTGGATTCGCTCCTGTAGTTTAATATCAGAACACCTTCCTCTTCCGAGAAAAAATATGTTTCGTGGAAACACGGGTAAAGATTTCACTTCTTTAATGTAATCCAGGAGCTTAGTTCAGGAAAACGAATTTTTGTAATGTTTCAAGCATCACTTTTGTGTTTAAAGCTGACTAACTTCATAGAGTCAGATGACCGTGTTGTAGATAACTCAAAATCACATTAAACGATGTTCTAGTATTGAACTGGGGCAGCGGAATGTTTAATACGGTTCAGTGAATTTCATTAAAGTTTTGAAAATTTAATGGATTAAATCAGGGTAATAAACTATAAGTCAACATTCCGCTCTCATAAGTCATTTCACTTCAGCTTTCATACAATAAAATTTCTTTTTCTTACACACGTGCAAAATGAAATTAATGTTTTCATAAGACTGCAGTCAGTAGTTCATGTTCCTTATCCCCATAACTGAATTCAAAAGAAACAAAATGTACACTGAGAGAGAAATATATAAAAAATTGCGACATGATTCATCAAGAGTTATGTCCTGCGACAGGGCTGTTTAAGTACGAAACAATCGAGTCATTTATACTCATCAGCGGTCCGTTTTACCCTTTATCATTAACGTTTCGCATAGCCAATCCCAAACTGAGTGATGTCACTGGAACCTGAAAACGAAAAATATTTTGTTTGCTAATGACGGAATCGAACCCCGAAGCTTCATACAAATTACATTGATGAGGTGGAGTCGTCTTACCCGTGGTTAATCCGAACCATTTGGTGGAATAACACCAACACTGAGAGAAATATGCGTGTAAATCTTTCCAAGATTGTGTGCAAAGAAGCAATCAGACATTTCCCATTAATTCTACATTTGTTTTTGCAGAATATAATGGGAAAATGCTATGTGCATCCTCGTACCGTGTTGTGGGGCAAACATACCCAGAAAGAGTGAAGATGAGCCCTTAAAACTATCAAGGAAGATTTACTAAGATGTTAGCTCACGAGAAATACTATGTAAATAAAACTTCAGTAGAATTTTTCTGTTAATACATAAAATTTTCTACTTCAAGCATTCAGTTTATGTTCATTACATTCATACTAAAATCTGCTGCACGTTTCAATTTTCACTTAAAATTTTACACATGTGACAATGCGCAGCATTTAGATAAAAATTCTTCCTACACTTACCATGGAAGTATAGTGAACAACATAATGACCAGCCGAAGTCAAAGCCAACTTCCAATGTAATCTTGATATGTATTCCTAAGATAACTTTGTCCCGATATCTTGATGAAGATTCCCACTTCATTTCTCTCAGTGCTCTATGCGGACCACGGAAGAGCAGTTAATTCAGCGCAGCCAAACCGGAAACACACGTTACCAGTCCTTTAGCGACGTCATGGAAGACTCTCAGACAATAGCGAATTTGCTAAATGCTTGATTGACTTTTTGGAGACCTATTATTTTAAAAAATACTCCAACATATGCTAGAAACCACATAAAGAATCACAGTCTGACACTCAGTCGATGGTTTTTGGTTAGATATTAAACAAATCACCCCGGAATAAATTGCACTACCAGGAAACAGAGCGATCTTTTTTTATACAAATAAAAGCCATAAAATGGTCTTAAAAGTCGAGATTTTACAATCATTAGAATCATAAATGTCTATATAATTCACTTTATTTTCATCCCAACATAAGGAACGTTCCTCGTCGTACAAGACACGCTAAATATTACCCGCTTTCAAATCTCTACGAAGAATTACACAAAACCATTATAAATCTAAATAGAGGTAGAAATAATATATTCATCTATGTAGAAGTTTCTCGCGAGGGATCTGGTGGGGTCTTGTGGAACATTCGGAAGGATCTGTCAACAGAAATCTAGAAGCAATGTGGACACTATTAATAGCGAATTTCGTCACTATATACAATAAATATCTATACACAGTCATCTTTGGAAATTATATAAAAATGTTCTTGAAGTTTTTAAAAAAATTTCTAGTAGGTTTTATGTGAGAAACATTTTGTTTACTTGCTGCATATTTACAATAAAAATAAATAATGGTCAGTTTTAGTGCTTCGATGTATGGTACGTCCCAGTAAATTATAGTTTGAAATTCAAGTGCACGCAAAGGTATTGCAGACGCCAACGTCTAAACCAAATAAAATTTAAACGCAGTGGTAGCCGTACTCTGTCTCCTAATGTCATTCCCAGTGCCATCAATATACTCCAGAACTTTTTTCTCAACTCCAGATGGGTCTCCGCAATAAAGCGTCACAGAATCACGCCTGTCAGTGGTTAGTAGGTTCACCATCTGCCAAGCGTATCGATCAATTACACGCCCTCGGAAGCTCCTCTCTGGTTGAGCAGTGAAGTCATCAGGCCTCAAACAAAATAAAAGGAGCGTGTTTACTGGACTCACGGCTGAAGAGAGACGTGATCACAGGGCTTGTCTAATTAGAACGACAGCGCACGGTTGGTCTGGAAGGGGAAGGAGGAAGGGTTGTGCCGTAGCGAGGATCGGAGAGAGGAGGGGAATGGCGGGGAACCGGTGGTCTCACAGTGAGCGACGTCAAATGCAGGGGCAGGAGCCAGCTTCACATCCCGCACAGACTGTTTACCTTTAATCGCGCGCCTTCCCTCTCCTTATCCCAAACGGAACCGTTCGCGTGATTTGTTCTATGCTAAAAAATATATTCCTTTTTGGTCGAGTTTATCAGTGAAGTATACTTCTTTGAAAATGAGTTATCTTCCGATTACTTGTGTACACAACATTCAGCATACGGTGAAAATCCTTCAGTCTCGCAATTTGTCTGGTACGTTTATCAGCACTGTACGATTTCTTTTTGTTTCCTTCTATCATAAATATACAAGATTGTTCCCGAAATTCTAAATGATGATATGTAAAAATCGCGCTTACTTCAAGTTGCGAACATTGTTCCAGTCAACGTGCCTTGATTTACCAGCGAAGACTACCTTCCATCGCCAGGGACTAGTGGCTTCTACACATGTTCTCTTCTAGAATCACCCCAAATGTTATCTCCTACCTCCCTCCATTCTTTAAATTCCTACGTGATTTCCTTATCGTTCTTTGTAGTACACCTACGCACTCGCCAGACGCTCAAGGAAGTATTTGGAGCAATCTGGGCTACATGGAGGTTCTACGCGTGTCCATTTCACCTGAGTAATGGCAATTCCTATTAACCATTCGCTCCTTGTTTTCATTAATCTGCTAGGAGGTTACTTTTTATCCAGATCTTGCTTTTTTAGTTCATACATACATCTACGTTAAACATTTGAAACTTTGTTCTGGTTTAAATAAAACTAATTTTATTACGGTCTTTTACTAAACCATTTTGTAATTTTGCTCCATTAAGTTAATTCTAAATTGTTTTTAACCGCTTAATTATATTTACTTTCGATTCATGATAAACTCATTTTTCACAAATTAAAGAACAACACAAAGAGGCATTTGGTATTTCTGTATGATTACGTGAAGTAATAGAAGTATCGCCTACCAAAGAAATGCTTCTCTGTGTGACTGCCGCCTCGTAGTGCAAAGACGGATTGGCCAACAGCTTCAAAATCCGGTACTCGCGTGTTTCAGAACGGATCTTAGTGAACCACGAAGTGACTTAGAAATTAGATTAAGATCCTTTTTGTGAACTTTTAAGCGTTTATTAGAAAAAATTACGGTGGGCAGAAAGACTACGAAAAAACTTCCACATTCCTCACACACGTGCTCCTGGGAGAACCTAAGTGCACTACAAAGACATTTTCCGAAATTTGATTTAGTTATTTTTATTGAACGTTGAATATATTTTGATTTTCTCGCCAAGCACATCATCTTTAAAGTCTAGAACTCAAAAATTTGGCGCAAATATTTTCCAGGATTGGATCTTTAACCTTTTTTTTCGAAATTCAAATGATATTTTTCTTGATTTACTTTTTCAGCTTTTTGTTATCACAGGCAGCAAAGGATTGAAAAGATTTGGAGCTTCGAAATTTGGTACATGCGTTTTCCAGGGTGAGTTCAAGTGTTCTAAGCAGCGACTTTTTGAAAATTTAATTAATTTTTTAAAATTGAACTTTAAACGTTTTTTTAAATATTATTTTTGCCTCATGCAGTTACTTACAGACCTCGAGCTTCGAAATTTCACACACATGATCATCGTCAGGGACGATCCCTGGGGACTTGCGAATGATTTTTTTCGAAATAGACTTTTCTATTTTTTAAATATTATAGCTGCGCAGTGATGAGATTAGAGCTAAAAGATTTAGAGCTTCAAAATTTGGTATAAGCGTTCTTCAAATTGGGTCCAAGAGCACTAAAAAGCGATTTTTTCTAAATCCGAATTAAACTTTTCCTTATTTAGTTTCACGCAGTTTTTAATGTCCGGCGCGGAATTATGACCTTCTAAATGCGGCACACGCGATCTCTAAGGGGAATTCTGTAACACAACTCAGCGATGTTTTCTAAACTAGGTTAATATTTTTCTTGCATACATTAATGGTGATTCAGAAGGAATAGTTCAACGTAAATTCGTATTTTTACGCTAGCAAAGTGGAGGGTAATACTAGTAAACTAATAAATCAACTTTACTTCAAAGAATTTTTAAGTGTACGTAGACATACTCGGAGTAATGTTCTCTCGGATGTGGGGATATTTTCTTCTTTGACAAGAAAATCTCGTAGAATATTCTTTGAGCCGTGAAGTCTTAATTTGCACCCCTTAACGATATATCATAACAGAACTTGAGCACGAAAAGTAAATTTTATAGTAATCCATAACTTTTTTCATTTTCTTACAAGTAGGAAACTTTAGAAATACCCTTGAGAGCATTTAAAACATTATTCAGGAATGAATTGTAATAATTTTTGCCAGAATTCCTATGTTTGTTAAGAATACGAGCCTTGTAAAATTACCTCCTTTAAAGAATACGACATAATTTTATTTGATTGTAAGTGTAAGGCATATTGTTGTTCATTCCGTCTTTCCACATGTGTAAGAGTATGATTAAAACCCAGTTAGGAAATGGAAAGCACATTACACAAAGGATAACATCTATTAGAAACTTCGTAACACTATGGGTGTATTTCATTGTACTCGTACTACGCTGTTTCATTCATATAAAAGTTTTTACAGAGCTTCGCACTATAGCGTTTAGTGCGCATCTGTGTCTAAGGTAATTCGTTTGAAACAACAAACATCGCACTTTCCGATTCTACTTCCACATCCGATTTCCTTTAATCAGATGAAGCGGGTGGAGAGGAGAGCCGTGACTTCTTCCTCGCTAATGGACGGCGGTGGCGGGATGCGCGAGCGAACTGGATGGCGTTCCAACAGGGAGGAAGGGGGACTGTTTAGCATGCCACTTCCGGAAGGTTCTTCTGCATCCCTGATCCCCTCTTACACTGCGTGCAAGAATCTGTTCGCCTCTTCAAACACGTTACTTTAGTTGGAATTTGTTTGAAAGCTATGAACTATATTTTGACTATGATTCTTTAATAGTCTGTATAATGTGTGATGTGCGTATACGAGTTTTATAATGAATTAAGAGTCTATCTCGGACCCTTATGAGTCTAAAATCTATTTTCAAAATTCAGCCTCAGAGCAAGATGTCGATATAATAGGTTGATTACTTCTACCCGCTAGTTAACTGGAGAGCAAATCAAGATAAATGTAGTGTAGAGTAGACTGTAGATATAGTATAGAGAAGACTAGTGATATAGAGTAGAGTGGCGTTTATCTTGGAGAAAACTTGCGTTTTCGTATTAATTCCACCTTCGGAATAAATAAATAAAACATTTTTTTATTTCGCAGCCGTTACACTGCACGGTTCTTATTAAAGAGTTAAGACCAGGTCTGTATAATATGGGAAGTATCACCGAACACATGTATACCCTTAGCTGAAGCGTCACAGTGGTACTAGGTGAAGATGAGTCGAGATATTATAGTCATGGTTATATTACTTTAGTTTTATTGATCTCGAACTTCCACTGCACAATTTACAATTCATTTTGTAATAATAAATGGATAACTACGTATTTATTAAATAATTTATATATATAAATATTGAATCCGCCACTGCCCTTGGGTCCTTGATCAAAAATGATGGGATGGTCCCTTTCTTGTTTCCGGAGAGTTACTTAGTTTATTATTCCCCACGCGGTCATACTCATTTTGCAACTGCTTTTAAGTAGTGGAGTTTTTTTATATTTAGCTCGTCTGCAATATGGGTGATAGGTATCTAATGATATTAAATATCAGTTGTTTAGTTGAGATGACGTGAAGTGAACTCATTTTAAGAAAATCATATTTTTATTTCCATTTTCGCCTCCTTTTTCTTCCAACTTTTCATTTTGTCACTGTTTTGGAATTAAAGTGATTTTCCAATCCTCTTTTTCCACAAAACACACATTAGACCTTATTTACGTCATCAGCTTATCAAATATTGGAGTAAGTTTCATGCAATTCGGTCAGAATAAATAAAAAGTATTGCATTATGCCAACGTTTCGACCGTTTATTTCAGTCGGAAAGTTGGCGTAATGAAATAGATTTTTTATTTATTCCAGCCAAATTTCATGAAACTTATTCCCACATAAAGTTATGGACGATAACCTTTCAAGTATTAACTTATAAATTTCATTTGTACTTCTAGTCCAGGATGACTTTAGTGTTTACCTTTGGTTTCTTAATCTCTAACAATATCCTCACTTTTATTATTTTCCAAGTTCTTAATTGTGTATTCACCCCATTCCTTTATATTTGTCCTCTAATATTTATTCCCTTGTTTTTATCTCAATATACACCTCATTTACGCTATTTCGCGTTTCTGGACGCATTGGTGTGATACCACTTTATGATTGCGCTATAACCATCGATGCTTTGAACTCGCTCGCTCACAGTGAATTTCATTCATTAGTTGAATTCATAACTCAGGATATTCAAACCTCAGTATTGCATAATTCCACAAATAAGCGTTTACTAAGCGATGCTGCAACTTCGATTAACTAATGCAACGTTATTTAAAGGGTTATCAAATTCGTGGCTGCTTCATGGTCCAGCGCATTGTGATATAGCTAATGCTATAGAATGAAGTCTACTATTTACGACCATTACATAAACTAGAATAAGAAAATGTGTAGTATACGACCTTCTTTGGAAAATTCATAATATTCCAGTGTTGAAAAAATTGCAATAAATATTGTAAATTGTCCAAAGAAAGTCATACATTGTATATTGTATAGTAGAATGAACCCGCAAATTATTCATTCGTATTTTTATGAACAAAAGTGATTAGAGAGAGTGCTTGAACAAGTCTAATATAACAAAACGTTGACAAATAGTCACCGAAAAAAAAAAAATACTCAGCGATGTAACGTACAAAGTTTTCTTTCCGGCGGAGCTAATAAATATTTGCGATTTATTTCATTCCGGGTTTCACCACCCAGTACCCCGAAGGAACCCCAGTGGACTCAGAAACGCAAGCGCAATGGCTCTCGTGATTCTCATCTCACAAATTGTAGATTAAACACTTCTTTCGGTGTGAGTTTTTGTAAAATAATACGGAGAGGAAATATCGAGAAGAGAATAATGCCCACTGTAGTGTGACTCAACTCGATGACATTGATGCTTCGAATATTATTTTCCCTACAGAGTCTTATAATATAGCTCAATTTATTTTAAAATATATTGAGTAATGTTTTTCAAATATTTTTTTTCAAGAGAAATGAAATTTTATATAGGGTAAAGTGGGTATAGACGTCGCATCGGGACAGATGCTGCAAAAGATCGGGTTAGCTAAAATAGCTGTTTTTTCGACGAACTAACTAGTACTCTGATTTCTTCTGTACCGTGATCTGTGCTGTGCGTGTTTTAACCGTTTATTTAATAGTTTTTCTAAATTTATTTCTATACTTACCCTTTACACCTACTCGATAAGTAGTTAAAATTATTGTATTATAGTTTTTCGTCGATATCTTTAGCATTACAAGCAGATATTTCGTTCGAAAACCAGTGATAACTCTATACTAGGCTCTTTTAGATTAAAGGCCTATGCTTTCTTTTGTCCTGCGCATCTTACCACTCACTTTTCGACAGATGCCGCTTTTGTGACGAGGGTTAGATGCTGCAACTCTGTTCTTTTTTCTTTATTAACCAAAATATGAGTCATGTTCCAATAGCGACGAAAGTGTTCCTATTATGAACTCGGACGCCAGTTTACAATTGGAACTTGTTAATAATGAATGTGTCGAATGTCTTGAGCCTTATCAAGAAACAAAGTCAAAGGCAGATTGGACAGTATGCATTAAATGCAAGGTGGATTCATGTTTAATTTACTCGTACAAAGGTAACTGTGGAGATTAGGCCGAAAGGTAAAAACGAAGAAGTATTGTAAAAAAACAGCAAAAAGTAATTCAAATTAAATATCCCGAAACTTAATAATTTAATAACACTTTTTACTTTTTAAAATTTTGTATTTAATATAATTTGAGTAATTTAACTTTAGCTTATTATCATGAAAAAAAAAAATTTGAGAGTTAAAATAAAAATATAAGTTAAATGAGAAAACTATATTATTTCTCCATAAGTCATCTGTCCCATACCCATGCGGCATCTGATCCTGCTTGCACAATATATGAAAAAATGTTTGCCTTCTTTATTCACAAAGTTAATAGATACAAAATTAAATAAAATTATAAAGATTTTGAACAACTCAATTATTTCCAAGTTTTTTATTTTGTACATATTTCAAAATTACAACAATAGGAAACATAATCTGTGGCAACTGTCCCCACTTTACCATAATGTCTTTTGCAATTCCACGTACGCCCAGAGCAAGAAAATTCCATTCCGGAAATAATGCCATAACCTACCTCTTTCCCTAAAAAATGAAACCTAGTTATTACCGTTGAAGCCAGAAATACATAGCTGACACCCTAGTGAAGTTTAAAAAAAATCGGAAAGACACATTTTGACCACAGTGACTTTTCATCTAGTCAGCGTGGAAATCCATGGAGTCGCTCCGAGAAAGCATTACTTATCCAAAAATAAAATATTGTAATTTGTTAAGTATAATAGTTCATTTTGCATGAAAAGGAGAACTAGAATAGGTGATTAGTTTACATGACTCCGTAATATTCACACCAAGAGACTAAAACTGCGTCATCACCAGCCACGCAATCTACGCAAACAGTTGACTCAAGCACAGTGGCAAATTCGCTCGTAAAGATAAACTGACTCCCAAGGTGGAAGAGCTCCAGCACCTTATATTCTTCCGCTCTCTTTAACCCAGTGTCATTATAATTTCTTCTCGACCGTAATTCCCTTTAATTCCAGTCAACACGCCCACTCGAGTCTTGAATGCAGTTGTGAGCGTTTCAAGTTCCGAGTGGAGCAGGGGAGAGAAGAGGGAGAATTTCGGCTCTGTGAGTCCCAGATCATTCCTACCTCCCTAACAAAGTGACAACCTCGGCGTCGCTTAAGTGAACGTAGATGGAACAACACTCCCCCGCCTCCCTCCCTCCCACACAAATTTCCGCCCAGCTGCAGCGATGCCTCTCCTCGTACCCCCGATTCGCTTATCATCACCTCGTTGCCCGTACAGAGTTCAACTCCCACGTCCCCTTCTGTTCGTATGCCCAAGTCCTCGACGCCGTACCTCCATTCCTAGGAGATGACAAGGCGACATCGAGGACTCCTTTCCATCTGAGTGACATTTCTCCAGGAACAATGAGAGGAAGACCCTGTCGGCCCCATCCTGCCCTCGCTACTGGCCCACCGCAGCCCTGGTCGTCAAAAGCTTTGCCAACAAAATCAACTCTCATCGTTGCGGCTACTGAGCTTAATACAATAAATAAGATGTGGTTGCATTTCTACGGTTTTCAATGAAATATAATACTTAAATGACTTGTATTTATTCAAAACACGTACGTCAAAATGATAGTAAGAGAGTAAACAAAATAAATTTCCTTTGAGCGTTTCATTTTAGAACTTTAAAAGTTAGCAATCACAAAGGTGAAGACAACTGTGAAACCGTCGACGAATTTCCGATAACGATGTCGGCGTCAGACCGGGATCTACCCTGTCATGCCTCTCGCGCGTTGTGTGGATATATCTTTGGTGCGTAACGTATGGATAGTATATACGATACCGGCATAGTAAGACTTCGAAAAGGCTTCTACAGAACACGACTCACAAAGATCTGAAAGAGATCTCACAAAGGTTTCGTCATCTTTTTTGCTTTCGCTATATTCTCTCTATGCATTATATGTATTCCCGACACTCAAATACTAAATATGATTCAATGAAAATTAGGGTTACAAGTACTTCAAAGAGAAATCTGAAATATACCACTTTTATGAACATGATCAATACGCATTTGTTTTAAACAATTGAATTCCTTAACTTAAAACTTAATAAGCAATTATTGCTTGTATTCCAATGATGAAAGCTCTCCTTCCTCGCGAGAACCAGACCTTGAGGGTCGTCAGTCCAGAAAAAAGAAGTGCTTAAAGAAAAGACACTACATTCTAGAATCCACATTGAACCTCGGTTACACAACTGTTCCATTTTTACGTCTTCGACATTCAGTGTGAAGTCATAATTGAAGTTTTGATTAGATTCTAAACCTAGATTGCAGTCCTGTTCTCAAACAAAGAGGTCGACGCTGCAGAGTCCGACGCATATGCAAAATATGCTGATGCCGTGTTACATCAGAGGACAACTTCACCTCGACATTTGACATTTAGAGATTGTAAACTAGATGCGGTCACATCACACTTCTCGGAATATTGCGGGCACCTTCTCATTACTACAATTATGTTATGTAATAAGAATTCAAAATTCGTTTCAGACATAGTTATCGGATAGTAATATATTATTCGTTCAAAAGTATCGTTCTCTACTTGTATGCGACATAATCGTACTAATTTCCGGACAACTCAAGTTTTATCGCACTCGTTATGTCACTTTGCATAAAAGCACTTACAAGAGGGATTCATTATAATATTAAATAAGAAATGAATTCTACCTACTTTAGTTCGTTTTTTGGCGCAGATATGCCTAAATTTTATTCTCCTGTCAACACTAACTTCGATCAAGTGTGATTACCGTAAGAAGCTGTGAGATAACGATACGTTATTCATAAACAGATACTTTACGTCCTCTCGTCATGAAAAGCTCCCCTTCTCCGACCTTCCAAATATTTCCCAATGGTGTATTGCGGGTGGCTCCATTGACTTTCGTACCAAAACTCATTCATCACACGTTGTTGAAATTGTAATAGATTCTTCCGAAGAGTATCATCATTCAACCAAATCCAGGAACTTTCAAGCGGACAGCGCATAAAGAGTCAATACAAATTTCGTCGACCTGGGTTAAACACACTACGTGGCAATACTTGAAACAATTTAGTAATGCATGATATATAGTGCTATTTAGTAAAAATTGTGAGTATAAAGAAGAAACTATCTGTGCAATTTACGCACCAGTTTTTAATTTTACTTTATTCATAGCCATATCGATATCTTACTGCTAGATAAATAATTCGCTGGCAATGATATTTTTGGGCACTTTTCGGAACTCTTACCTAAGGCATCATCCTAACTTTCTGGACGACGCACGTTACTTTCGTCGGTTGGAATGTTCTGTGTTCTTGTTCAATATTCCCACACATTTTCATTCTGTACATTTTTTCCTTCTGTCTCTTCTCGTAAATAAACTGGTAGTAAGTTTTTTTTCCTTTTTTCAGTTTTGTTTCAGTCAATGTTTCAAATAAAATACCCAACTCTGAACATACACATCTATTATAATTTATTCTTCTTCATTTCATCTGATGCAGAATTAATGCGCCCGTTATTGGAGTTACCCCTTTCTGTGGTTTATTATCGCATTGCTGTAGAAACTTTAATCGCATTATACTCCTCAATTTAGTGAATGAGTACATGCGCTTTGAATTATTACAAATTATTTATCAATACATAAGTATTATTTTATCAATTCATGGGTATTAATTTCAAATTCAATTTAAACGGTTTTATGTACTTCAAAATATTGTTATATCTAGAAAATATGACTATTATGTTCCACTTCAACTTGATCGTTATAGCTTCCTACGTCCGCTGCATACGTTATTATCTCGGGAAGAATTAAATAGTTCGAAAGATCATGAAAAGGCAATAATTGTGAATAGGCGAAAGAAAATCTTTGTGAAAAGACGTGACCACAATTTGTAGGTTTCGACGCTGTTTTTTCTAAGCCAGAATGATGAAGGTAATTAGTAGTAAAACAACGATCACATTGTACAATATATAGATTTATTAATTTAATTATTTATTCATTCATTTATTCATATTTACTCTCCAGTTAATCATTATTTTGTAAATTACACTTTATTTAGATAACTGTTGGTAACGAAAGTTACAAATGACAATTTTCGTGCCTCCGTAAGCAAATCAGATCTGTTAGATAACTGTCATGTCTATATGAAAATATCCAAGCGGATGAAACGTACGTGGAACAAGGGAATGGCACAGAGAGAGAGAGAGAGAGAGAGAGAAAGAGAGATTAAAATGAAGATTTGTGAATAAGGGAAACACTATTGTAACATCACACCAAAAGCCCTTATGCGGTGTGAGTATTATTTGGTAGAAGCGGGATCTACATAAATACCACAATCCCTATGGTAATTTTCGTCGCTGCTACCAGCCCAGTTTCCCGGGCAATCAAACACACGTGTAATAACAATAAATAATGATTTAATACAAATTAAACAGAATTCTGATTTTTCAAACGGAGACAAACTCTCAAAATCATTAATACATATAAAAATCTGTTATTACACAAGTAATGCTATCGAAAAGCATTAATTACACGTTGATAAATTTTAGTTGAAGACAACTAATTAGTAAAAACCATCTAGGTTATATGAACTTCCAAAATTACACGTTGAACTGTTACAAGATACGTCATTCGTACTAGTAAACAGTTTACCAAGACCACCGCAGCAGTCTTATGATTCATCAAGTCTCTGCGACCGATGCTAGCCAGGTCACATCTCCCGTAACCTGCGGATCTCTATTCCCATGTAAAAAGTCGTCGAGGATCTTCACTACTCCCAATATATACAGAAGAGGAAGTCACGTTATCAGCAAATAACCTTCGCTACCACACCGTGCAAGTACTCTTCTTGTTCACCCCTTCGGCTCCTAGGAACGCAGTGACTCCACCGCGAAGGCGAGCCGCCGTCGGTCCCAGCTTGGCGCCCGCTCGCACCCTCTTCACAGTATATCATTGTTTTTACATCCAGAGAAGTACTTCATTCACAACATCTTAACATTCTTCTTTTCACCGACATTCCATAGTGGGCCATCGCCTTAGTAAAATCCTTCCTTCAGAAATAATGAAATACCAAAGAGAATCGTGCGCTGGTCACAAGCGTTCGCCGACATTCTTCGAGAACAATCGTACTTTCCATAGGAAGTGAAAGATGTACGTTCAAACAATACCTCCATAACTGAAGAGGCTTAGGGTGGGTCCCAAAATCGTCGCCCTTCCGTCTTAGCGGCGACCGGTCAGACTGTAATCTTCTTAGCAATGTTCGGCTTGTGAAATGCGAAGAAATATTAATAATTCACAAATCGACAGAATGTCTTGGCTCTGACGTTTCAACTATAATGAGGTGAAAATATGTCGATCGGACCATGGTTTCTTGAGATAAACAGAATCGCAGAAAAGTATGAGGCTCAAATCCATTGGTATGAGAGACCAAATATCTTGGACAATGCGCGAGCTGTTTCCTTTCTATCTTCATCTATTTCTCCCCGTTCATGCATCTCCATGCATTTTAGTAGGGTAAGAGTCGTATACAAAGTTAGCTCTTTCATCATTCGCATGGTTTATGTTGCACGGAAGATACCCAAGGTCTTCCAGATCACAAGTCGCAGTAGGAAAGGTATTAAATCAGAGAAAACATAATTCTATAATAATAATAATAATAATTTATTTATCTGAAAATGAGCAATGCTCGGTGGCAGATGCAAAACATAATAGACATAATAAGAATATACATAATACGATAATGTGAAATTAAAAACCTTCGCCCAAATATCTATAAAATACACACACGGAATAGAATGCTTAGAAAATTAGTACACAATAAGCGATAAGGATAAGTTACATAGGAAATTAAAAAAATAAATTAGGTCCTTATATGTGTATATTCACAAACGTACAGAAACACATTTTCACTTACAAACAGATACTGACACACGCTCATACGTACAAGCACGCTTCAATATACACAAATATACCATTACTCCTCCTATAACCTTAATGTAAATATAATTGCTATAATATAATTAAAACAAATTAATAACTATAAAAATAACGCCAAAACAGGATTGCTGTGAATAGTCACGCACACTTCTCATCACTGCACTACACTGCACTGCAATTCTATTTGCTCTTAGCATAATCTTCCAGAATGTTATAGCATTTCTCTTTGTTTTTTGCTGAACCCAAGAGCCCTGCTATAGGATGTTTCTGTTGGTTTCATTTCTGATAGTTTGGTTTGGTTTTGTGGCGTGTATAAAAAAAACGTTTTCTCCAGCTACTTCTTTGACAAGATGTTCAATAATATTTCTCTCTGCCAATTGTATGGCCATTTTTCGTAAATGATTTCGAGTAAATCCTTCCCCCCACACAGAAACGAAACCTCCATACCAACGCAATAGGGAGCCAGCTCTTCAAAATCTTTATCCAAAACTGAAGGTCTGGCCTATTTTGTTTTTTGCGTTTTCTTAGGTGTACCGTACTTCAAGCTCATAAGTTCTGTTTTTGGAACATTTAACTGTTTCTTTTTTTCTATTAGCCTTCTTCCAACCCATTGTCTTTTTCCTAACTGCATCAATACCTTGAGCCATATTAGACGAACTCCGCTTTCTTTGTTCAACCTTCTTTATTATCTCCTTGTATCTGCAAGAGAAATCCAAGTGAAGAAGAGTGCGGACAAATACAGGCAGACTTTAAACTGGCAAAAATAAGGGGTCCGGTTTGCACGATCATGACCCACATTTTCTTACCACAATAATTGTTAACCATACAACTAAGTGAAACACTTTAGTGATAAATATTAACCTTAAACCTTACAGTTTATATAATATGTGTGTATACCTATATGTATATACCCAAACAAATATTAGGACAATTTTCTTTTGATATCAGATATTTTCCCTCCATATTCCTCCCGTCTGTGTGCTCTCTTACATCTGTAGTGAATGAGGATTGGATTTGACTCAAATTCGTTATATCATGTGCAATTCACCCTGCTTGTAAATAAATAATACTGTAAGTCATAAATTGAAGGAGACTTATTATTTTCAAGTAGAGTGGTACATTCTTCGAATACAAAAAAACAAAAAACAAACGGACGAATAAACGAACGAAAAATCAGATTTGGACTAATATATATGGATTATTTGACTAAAGGCAACATATAAGTAATATACGGTCCAATTTCATTCTTTGCCGTTGTAACACCACGTAGACTGAAGATCTTGAATAAAATTCTTTAAGAATTCTACCCAAAACCACGTAAATGCGTTTCCAGCAATGAGTAAGTATATTGACAGTGCTTGCTCACAGTAATTAAAACGTCCTTTCATGGCCACCATTGCAACAGTTCATTGTCCGTCAACCATCCACTTCATAGATATATTTTGCCTTGAACCTGAGGGTTGCACTGATGGACGTTTCCACAGTTGAGAATTACTTGTTTAAATGGGAAATTACTGTGCTCGTGCTAGGTAAAACTACACCAAATATAATAAACCTAGATACATTAAAATTCCACGTAAATCATAGAAAAGGTCTATGAAGAACCCGTCCATACCAAGAATATCTCCCCCATCTGCAACCTAGTGTGATCGATCTAAAACGCAGAATTTTCCCAACACGTTGGGGATAAATCTCCGAATGACCGCCTTTATCTCGAAGCTCCAGCGTCGAGTTATCGATGAGATAGAAAACAGCTATCACTTCGAGCCTGTCGCTTCGTTCATCTGTCTGCGCGCATCCGTCAAACAGACATTAGATGAGGGGATTCTCACGGAATTTGATTGTCGGGAGAACAAAGACGCCAGGAAAGTTATCGCCTCTCAAAATGATGCGTTGGAGGAGAGAAGAGAGGAGTTGCAACGCAAGTACGACTTTTTCCCTCAGAGGAAAATACAGATATTTTACAGTGAAGTGCGCAGAAGTTGTCGAGTGAAAATGCTTTCACTGTCATGGACATTAGTAGTAAGCTTTCCTCAAAAATATTTTCCCCGTAATTCAGGATATGTATTATTCATTATAGTTCGAGCCCGTTCATTTCTCTTTTCAGTAATAGTGTCTGGTTGACGGAGATTTCTTTCGACATATATTAATGCATAATTAACCCCCCAACAGTTTCTCCCTACCGTGCGCACTAGTAATGGTTCCCAGAAACCAAGGCGGCTTTGTAGGGGTGAAATGAAAAGATGATTGATGTGAATGAGATGAAACGTTGATGAGTGACAGTTGTGGGGGAATGAAAGGTAAGGGAAACGTTAAGTACCGCGTGAAAAAAATATCGCAAAACCACTTTGGCCATCACTGCATATTCTATTTGGAACACATCCGGGATTTGCCTGGATATTTGCAAAAATGAATATTGCGGTTTCAACGACAGACGTAATACATATTCCGCTGTCTACGACATTTCTTGAAATATAAATATAGATCTATATGTTTAAATCCGAGATATTCTGTCTCTCCCTTTTGACATTTATATTTCACACATCTGATAAGGAATCCCTAAGTTTCCAAATGAACTACAATATTGATTAATTAATAGTATCTGATATTTTGGCTAACTAGAATCTTTATTCATCCCACTATGGATGACGGAATAGTGCCTTGTGTACTGTCTCAGACTGTTAAGTACATAGACGAATTCGAACAGAAATTTCATGCTTTACACTGATAAGGCATATAAATGCGTGCAGGATCTCGAATTGGACGTGGTTTCATCAAAGGTTGGAGGGAAGAGCAATGGAGCGATGGATGTTGGATGCGAGCCGATAATTCCAATCCAGCAACGGTGGCGAGAGCTGTTAGTTCACAGTTCCGCCTCACGTAGGGTAGCGATCAGTGTGGGTGATATGACGTGTGTTTTGACATTGTTTATTACAAAAAATCAGTTACAAATGCGTATGAAGTAGCATTAACGCCATTCAAAAGTGTGTTGCGTAATAAATACTGATTGGAATATCTGTCAATCCAAGCAATTGCCTAGGGGCGTAAGATTTTGGGGGCGCCAAAAGCAAGTAACGGAGAAATTATATTTGGAAAAAAATATTTATTTCTAAATATGTATTGCTTTTTTAATGTACACTAAAAATGATTTTCAAGATTTTCGTTCGATCGGTCAAAATTTCCTAAGAATTTAAAACTAAGTTTAGAGTGTTTTAGGTGGATTTATATTTAATTTTTAAATCATATTATTAGAAAGGTCTTAATATTTTTGTGAATATGTTTGTACTACTTTGTACCTCAACAATAAATAAGAATAACACACAAACAAAAATATATAATTATCACTTTATTTACATGATATATAAAGAATATATAAATATTTAAAATATATATACTTAAAATCTGCATTCAAAGGGCGCTGTATTTACTACTTACCAGGGTCGCCAAACTTTTAAATCCGCCTCTGTTAGTAGCTAATTGCTTCTGCAAATAACAATTAATGATAAGTACTTACATTCATACATGAAAACAAACAAACATACATAAAAACAAACAAACATACATAAAAACAAACAAACAAACATACATACATACATAAAAACAAACATACATACATACATAAAAACAAACATGCATACATGCATACAATTAAAGTAATAACCCAAAAATATTTCTAGCAAACAAAAAGACATGAATCACAACCGAAAGAACTGGCCTTCTCCGGTCCATTTTTCTCATCCGATTTCCCTTGTTTCTTCAATTTGTGAGAAGGTTAGCAACGAAATCCCGCCGTCCCTTGCTTAACTACGACGCTTAATTCCTGCTCGGTGTCGCAGTTTTCTCTTCCCTCGAATTACGTTGTTGACGAATTACCTAGTGTCCGTGGAAGCGAAATAAGTGGCTGCTTGGGCGTCGCCCTAAAGAGAGCCTTCCGCCCCAAGGACCTTGATGATTTTTGCTCCTTTCTTTGAAGAGAGGAACAACATTGAAGTACAAAGTGAAATTTAAATTTAAAAAATAGAACAAGACTTAAGAATATGAATTAGAACTATCATATTCGGAAGATATAATTGAGCAGTTACAAATGAAAAAAAATGGTGATTAATTTATCGTTAATTATTTTCATAATATTTTTATTGATCTCCAGAGTTAGTAGAAACGGTATTACACACGAAATGGACGAGGGGTCCCGAGGAACGTAAATGGTTAAGGGCGTGCAGAAAGGTAAACACAGGCCTGGTTCGTTATTGACCATTTCTCAATTCCGTCTCGCTGTCGTTGCGGGGAAGGCGTATGAGAGGTGGTGTGGATCTGGAGGAATGGGTGGACGGATGACAGGAGGGGGGAGGGAGACGCCCGAGGCGCCGAGTGAACGCGATCGCGTCGCACGCCCTGTCATCGCGCGGCCTCTGATTTATAAGCTCAGGAGAGAGACGCCTGTGACGGGACTTGGCCTGTCCTCCCCCGACGCCTCATCCATAAATTATGACGCGTTACCTCGCGTCTGCCCGCCCGCGCGCGCGCGCGCGTCGTTTGATTCCACGCACCCCCACGCTCACTTCAACGCAGGAGAGTTTTCAAAAACGTCTCTCCCACCCTTACCCTTTTCCCTCTCTTCCTCGAGCACGGGAGAGACGCGGAACAAATGAGGTGTTAAAAGGCGCAGAGACTATCTCTTGTTCTGAACGAACAAATTACCTTCTCGATCCGGTGGCGCGCGATCACGCGGAATTCATTAAACACACTCAAAATTATTGAATTAAATCACAAAATAGATACATTACTAAAGGAACTGCATCAACTGGGAGAAAATGCATTTAATTGTAATACCTATCAGATATTCCTCTTCTTAAACGCGTAATCTCGTATATTTCCAACCCTAACAATTTAATTAAATTGTTTCGATGAATTTATAATGTAGTTGTAGTCGTCTGATATGATACATTGTACTGAAATGAATTAATGAATACATCAATATCCACGAATGATTATCTAATGGATTGATAGAACAATAAATGACATTTTGGGGGACAATTAAATTTATTTGATGAAACCACATACTCTGATGTAATGAGTCAAATGTTATGCATTTAATATTTGTGCCACGTTGATGAAATTAGAACAATTAGATATATTTGCTTTAAGGTATCGTTGCTCTCAAATAGTACACCAACACTGCTCGTGCGAAAGATCGTTTTCAGAATTTTGGGGAAGATACCTCAGGATATTGGGAGCTCCAAACATCGAGAAGTTATCTGCCAATAATGAAATGAACTGCATTAGTGCATAACAATGTGTAAAATATGTCAATGAATCTTCCAAATGGTATCAGCAAAACATGCTAGAGCAAGGAATATATCAAAATATTCCAATTTTAGTAACGCGAGTTCAAAGACATACTACATTTTCTTGGAATAACGTCGTCGTATTAACCTATACTTAATACTATTTTACTATCGAGAAAAAATTAACTGGTAAGGTCACTATGCTTTCAGACTAAAAAATTGTACAATAAAATAGAATACACAAAATAAGGATAAGACACTATTGAGTTAATCGTTGCATTATATTTTTGTTTTTATATTTACTTTAGTTGGTTGCTTGTAATTGAAGGACTTTTAAATTTTTATTACAGTTGTTTTTGTTTTCAATGCACACGAACCGGTAACAAAGCTACCTTCACTACGGAACATGTTTTGTGAATTTTTACTTAAGTTATAGACATATATTTAGTTCGCATAATCTGTATAATCTTATATCGATTAATTAATCTAGTTTCGATCATATCACCTCCGGGTATTTTTTCAAAGAATATCCGTGAACATTCTGTGTCGTTGATAGAGATAAATCAGGTCCTTAGTAATTCTGCAAGTAAGCATAAAAAAGTTTATCGCTTCGATTGACGATGCCATGGCGACAGTTGATATGAACATCCATCCTGGGGATGCAATATCCAAATCGACATAGTTTATGGTTTTACATCGACATAATAATGAAATGCGGAGAAAAATATGTATTTTCCTTTACTGCATCGATTTGAGCCTTTCATCATACCATCATTGTCATGTGTGCCAACAATCCAAATTGGTGTTCACGCGCTATTGATACGCTGAAATGAGAAGCATTCGGGGAGATCTGATGGGATGCGATTTGACATATTTATGGTCGCTCCAACAAATTGTGCTCTGGGATTCCATGGGTGGGCATCTTTGCTGTTTTGAAACCTCCCTCTCTGGTTTCTGATCAGTCAACCCTGAATCCCAAATGAAAATTGTTTATCATTAAAGATCGGAAATGGTGACATTCTATCGCGGGCTCCAAAAAGACTTGGCTGGGTTCTTCTTCGTGCAGAGACCATTGGATTCTCCAGTCCTCAGCGTAACTTCCATGTTGATCGTCGACTCGCGTGTAACGCAGCACAGGATCAAATCAAAAAACACGAGTTTCCGTAGAGCCTCTGTGTCGTTCCGTAACTGAAGGGGCGGCTCTGAGCACAAAACAATGGAGAAGTGTGCGGATGTGTGCGTGACAGGGGAGCATGGTTAATGGATGAGTGCTATTAGTATCATAAAACGCTGTGCCATCCATTGATTAATTTCTCCACTGGTGAGAGTTAAACTTCGTTCCAGCAGTCACCCTCCAATTGTTTCACATGCAGCGCTAAAAGGGGTGCACCGAACCCCCCACCGTATGCCCCCGCCAAAGCTCCCAATATTCGGAGGGGTCCCTCGTTCGGGCCGGCGTCCCTCGCACGAAAATTTACCCTTAATACAGTTAAAAAGCGTCCAACCCTCGTAGATCAAGTGTAAGCTTCAAACGCCTCTCTCACTGTTCGGTGCGCACGCGAGTGTTGAATTGCCAGGCTAATGTGCTTTGGCAACTAAATGCGTATTAAGGCAAGGAAGCGTCAACAGATTTATGAAAACGTATGCTTTTGGGGAAAAGTGTATTTTTGTTTCCACAGACACCAAAAGCGTTTGAAGATTTACATCTTATATCATTAAAACTGTATAAACCCATGATAACAAGCACAAAAAAGAGTATTAATACCATTAAATGAATTTACGAAGCACGTTTTTGCACAAATTAGAGATGTGTTATTTTCATAGGATACCAACTCGTGATTATCCCTCTCAAAGAATGAATCAGGTTCAGTCGCTTTGCTGGTGAACGCAGTGGTTCAAACGATTCACAGATTTAGAAAATATGAGAAAAATACGGAATTCTTTTTAGAAAATTTACAAACAGTGTACATATTTCTGTACGCATATGAGGCTTGTACCCAAAGTATATTAAGAAAAATATTGTTTTTCTCATTAATCTCACGTAAAACAAAAAAGCAAATCATTTGAAGAATTGAAGAGTGGTTTATAACAGTGTTTCATCCCTGATAAATTCTGTTTTTGTACCAAAGGTATTTACTATGTGGAGTTACCAAAATACTGAAGGAAAAATGTGCAAAATTTTCATCCGGCCTCCCAGATGTTAATGTCTCTAGATCACGGTATTTACCATTTTATATGAGAGAGCTGTTCCTCAGTGAAACCTATCAAGTAAAAATTAGATCCTGTAGAATGAAGTGAATCCTGTTCAATGAATTGAATCCTGTTCATTTTGGAATAATAAAATGATAACTATGTATTTGATAAAAAAATTATATCTATTAAATCTAACACTGCCCTTGTGCCCTTGATCGGTATTGATGGGATGGTCCCTTGCTTGTTTCCGGAGAGTAACTTAGTTTATTATCCCCAACGTGGTCACAAAGTTTATATATTTATCTATTTAATCAGAATTGTATGATATTAGTCGTGTGAAATGAAGTGACTCTGACACACACCTCGTTTTGCTCCTCTCCCGCCCAGTTCGAAGTCCAACCGAAGCGGTGATGGAATAGAAGGGGAGGGGAGGATTCGCACAGTTAGGATGGCTTATGCTAGTGACAAGGCTTCAGTGCTTCTCGTCACCCCCACCCCTTTCAACTTGACCTAATCCTCCGCACATGAAGAAGAGGGGGGTGAGACAGCGGGGAGATACGAGCCCAAGACTCCGCAGCGAGCAACGGTGGCTGCTCCGTCCGTAGCGGACATCAACTAAAGGCCTCTGGGAATGGAGAGGATTTCCAAGCATAACGAGGAACGCATACTAGGCTCAGTAGGGGACACCACTCGCTCTCGCCAGGATATATTGCGGGCTCAAATCATAAACTGGCCACCAAAACACTCTCTAATTGCTCGATGAGTTACGATTGATTTTTTCCGAGATCCAAACATCCACCAACTCAGAAGACCGGAGAAGAAGTTGTTATATGTTTTTACAAGATACCCATACCAGGAAAAAAATTGTAACCTTCTCAAAACAAGGGTATACTTTTGTATAATTTCAATTTCTTGTCAGATAATTTATCATTTTGTTAAAGATTCGTTTTGTTCGAGAAGTTGTCTCAAATTTTCCAGAACGGAGGGTAATTAATACTCTTTTTGTTTAGAGTATTATTATTTTTTCTTCTAGTGGGTATATTTTTGATATTGGTCGTATTTATATAAGGTTTAGGGTAACTTTTAATTAAAGACTAAAGGAAACGAAGGTTCAGCGGTAAGCTCGCTACTATCAGCTAGCAAGGTCGGATATAGACTGAGTCATTTTTATCATTGTTTTACAGACCAGTTAGTCTTAACAGAAAATTCCGTGTCTTCGTGGTCCATCTAGGTAAATATCGGAGAGGCGTCTCAATTCAAGAGGAAAAAAGTAAATGATACCTCTGCTTCACGCTTTTCCACTGATTCCGTGTCATAATAACTCCGGGAAGTTCAAGTTTTAAAGCCCACATCTAGGAGGTTCCGAAGAAAAAGCGTGAATTAGTAATGTGCAAGGAAAGCGGGATACGCGTATCGGAAGAATAAACCCAAGTATGCAAACGATGGAGCTGCGTGAACGGACATGTTCAAGGAAAACAAACAGATGCGTTAGTTATCAATCCACAACTTGCGATTCCGCCAATACCACGCTGCGGAAATGCCAGAAGCGCGGGTCGCATCAGCATCATCGACATCGCTTCCAAAAACCTCGTTTTCACAAACGCCGTCCCTAGCGCTGCTCACTTTTTGTATGCATAGACTTACATATAAATAGACTCAACCGTCTCCACTGTAGGTTGTCCGTGATAAAGCCCAGAAGAAACTGAGAGGTATCCCTCTCGCGCTCGCACATTTGCTTGGAGGATGTCAGCTATATAGAGCGAGTTTTGGTCTCTGCGTAGCAGTCTCTGAACCTACTCGGAGATTTCCATTGAAATAATTAAATGAGAGTGATATAAAATTTTAGTCAACTATAATTTAATACTTACGAAGTTTATATTTTCGTTTAAATACTCGTCATGGACACATATGTTGCATATTTACGGGTAGGTAATCTAAGGGTGTTTTTTCCGTCAGAGAATTAAATCATTTAAAGGAGATTTATAATTTGTATAAACCGATGAAATTAAATAAGCTCATATCGATTTTAGCTTAAAAAATACCTTTCCGGTCATTTAAGCAATATGTACAAACTTAACTACATATATTATATACGAACAGAATTTATTTTGAAAAATAAATTACTTTCCTAATCTTTCAGTAGATATTTTAACCGCAGTCGAAAACTTTTGATTATAAAAATACTTTTTATAGAGTTCATTAGACATTTTGAATACATTTTATTCACGAATTTCGTCGTGTCCGCCATTGTCACTTACGTCGTGGGTTAACGGCAGGCCATGCTGCTCACAAACGGAGTCACGCTAGCTCCCAGTTCATATTGCTTTCTTCAAGAAGAACTTCTTTGTTGCAAATTAGATTACTAATTTCTATCATTCATAAAACAAACATGCAAAGTAATTTTTACCTATTTAAAGAAGATAATTAGAATTTCAATTATTTGACAAACATTGTCCGGAAGAACTACCTTAAAAGAGAAATGTGCTAAAGTATAGCACATTTTCCCACCAATTTAGGAACTTTATTTGAAACGTAGGAACAGATTTGTTTGATTATCAGGAATTAGCGAGATCTTAAGATCTGTTATGTAAATGAGATGTCAGATAAAGCGAGGCGGTTCCATAGAAATTCATTTCGCCATCTGAAAGGGTGCAAATGCTCAGAGCGTGAGCGCCTTGCCCCCCACCCCTGCCTGTTCCACGTTAGTTATTAGAGACAGAGGAAGTTGACCAGCGGCGAAATCAATATGACTGGCGAAGTCACAAGGCGCGCTTGGGGACATCACGTGCGTTGGAGAGGACACGGCAAGGGACGAGGTGGGACTGATGTCCGGAGGATGGGGATGGACTTGTAGAAGAAGCTGTGGAGAGATGACGGGTGGCGGCGGGGATTCATTTGTCATGTAACAGGGCGAGGCGGGGAAGGAGTACCGTCTTTCGGGACCGACGGGGACACGAGCACCCAGTGCGGCTGCTGCGACGGATCGCAGCGGGGAGGTGACAAGTATGTGATGCAGACAGCGTGGAGTAACGACAACTACCTGGCGGGGAGGCGACAAGGATGCGACAGGAAGTTGTTGAGGGCGTGTAGCTGATGCGACGAGGTCATGGCGGCGGGGCGAACGAGGGGTAAGGAGGACGCTGGAAGGACAGGAACAAGCGGCAGAGGGTCTTTCCCGCAGGTTGTTTCTAGTAACTCCTCCGCTGCACTGGAGCACTAGTTGCACTCATGGACGTCGCGTATGAAGGATTTGTGTGAACTAGGCTACGCGACGTCAGATAAATCTGTCTTCACTGCCGAGTACAACACCATAGCGCGGCTTCAGTGAACGCTGGAACTCGAAACTCGTTGAAGGATACGTAAAAGAAAAAGAAATGTTTCTCCAATTAATACATTAGTTTTAACGGAGATCATTCTTGAAAAAATAGGGATATATGGATTTCTCATGTCTTGTGCGAACAATAAAACATTAACCTATAGGTCTGAAATAAGTAAAAAAATTATCCAGGTTTTCTTTTTGAATGATCAAAAGAAGTTGACAGAGACCAAGAGACTTACATTCCCAACATGTTCCCATATACTCACAATTACAACTCTTATCACAATGTGAGAGATGCTTCCTGCCATGGTAATAAATTGAAAAACTGATTCTTGCGCATAGGCAATATAACTTATTAAACGACGCCAACGTTTCGATAACGCACGTTATCTTCTTCGGGACTTAGTAATTTTTACCATAACATTACTTCATAGATTGCACCTCATGTGTAATTCCAAGATACAAAAATCTTGCATCAACAGATCAATTCATAAAACAACCACACATTATACAGCTCTTAAGTGAGTTAGTTGTGAGTTAAAATATCCATCCGACGCGTAGGTATGCGAAAACCGGGCTTAAGAGCTACCAGCATCGGAGCCGCCTGTGGTCACTTATTTCCTGAAGGGGGATGTGACCCAGGTTCACCGGATCAGGCCAGGTGGAAGTTGCGTACGGTCTTGGGAGTTCAGGCGGGTGGAGCAGTGGATAGCACACCTGCACCCAGAGCAGGAGGTCCCGGTTTCGAGTCCCGGTCCGTCGCAATTTTCACCTGTCTGTTAACGTTGCAAACACCAGGACAAGTTGTGGATTGATAACTAACGTTGCAAACATCCAGGAGTAGGTACTCGGAAGTTGTGAGTAAAAATATTTAAACTTCATTATTTTTCTCGTATTCTGCAATTCTCCATTTCAGTTGCACATAAACAGAAATTTTTTATGTCATTTTGTCATTTACTTGTGAATATGGTATCGTATTCGAACCAATCGTTTATTTTTCTCTGATGAAAGAAATATCTAATTTGAGGGATATAATAAATAAGCAAATGATCCTAGAAATATAGATTGTGTCTGGTGAAACCGTCTTGTGCCCAGCTTCGTCATCGTCGGTCTTCGCTGAGAAGGATCCGACCGCGAATGCTTTACAGTTGGAAAGTCCTCAACCATTCATTTGACAAATATCGTCAGTAAACGCCACCCCAGTACCCATATCGCGCATTGCTCAATCAGGCACAAACCAGCAAACCTCATTCCTTTCTCAAAGATGAATTTGCTTACAGCCGCATCGAGGAATGGAGGAAATCAATGGAGTGGAGAATCTGTGCAAGAAACAGTGATGGAACGTTTTCCACAGTATTTTGATGGTAGGTACAAACAGGTAGTCAATCTTTGGTTTAATGGAAGGAAACAAAATATACCAACGCAGAAATCTGATTTTGGAACGGAAGCACACAACTATTCGTTTGCTATAATATAATTGATACAACGAGATATTTATCGGAAAGTTCATCCAAGTCGAAACACACTAATACAGGGAAAAAAATAATTGTTTTATGCACAATTCGAATTTAAAATATTCAAGTTATCGTCACAACCAACAAGCAATCGCAACATTTACTCGAGAGATGACACTTCAATTTGGAATTACTTATTGAAGACATCTCAGATAAATTGAAAGACACTCCAGGATATTAATGTCTTATTGAAAACTGAGTATTCTGGTTGCAAAACCAACTACATCAGTAATTCTATTTTTTTTCTTCTCAGGAACATGGAAGATGCACTTAGTTCTGAAATTATATAAAATGACTTAGGTAGCTTCGTATAATTATTAGCCCCACATGCACACTCATAAAAATTACAGAATTTGTATTTACTTCTGAGACTGATTTTTTAAAGTAACTTAGGAAACGTATTTTGATTTTCAATTTAATGAATAATTTGGTTTGAGAGTAAAAGTAATAAATTGATTTTTTAAAGAAATTTTTCGGCATCTGTGATATCTGAATATTAAAACACAAAAACACTACACTCCCTAAAAATTAAATGTACAAATGAAAATGTTCTGAAACTTTCAAATAACCACAACGTTCCATGTATTTTTACATAAACGTTCATCAGAATCAGGAAGTTTATCACTCAGTGATTCTACAATATCTTATAGAAGTTTCAAGTTTTAGGGACTCCCATTTTTCACATGCTTCTTCTGAAATGGTTCTCATTAATGATTTCTGGTTGTTGCATTTCTACGTCAGCTGATACTGCAGTTGGAAAATTCATAATAGAGTTCCTATCTTGACAAATATACAGGTTCTTTCAAAACTCCACGAAAAAGTTCGAGGGAAATAAGTTACATTCAAAGGAACCAGAGTCATATGTAGATAAGCTAACACAGGGTGCTACATATCTCTTCGTCACATTACAGACGAGCGTGGCTGATGTTATATGTTTACATGTAAAGTTAGTATATTTTTTCATTCCAAGTTTAAAAAATAATAATTCTCTCATGAATAATAATTAGTAGTTATAGTGGTGCATCTATGACACGCAGCACTTCTCATTGCTCGCCACGGAACCTCGAGTTCCTTGAGAAGCGAGTGCAGACCAAGGCAATGCAGACCAAGGCAATGGCAGATTGCTTTGCAAGATGTCAAATATCTTTTCCAAATGCCCGGAGCCGTATATGAAAAATTATTGCATAAATTAATTTGGACTTTCGGCTACATTAAAAGAAATGTTCAGCTTTTGAAATACTTGGAAAGTAATTTGTTGTCAATATAATGTTGTTTTCTCATAAGAGACGATATATTTCATCCGTATATTAAAAAGCATATGTCTCACTTAAATGGCCGGCAAGGTGTGTTTTTAAAACTAGAATTGATATAAGCATGTATCATTGTATCCACATACAAAAATTAAGACGTTTGTAATATTCATTTCTCTGTCGGCAGAACGACATTAATGGGTTAAACTTAGAACATCTATTGTAAAACCTCTCTCATATTCTCAATTCCCCAAATAAAGTCCTTTCCACATCTTGTGTTTCGACTCTGTTATTGTGTCATTTTATCTCCGACTGGTGATATTTCCGGACATATGTTCCTAAGTGATTCTTGTTACTATTAATGCACTCTATTTCCCCTCCATTTTTTTTGTTCGTGGGGGTTTGAAAATTATGTATTATTATGAAGGACACGTTCATGAAAATGAAAATATGACAACATAAGATGAACAGCGTGCAGGGAGCAAGTATAATTTACTGAGAGAATTATCCTTATATTAGCGATAAACGTTCATGTAGAGACGTGTTTGATCTCCTTTTCAACTGAACTGGAGCAACCCTCACCTACTGCAAGCCAATAACCCAGGCAATCAAAAATCTCTCCCTCCCAATACTTTCACCCAATTCATGTGATTGGATGGAGGTAGAGGATTAATGGCCTGAACCTCACTGCATCCTAATTAAAGCTCGCAATAAGTAAAATAAAAAATTGTGAAACCTTTGGAATTAATTCTGTCATAATACGTAAAAGAACAATGATACAGAAAGGAAAAAGAATATTTTTCAGCAGATATACAATAGTTCCAAATTATAATTCACTTTTACTAAATGAAGTTTTACGCATGAATAGTTACCACTCCGTAGTTACCAAATGACACAGTATTGTTACCTTCTGAGAAAATATTACACATTTCTGGACTACAATAAGCAACTATTTACAAATAAAAGTCTACCAATTTACAGTTTTTATCAGTTTTGCACGGGCGTATTGTACTTGAAGTATAAAAAATGGAACTGTAGTATTTTAAATTCTTTCCAGAAAACTAAATGAAAAGAAAAATGACTTAATTATATAGACTAAAGATGATATAGTTTAAAGAAGATAACAAAAAATTAGTAATATTTTCCGTCTGCATATATAATTAATAGTAAATAAAACGACACTATTTTTTAAGAACATACATATATTTACTCTAAAACACAAATAAATAAAATAACATACAACGTTTCAATCCTTTTTGTGGATCATCCTTAGGCAAATTGACAACCAAAGAGCAATGGGCTCACGTCATTTATGATACACAAGAAAATCAATATCAGCTAGGTACAAAAATGGTCAACAATACATCACTATTTAAATGCATTACTTATTTTCCAAACTAACATGGGTATTAAAGTTACAATGAATAAAATGAAACATTTATGTGCAATAAAGTAAATAAAATAAAGGTTAACAATTACATGAAACGCATCGTTTCGGAAATGTTATACATTAGAAATACCAAACATGCTCTTAATTCACATGTAGACACTGAAAAATTATATAAAGAATATAATTTACTTTTCTGTTCTTAGTTTGAGGAATTTAGTACAAAACATATTATATTGATAATCATGTTATTATTGTAAGTTTGTTCGTCCAATGTGACTTTCTCATTTTCAATTAATTGACAATTGTTGGATACTGATATACGCAATTTTTCTCCTTTCTTAACTTAAAAAAACTGAAAATATAATTTGTATATTAAGATTTATTTTATTTGGATCTTGTGTATCACAACTGACGTGGTCCCATTGCTCTTTGGTTATCAATTTGCCTGAGGATGATCCACAAAAAGGATTGAAACGTTTCATGTTATTTTATTTATTTGTGTTTTAGAGTAAATATTCTTCTTAGAGTAAATATAATCTGTTCTTTAGAAATCGGGTCGTTTTATTTGTTATTTAATTAAAAAATATTTGTATATTATTTATTAGCGCATTAAATCAAAATATATTCAGTATGTCATAATATTCTCGCCTTTGCATCAAATCTCTCGTCCACAAAGATGAGAGCCGAGTCCACCCCCACATCTCTCTCTTAACTGTTCCCCTCCTGCGCCCCTGTCTCCCACCCTCTTCCGCCCCCGCTTCCACCACGGTGCCGTGTTTCCGACTGTCTGCATGCACAGAGGCTCCGGAACACGCCATATTGCCATACCATACGCCTCAATTGCCGATGGAAGGACACGACCACGCGCCCTGCAATTAGGGACACTGGAGATGGCATCGCGACGGAATGAAACATTAGCACCCATGTCGGAGGTCATAGTTTCATCCGGCAGTTTGCTACGGGATACCATAGCCAAGGAGTCCCTCGATGCACAAAATGTTGTACCCAGAAGTACCGTGTGGCTCATTTGCAGAGATATGCCCTTTAACCAAACATTCTGTTTGATTCCTGGATGGCTCTTTTGCCGGTGGGAACACGCATATTGCCACTATGGATTCCCACTAAGCATCGATAATCACCTCATCGACATCTATCCTCGAAAATCTAACCTTTGTATCTATTGAATCTGATTCTAGGAGAGATTAAGGAAAACATCGAGGTTTGGCTTCTATATTTTCGAAAGGAGAGATTGTATAGTGCGCGTGTTTGCACCGAGTTTTAATGTAACTGTAGACAAGCTAACGCTGATCATGAGTTTAGACTAAGATTATTATTATATTCAAATACCCCAATTTAATTCAGAGTACTTACGTATAAATATATACAAATCGGTTTCCCAAATATACAATTATAATCGTTTTCTCAGTGCATCCCCAAAACTACATTAAATGTATAAAACAACAAAATGGTTCTTAAACCACATTGTATTCACGTTTTCGACAAAAAAGAAATGACTCACATGCTATGAGCATCCTAGGGATAAAATTTTATATTAAATGCTAGGTAAAAGAACCTTTTTTTATCTACGAGTTTTATCAAACATCGTAGTAAAACGTCGAGAACAGTATCCCCGGAACCCAAATCAGAAGAAGTCTCAAAATGGTTCTCTAGGAAGATGACGTCAGTTTCCCGAACGCTCAATGTACTGGAACAGATACAAACATTAGCATCTAGAGGAGGTTTCTGACTACACTTCTACCTCATCCATTGCACCGCATTAACTCATCCCCGATATCCGCACTCGATAGTTTTGGAGTGGTAGGGCAGTGGCGGTGCTGTGGCGTCGCCATCCACCGTGGCGTTTGGGGACCGCCTGTGGCGGCGGCTGTGGCGGCTTCCACGGCCACCAAAAGGGTCCTTTGCATATTCACCGTTTGGCTTCTAATCGATCGCTCGGACCAAAGCGGGAGGCTAGATAGCTTGGAAGTGAGGGAAGTGCGGTAGTAGGCGCGAGGGACAGTCCCCCCGCGCTTCTGTGATCGCACGCACAGAAACACGCAACGCGTTGCATCCACTCACCCAACCCCTTCTCTACCTCACCCGCACCCGGAAATCGGATCTAAGCTCCGTACCTGTCTCACGCCATACGCGAACGAATGGCTGCATAAATGGAGTTTGCCGCACATCGCGAGCGAGGGACGATTTGAAAACAGGTTGTCAATCTTCGCGAGGGGATATTGCAGACGAGGGAATATGTAGAGACGGATAAGCCCGCTTTGACGGAGGTGGGCGAAGATATTGCGAGGACACATGCTACATATCCACGAGTAGATGCTGCTCTTATAAACCGACTTACGTACATCCGATAATGTGCGTTAAAATAAAGTAGTAAGAATAGTTGAACGTTTTTACACATTGCACACATTTAAAGTAAGTGGCCAGGTTGCGTACCATTTTTATTTTGTGATAATGCATCTAATATAAGCTAACCATTCTAATGACAAATTTCTAGATCTTTGTAACGACATGCATAGCACATGGTGGCCGAAGCTAACGGCACTGAACTAGGAAGTGCCCAGCGAAGGGGCAGTGAATGAACTATTTTTGGGGTCGGAGAATCGGAAACCTACGAATGTGCCATTAAAAGAGACGAAAGGTTTGAAGAATGTGGAAATATGGACAGTGGGAGGCCGCTGACCTCTTCGCGCGTGGGGCCGGAGAACCGGGCAGCGGGGGCGGTGACAATGGAGACCGCATCCTCCTCCAACTGATAAAAGAACAGAAAAAAACTGCAGTGCCCCATTCGAACGGCTGCGACAAGTGATGTAAGAGGACTCGTTATGTGTCCAAGGAAGTGTGTCTTCCGCAAAGGATTTGAGATTGTTAACTCTTAATGTCTAAACTTTTATACACCCAAGGCGAAAGGGCCTGAAATAATTTTTAGGCCGAGCCCTTTATTAATGATCTCGGCTTGAAATATTTTTGTGCGAAGGCCTTCATTATTGGTCTCGACCCGAAATAACTTTAGACCAGTACGAGAAAACTTTGGGCCGAACCCGAAACAATATTAGACCGGTCTGAAATAACTTTGGGTCAGCCTGAAATACTTTGGACCGGCCCAAAATGCAAGAACTTCTCTGGAGGTTGGCCTGAAATAAATGTAAATTATGTTGTTGGTTATTTAGAATTAATATCAGGAGTGCGATACCTAATGAAATATATATTATGCACAAATAACATAAAAAGTTAATTAAATAGATGTGCGATTAAGGTGTTGTTATCAAGCATATTAAATTTGTTCTAAAAAAACAACGAAGTATATTTAAAATTTTTGATTGCATCTACGTAATAATGATATAAAACGAAGTCTGCCTGCGATCAACTAGAAGACACTGGTCGAATTAGGAAGAGTATAAAAAGATTGGTAAATTGAATAAATACATATGCCAGAAAGAGCATTAATTGCAGTTTTTAACAAGTATTTTAATTGTAGTTAAAAATAGCTCAACACGAATTAGCAGGAACAGCAGAAGGATCAGAAATGCATGTTCTGAAATTTAAGGTTTTTTAGGGGTCTGAAATATTGGGCGAGTCCGAAATATTAGGCCGCAAAAAAGAATGAAATTTCGAGCCTATCCGAAATTCGTTGTTCAGTATCGAAGTGGCGTGCCGTGGGAGTATGTTCCCTAAGCCCCAATAAATAGCTTTCTTAAAGTATCCTCCAAATACATACCAAAAATTTTTCTCAAAACAAAATCAATTGAAAAGTTAAATCCGGAATCATGTCTTTTTGTCTCTTGTTTCGTAAAGTATGTTTCATAATGTACCTTGTATACCACGCACTAAGTATGATAAGTCAACTAGGTTGTGAATGTTAAAAAATCATTCAAACATTTTCGTACAATTATTTAGTATTTAGACCTAGCGATTGGGAATAGAGGTGGAAGAGAAGGGGAACGTGTTAATCCATTGATATGTTGAGCAAGATTTAGATGTGCATGGGAACTACATGTCATTAAATAAATGAATGGGCTCATTTGCTAGTCCGTACTACTTAATTCACAGATTTGTTTTGTTCAATCTACACTCAGATCTCTTGAACACGATTTGCACTTTCATTACCTCTGTATTCATGATTTTAGAAAAGAAGGGTGATAAGGCATTAAGATATGATTTTTATTATTACTTGTTGGTTTTTACTTTACGTGACCAATTACATTTTTTTAATTCCCAGATTTCTTTATTTTATATTTTGTATCCTTTCTGAGACTACTTCAAAAATCCTACTCGTACCTTTGTAATATTCCTCTTTGTAATTTTAACTAACAATTTTAATGAGATAAGACACTCAATTCGTGAAGACCAAAACGTATACAGAAATCAACTGGAATAGTGGCGCACTGAATGGTTAGAGTGTCGAGGGAAATTTATATTGTCGCAACACTTCAGCGAGAACCCATTTCAGAAATAATTTACAAATAAATAATTTATTATAATAAAAAGCAGTCACAGAATTTATATTAGCACACACAGAATAAGACACTGTTTCACAAATAAAGAAATCAATGTTGATAATGCAGTTACAAAATGCGTATGAGCATAATAAAAAATTTACTCGAGATGCATTTCCTATCTAGGGGTTTAAAGGCAGTGGCGGATTTAAAATTTCTGCTTCTCCAAAAACAGAACAAAATGACTACTTGTTATAAAATCTAAAGAATAATCAACATGTTTTTTTATCCAATAGTTGTATCGGAACTCTTATTAAGCATTTGCGTACTGTAATCTGTTCCTTAAATTATTCCAAAAATATCCTTAAGAGGACCTGTCGGCGCCCACAGTTGAGTGGTTATTGTAGTTGTCTCCACACCGCGAAGGAGAAGGTTCGATCCCGGTCGAGGACAACGAATTTTTCGGTGTTGGACAGTAAGTAAAAGATCCTTTAAATTTCATATACTGTGGGAAACATTAACTCTCAGCGAAGAATGATTTAAGGAGATATCCCGCTTTCATAATATCTGATAGTGAAAGACGGAGCGACGTATTAGCCTGAAATATTGGACCGGCACGACAGTTTCTTCAGTCACGTTGAAGAAATATATATATAAAATTTCTTCAACGTGACTGAAGAAACTGTTTCGTCCATTTGTTAGTAATTTTTATGTGTTTCACATTCTATTTCTCAATAACTCTTCGTTATTTCGTATTTTAGAAGGTAGAAATGCATGATAATGTTCGGTGCGTTGTTTTCACTGACATATTAGTGCACAGAGATAATTGTTAGCGAGAAATTCTCAGCTCGAACTCTTAAACTCATGATAAAGGCAATATTTATATGGAATGAAATTTTAACGTAAAATACTCGGAATTAAATCATCTAAGGGCAACACCCACTCAAAATGAAAAATTTTAACAGGAAGTAAAACACGACATAAATATTTACATAAGTATGTACTACCATAAAAACAAATAAGTAAGCAAAATACATTTTATATTACTCATATTTAAAAATAAGATTTAAAAAATTATGTTTATTACTTATGATTTTGAAAACTAAAAGGATTAACTTCGTTTATTTTCCACATGAAGCAGAACCATTTAACTTAAAATATAGGCTTGCTTAAATTCTGATAAATTTTTTATCGAAATTTTCATGAAATATTAAAGAAAATTACAGTGGTTATAACTTCAGGTTTACACGCGTTATGCCTGGCGTCTAGCACGATCGGCACCCCTAAATTGTGTGAAAACACCCAGGAGTGACAAGATGCTGTAGTAAGTTTTGAGTCAACTCGCGAATGGAAATTCACGTGTTATTTGCGAAAGCGATATACTTTTGCAACATAAAATATGTAAAGAAAAATTGCAAGATTCATTTTGTATTGTTAATTGTAAAATTGTTATTGCAATATAAGTATAATTATACTCAATTGATTTAAACACGTTGTTGTAGCACAATAAGTACTTGTTCACACAATTATTATTTCTCCTTTATATATTGCCACTTGTGACCTCAGTGAAGCAGAAAAAATAAGCTAGTTCTGAAAAAAACGTAATTGTAAAACAGTAAATAAATATAATTATCTCAAAACATATTATAAAAAATTTCATTTTACACCTCATTTATATGAAATATTTCATCTGTGACCTCATAATTGTATTAAATTATTATGTTCCATTAAAATTCTGCCTCAGTACGGTGATGATAAAAACGTAAAACTTTGTAATCGGACTGAAAATTTTATAGCAATTCGACCATGAGAAATATTAGAAAAGAAACTGTCACTTCTATTAATACGTATCGTACATGAAAATAAAATATTTAACCACACTAAACCCTCTAGAAAAATTGTAGTATCTTAATTTTTACATAACTTCAGTTTAGCGATGACATGAATAATGCCAAATACTAGTTCTGCCCTTCAAAACGCAAAAACTAGTTTTGTCCGAAGCGAAACGTTCAAAACTGCATCAACCAAAGCTAGTTTCGGTCGTTTTTTTCTCCAATGGACGGATTCCGGTTGTGTGCATAAATCTATAAATATAAATTACATGTCTGTCAAAAAAGAAATATTGAAAAGAACATGCATTTTTATATTTTAAAATAACAATGCTAACGTACAGTGACCACAACTAATACGAGATAGACACTCTCATTTCATTCCCATGTGTGCCATAATTGTAAATAAATGAGAACAATACTCTTCATTCTGTAATAAAAATTATAAAAGAATACATTGTTGTGAAAACGAATGAACAATATAATTACCTAAAAATATAACAAAATGAATGTCATTTTACACTTTCTTAGTTTGAAGCAGAACCGGTGCATCGAGTTAAATGCAGTTGAATCAAATCTGTGAAAAAATACATTCGGAGTGAACACTTTTCTACCAATTCGAACAGAAGAAACACTAAAAGATGGGAAATGGTCATTTTCCCTTAATACGTTCGAAATAAAAAAAATATTTTAACTATACTAAATGCTTTACTTCCGGTTTTGGAATCAAGTATAAAAACCTTTCTTCTTGTTCCATTTTCAAAACGATAAATACTAGCTTTGGACGATATTCTTTTGCAAGAATTGGTTGTTTTTAAAACTCACAAAACTATTTTTGACCAAAGCACAACGTCCAAAACTAGTATTGGTCGTTTTGAAAACACAGAACTAGTTCCGGCAAAAGCGCATCTACTAGAACTAGTTTTGGTCGCTTTCTCATCCAATGCGTAACATAGAAAACAATATATATGTGACTGAGGATGGTGGAAGTCGAAACTGTTTCATCTATTTTGTGATTGACTTTTATGGGTTCCTTTCTCTATTTTTTATCATCTGTTAATGTTTTTAATCAATAGAGGACAAATGTCGCATTATTTTCGAGGTTTCCGTACTCGCCAATGCTTCGGTTTCTTTTGAAAGTTTCAACTTATGTCTGGTTTATATTTATGCCATGTTTACAGTAGTTTCCCGCGTTGGAAGTTGTATATTTCATGTTTAGCGCAGAATTTTAATTTCTTAAAAAACTGGCTTGACTCACGTTTCCCGCTTGTGTTGCCTATCTGTACAAATAATAACTGCATTGGTGCTACTTTAGACTAATCATCTCATATGATTTAGTATTTTGAGGCATATTACCTGATAAATTCAAATCAGGAAGTTCTGTACCGCACTGATAAGCTACACCGCGAAAGCTGAGTTACGTGGCAAATACCGTACCGCAACGCAACTCCACACAAAACACGCTCAAGTTAATTTTTATGTGTGTACTGCGTCTCACGCACCAATTAACTCATCCACATTGTATAAAGTTCTGCTCTGAACTTTTACTTCTTTTGCGTAAATAGTTTGCTTTCGGTTTCTGATGGCACATGTGCTCCTAGTTTCCTACTAGTGTGTAGAGAGTTAGCATTGTATGCAATTTTTTAAAGAATTGGGGTAGACAATTTGTTTAACAATCCCACCTTCCATCCCTCTACTACAGCAGTGTTTTATTGGCGTTTATCGCAGCTCTAAAAGAGGATCAAGAAGGTATACTGTTTTATGAATAAGAATGAAGAACCGAGTGCTCATTGAACAAATTTTAGAAGGAAATTATTTCTCCTTTGGGAAACAGTTTCTCTGATAACTCACACAAGAGCAAACAATTTTTGACAATTAACAACACTGGCAGGATTTGAAATTCAATAATACAGAAGATATTTTTCAATAAAATTTGTGATCAAGTATTAAATAATTATTTCGTAATTGTAATCCGAAGAGAACAAAACACACGATGTTCTTGTAACAAATTTACAAATTTTACAAATGCAAATGGATATTAAATATTGTTCGACTCTATCAGTTTTTCAATTTTTTTGCGCTATTGCTTCTTGCATTTAGTGGATAACCGACGATATCACGAAACATGTAATATATAAAAATTAATTTTGTACGCCTCATTTGTCAGGTATGCATATCCGTACAATTGATGGATATTTACCAAAGTTGCTGAAAGTGTCTGGAACGGTTTGGACGAGATCGCACGATATTTTAAATTTATACCCGTCACTCACGAACGTAAATTCATGTTAATTTTGTGAAAGCCCTATGCTCTTACAGCGCTACTAGAGGAGGAGTGAAACAGGCAAGGTCACTAATAAAGACAAGGAAAATACACCATGAAGTATAATAGTGAGTATTCCATGAATTAAGCCTTACATTAAATGTGTCAATTATTATAGTTTGAACCAAAAATATTGTATTGCGAGACATCTCATTAAGAAAGACTGAAAAAAATTGTGCTCCCTTCTTTGTCCATCGAATGGAGTATTAATAGTACCAAATCGGAAACAACATATTTGTGTAATGTGTGAACGATATATTTGGGGAAGAAATCCTTAAAAACAGTATGTATGAAGTTATGTTTTCATGGTAAGTATATGTAATATATGTTATATTTTCTATACATATATAATACAGCACAAAACCTATGTATAAATGTTCGCGAAGTACATTAAAAGATAACTTTACTGATACCTCTTTGCAAATTCAACATTACATATCATTTACAAATATGTGTGTTTTATTATTTACGAAAAACACATTTTTGCGGATGAAATCGAGTCTAGAGGTAGTGAAACGAACAACAATTCTGTGCACGAATCCACCAGTAAAGAACTATGTTTAATTACGAAAAATGCCACAAGAATAAAATGATTTTTTTTCTACAATATGTTTCTGAACGATCGATTTCTGATGTGCAAGTTATGTTTCTCTCCCTCTGCTATCAACAAACAGCTGAGATGGAAATGGTATTTTAATTCTTTTTAATAACTGAAGAGTTTGATTTTCATGTTTCTTTTCTGAATGTATGGATCGTACTTTGAAATTGACTTTTTTCATTGGTCTATCAAGTAGTATTTTGTAAACTTAGCTAGCACTAAGCAAAAATCACAAAATTAATTACAATTATTTAACATACTAATGTTTCAATTCTGCATTGCAGTTTCTTAAAGGCACCGAAAAGTAATTAAGAACCAAAATAAGAAGAGTTAAAATAGTTTGGAAGTCGCATCTTTTTAGGATTTGTAGATTTATAAGTACTGCAGAATCCGCACATATTTACAAATTATGTTATTCATCTGTTTAGTGTCACTCCAAAGTCGACTCAGCGTGGCTCAGAACGTAGATCACTAAATCTTTGGCTGGATGACCGAGGTTCAAATTGCGGTGAGATCAAGGAGGTTTTCACCGCCTCCCAGGACCACTCAGGGTGGTTTTAACGAGTTCCATGTCTCTTCCTATTATCAAAACTGTCGCAACTCGGTGCTAGCCCCATTTCCTTCTGCGGATCTGTACCCTCCGCGAAGGATAGTACTGCGACGTCCACCAAGTCGAAGTCTGGTTTTCGGTGATTTTATTTTAGTGAGTAGCATTGGTTGCCAAAGTCTCCAGACTGGAATAATCACTCGCAGTCGAAATAATATCCGCAACTCTCGGTGACGAGTAAGAGACGATGAAAGCATTCTGTTCGTTCCTTAAGAATGTTTTTGGAAAGCGGGGGGATTTCTGCATCCATCTGCGATCTGGGTGGAGTGCTGGGAATCTTCTGCATCCGAGGCTACATGTGGTGACGTCGGAGAGCCCAGCGGCACAAAATTACGCCAAGTTGTCACCGGAAGCGCACCAATGTAGCACGGTCGTCGGCGAGCGCAGTGCAGACTCAGCGGAGAGTGAATTGAATCGCAATGTCCACGAAGCATCTCTTGGAGAGTGTAAAGTTGCGGGGAGAACATGTTGAGGATGCATCGATTTATTTGCCTAAAACTACAAGCATTGGCCTATCTAGTTAGTTACGTAGAAGTTGTAGTTTCATTAAGTTAAGCAGCATTTGAAGCGCGTTTTGATCACCTAAAAGGTTCCTAAGTTGGTAGCAGTCCCATACGTAATATATTGTGTACTGCACAAACGTAGTGTACCGGTTACACATAAAATCAGTATAATTGATTAACACTATACGTTCAATAATTAATATAAATACACATCAGTATACCAAATTAATATTAACTTTACTGAGTAATATATCTAAAGGTAAATAATCGGTTATTGTATAAAATATTAAAAGTGAATCAAAAATCGAATGCGGTTACTTCTGGCCAGACTTATGATGAGTGTACATAATAGTATAACACAAAACCCTTAAATGATGTCCTAATTACAATACAGAATTCGTTATTCGTCTTCACAGGAATATGTTAATCCACAACGAAATGAGCGTTGTTGGGAATTAAACATAAAATATATATATTGAGCATCAATACAGGATCCTTGTAGTCTCAACTTTGAAAATGTACCATGTTAACGAGGTTTACAATATTGGTCGAACGAATGTTTCCGATCTCTCCTGATCTCACAGTAAGCGGAGGAGGCGACAGCTTCGGAATGATGTCAAGCGTGTTTTAGAGGATGTGAGACTTCCGTGAATATATCAAGGGTAACCATGGTGCTTTTGATTCATCTTTGTTACGCTCTAGAATGTATTATAATTATAAAATTAACTGAGTGCCATCCAATACACGAATGGCGGATATATCAGTTTTGTTACCTGAAATGTTGCGTTAGTTTCATTCAAAAACGTTTTTTAATCACTTTCAGAACTTTCGAGATTTAACAAATAAGTGGGTAAACAATTTTATTTATAGAAAGTCTTAAATAATGGGTTAATGATAAGTGTATCATCAACTTTGCTCTCAGATGTTCGAGGGTATATTTTATACCTCATATATAAGTTTCTGAGAGTCCTTGTTCCCAGCCACTTACTGGGAAACTATTTCTCTCTCTCTTTCTCAATATTTTCTACGAATTCCCCAACGTTCTCAAAAAGAAAGTTTAGTCCACAAGCAACCATTTTGGACTACTGTGCGCCGAGGCGTGTTCGAGCGTCCGAGATGCGCGCGCGTTCCAGGCGCGTGCGATCGTTAGAGGCGGGCGGACCACTGCTTTGCGGGCAGGTATCCGCACTCAACGCCATCAGCGCTGTGTCCGCCCGCTTACACCGCACGCACGCACGACGCGCAACACTGCGGCAATTGAATAGATCGGAAGGAGCTCAGACAAGCGCGTAACTAAGCTCCAGCAGGAATAATTTATTTTCATTTTTAAAACTAAAACGTAAATTTGAGGACGATCTTAATACTTGGGAAACAACTAAAAATGTAATGTCATAACTACTAGAACGTTCATACGTTCATTAAAGAAAAAGGAGACGATAAAATAAATGTATGTTTTACCACGGAACCCAACTCGGTACATACTTTACAAGAAAAGTTAATTACTTGATTAAGTAAAACGGTTCCCTTCTAAAAAATCTTCTAGAAAATTTTGCCAAGAAAACAAAAATTTAATATCATTATTGCTGTTATATTTTCAAAACATTAAAACCACTCATACTTTGCACTCTTACAGCATAGTGTGCCATCTGGTTCCTGCATCTTCTGTATGGGGTTGTAACTCAGGTCTTCCGGGGTTTAGGTCTGTATGGAAATGGTGCACAGTTGTGAAAGGCGAATGAGTGGTGTAGTGGTTAACGTCCCTGTGATCAACGTAGTAGTCACGGGATCGATTCCCGGCTCATCATCATTTTCATCTGACCGAAAGCTATCACTTACTCTGACTTTGCCGTTTATTAACACATATTTTGGGAACAAAAGCATTAACTTACATCCTGATATGAATTAACATCCTATGATAATAATATTTCAACCACTTGAAATAGTTTTTACAAAGTATGAAACGATACATTATTTTGGAAAAAGAACATAGATAAAATATGCTCTTTCATAAGACAAAAACAGGTGTCAGAAAATATTATGATAATTGCGATTTCTTTGCAGTAGAATCTACAAATATTATATAAACAAGTGATATTTCATATATAAATGGTTTCAAAAGCGACAGTTCTTCCCTTTTTGTTTCTTCCTTTACCATTCATTTTTGAAACAGTAATGAAAACTTGAACTACACGACCACCTTTATGAAAAACATCCTTATTTCCTGTATTCCCGTAGTTAGTTGCTTGAAGCAAGAGAGCATGTACTCTATAGTTGCATTTGACGTACGATTTATGTATTTTATTATAGTTATCGTTATTATTTTGAATCAGGTTAAAAAAGTTCTATGACCATTTCTCTCTGACTTCTGTTTTGTAATTATTTTTCAGTTCCTAACGCATATTTCTCTCTTATTCTTGTAAGAAAAACGCTTGCTATAGTAAACCAATGTAAAACAGTGTATAAAAATCGTAATTCCAATATTTTTTTTAATTTTACATTTAATCTAGGGGGCGACCCGTGGCGTACTGCACAACGCACCCATCTTCTACCTCTGATGAAGCTGATTCAAACCCAGGTTGATACGAGTAGAATTAGCAGGGTTGGACAAAGCGGGTACGCGGTAGGTTTTCACGGGGTACTCTCGTTTCCCCGCCTCACATTCCACGACAAAATTCACTCATCTTCATTCACATATCATCAGTCTCGAGAAGGTACATGGAAGATTTCTCCAGCCACATTATAAGGCTACAACCCATCATTCACTTCCGACAGTCTAGGATAAAAGGAAATACATACTGAGTCAAAACGACATTCACTCCAGACGTCAGATATCAAGAAGGTAGAATGAACGTTTTGTAACTTATTCGTATTGCTGTCAGATCCCCCAAAGCACACTATAATGTCTAGTAAAGTAAATTTGTAAGAAAAAATTCTCTCCTTTATTTTCTACAGCAGATATTCAAATCAGTACTTCTTGTAATGTTCCACATAAATAATGTTAAATATCGCTTCTCTTTAGTTATTACTTTAATTAGTTTAATTTGTGGAATGCAGTGTTGTCCAGACTAAATGTGACACAGGACGCATCATAGGAAGCAGTAGAGAACAAAAATGTATTTTTAAATACGGTTCATTAAATATAACATTCCAATGACCCCGAATCCCCGGCGCTACGGTTTGACCACTAGTATTATGTTCGGATCAATCAGAAAAAATACAATGCTTTCACCGAGTCCATGGCAGCATCAGAGATATCGAACAACAGCCATAAAGATAGGGGGTATTTCGTAGAAGTAGAGCCGGTTATTTTCAGTTGGTCCTCGTGGCCCAAAGCGGCAGCAACAACACGAAGGAAAGCGGGATGCAAAGCACGGCTCCTGCGCCTTCAGCCCCAACTAATCCTGCTCAGAGTCCCTTCACAGGGTGCAGCGGAGCATGGCTGCGCAGCACGCCAACACGCGCCCTTGCGCCGCGCAATGGTCGCCTGCATACACGCGCATCATGGATTGCGTCTGCTTATCAGCAGTGAGTGCGGTCGCTCGGTCTCTCCGCACGCGCCCGCGCGCGCGCTCCAACACACTGCCGCCTCTGCGTTCGTTCATGGGTTGAGACTCGATTCCGAGTTCAATCAGGGACCCGCTTCCAGAGCTGATATTTAAATGAAAGATTTTGCATACAAAATCGACTACATACGCGTTACATCGTAACAGGCTTGGAGCTTTGTGAGTTAATCGAGCTGAACAGCGACTGTGGCAGGGTCATATGGAGCTCATGTAACGCCATAAGTCCACCATATCATCTCCCATTATTTAGAGGGAATTAAGGAATTCAATTAACGCACGAACATATCTCATAATTAGTTTTCTAATAATGCGATCATGAACAACAATATTCGTGAAACATTTTTAATTTGCAGTATCTAATATCTATTTTATTTGTAGTTCATAAACACAAAAGTAGAAAATCTGTTTAGAGTATTGACTCGGACAAGTATTGATCTCAACTAACACTTATAGTTATGTTGTAATTATAGTTGCTATATAAATGTTACAAATGGTCTTAACCAGACGTTTTTCTTTTGCTCATTAGGTGCGCTAGACTCAACAATTGACATTAGATCAGACCAGTCAATTTTTAACAGTTTTTAAATTAGAAACATTAATTGGAAGTACCTACACTAATGTTAAATCATTTGATAGTTTTGATGCATTTATTACATTACAAATAGAATCGGACGATATGAAAAATTTGAGGAATTTGGATAAGCAAGCATCAGTAATAAACAAAATTTGTAGTTCAAATACTTATGAGCATAGAAAAATTCGAACTCTGTCATATAGCATTTGGAAATTGTCAATAAGAATTGTAACTCACACTTGGGTCAGCTATCATATATTTTGGTGTAACACACTTATCAGGTATTGATTCACACTGATTGTTGCTTTTCCTCACATGAAATACAATTTCCTTAACATTCGTCATACAAAGAAAAATTTCACTCCTCCACTGACGAAGAAGTTTCACTCCCATAAAGCAGTGACCATCTGCCGGTAAATACATTACCCGTGATCCCGGATATGGCTCTTGGAGAAACTCGAAGTCTGATTTTCATTAAAAACACTGCTCGATAGTTCACTTTTTCTCTCTTGCCATAATCGGGTGTTCAGTTGAAGCGCACGAACATAATTTTGTGCATTTGACAGATTTGTTAGAAGTAATGGCATGCATTACATACATTAAATATACTACTACGCATGCTCCGCATGAATAACCTGTCAAACTGTCAAAATGTCTCCTGTGTCCATGGTCCACTACTCTCGGCAGATTTCTTGTTCGATCTACCCATCCCCGGCTGACATGACGCGGATGCGATGCTTTATGATGTTTCTATTCGTGGATCCCCACCCAAGGGAACCATGAGTGGCAGGCATTTACGACTTTTAAATGGTGTCACCACCGGCACCTTCTTCACGCACGTCTTCTTCTAACTCATCATGCTTCCCGCGGTCCATTATTACTCCAGTAGTCACTCTGAGGCTAAGGAATTCTCGCCCTCCCCGAAACTTGAATCGGTGAATTCTCCAATGTGATGCACAACTGAGTCACTCACGCTCCACAATGACAATCAATACTACATTCTGAGCAAGTAGTGTCTCGTGTAGTTGCCACTAATACATTTCAACATAAACCAGATTGAAAATAGTGAAATACATCATATAAGCAAGTCGATAAAAAATAATTCCATATTTGTTTTATTTTCCATCTTTTAACAAAAAAGGCATAATCAAAATTCACGCTCATGATAAAACTATACCAGGTAATTTCTTTTGAAAAAGATGAAATATATTTCATTGAAATAAATATTTTATCTCTAAAGATAAAAAGTAAGATGTTAATCGTAATCAATAAATACACTTAATTGTTACTAACACGCGTAAGAAGAACTATTTATATATCGTCATTTATTTAAATACGGATCGAACTATTCTTCTACAGTTTTTTAGCTTCTCCTCGGTATCAGCCATCTCTTTCTTTTCTTCATAATTATTTTAAACATTTTAATTAAATGTTAAGGACAAAAAACCTATATGAAAAGTGGCAACCAAAATAAATGCAAGAGACGATCACATAATTTCTTGACAATTGAATGTCAACAAAAAAAAATCATTAGCTTTCATCTCATCCACTTTCCCCTTACATATAACATTTTGTACTTATGCTTGCTATAATGTACATTTTATTACAAATTAAATGTTTAAATGTCCTATGTATGCCAGTAAAGGAGAACTAATTACTGCCCTCTGATTCATATTTCTCGGGGCTTCTGGATTCACCTCCATCCTGACGTCAGTTCCCGTCCACTGCCTCGCAGCCACCTTCCCTTCTCATTCATCCTTCCATATGTCCTCACTCCTTGTCTGCACTTCCGACGTGTCACCTGGACCCCTTTCCCGTCCTTCGCCCCTGCACTCACTCCAACACGCCCCGCCCCGCTCAATGCGCTGCCGCCATCCGGCGCAGGGCCGCGTTGAGAAATTACCTGTCCAATCCACGGAGTGCCTCGCGACATTACAAGTGGAATTGATCATTTTATTATTAGAGTATTAATATGTATCGAGTCTGGCAGACGGTAGACAGGTGACAATGTTATCACATGCATAATTCACGCGGCAATTCGTGGACATCGGTCGACAAACGACCTATTGCGACAACCTATCACGCAACGAGGCCCTCCGCAAGAAATAACAAACGCTGGCCGCGCGCGAACGCTGGCGCTTGCGCTCTCGTGCCAAATAAGCACGCGCTCCAGGCGGCAGCGGTGCTGGCCTTCAAGCGTTCACGCGCGAATCGCTCACATGCGTACGCATGTTGCGGGCACGTCTCACTGCTCATGCGGGGGAGCAGGAAGCGTGGTCACGCTCCCACAGAGGTACCCGAAAAATTATGGAGAGTCTCTACGTGTAAGGGCAGAAAACCTTTGGCTTTTGCAGGCCAGTTGGAAATGAATGGAAATGCTGACGAGTGTCCCGTTCGCTGAATTGCGAATAATTTCTTTACTATGAACTTGATAAAAAATTTAAATACATTAGAAATTTATGTAAAATATATATTTTGTACACACCTTGAGGGCAGTTTAAACATACATGAGAAAAGGCTGATTTGCAACACACCAAATTAACCGCGATTTTAATTGCATCATTATACCTACACAGGTCGTCATATCTGCGAAGGATATATGCAGAAATTGATGTGGTGTTAAGATGATGTGTAGAAAATATTTGTATTTGCCAGCGTATTGGATTATTGAAATGTGTTTACTTGTTCGAACGTTGGAGAATGTGTGATAATAGAGTGAGTTTTAAAACCCCCAAAGAAGATACCAAATATACCGAAACTTTGGTAAGTAACAATTGTGTTTCTATTTTTTTTGCCCTAAACGTAAAAACCCATATCCCAATATAAGTCCTGAGGTCTAAAGCATGATGGAGGGTATGTGTAGAATTGAGATCACGACTCTAATAAGCTTCATTCATGTTTGAGAAAACATTTTAGAGATCAACAATTATACTTACATCTATTCCAAGGGGTAACTTCATTACTTGTCGTCTTTCATGACACTGGAACTTGTTTGGTGGCAAACTGCAGCGAATGAAGATTCTACATCTTTATTTGGTCTACCTAATGAAAAAGAATCGAAAAATATGTATTTGGAACTCATGCTGACAAATTCCGGAGTTCCAAGTTTAATATATACCAATGCAAATAAAATAGTTATTTTTTATAATGGTTTATCACATTGTCTTCCACAAATACATTCAAATCATTTCCCATTACAAAAGTGAAATTTTGCATACAAAATATATTATAGTAAGGAGTGACACAAGTAACATAGGATTTTTCCATCGCACACATTTCAAGTTTAAATACACACAACTAAAATATCTCAGCTTCGGGGCCGATAAACTCAAAATTACCATAGTCGTGTTTCTTGTCTCCCTTACCCAAAATTACCATAACCGTGTTTTAGTCAAGACATCGTTGGTCCAATGACCACCCCAAAAACTTAAATACTTCTATGGACGAACTTAAACGTCATAAAATTATTGTTCGAAACGCACAACTTTATTTCTCAACAATGAAATTTCTTACTCTCTGATAAGAAAAAATTGTTTTTAACTGTTTAGTGTGTTTATGAACAAATACGTTATGTATTCACTTATACAATGTTTTCCAGCGGTAGACATGAAAAATCTTAAGTAAACATTTTAGTTATAATACACACTGAAACTTTGGTACTTCCTGAACTATTTATCAAGAATAAGTTAAAAAACTTGAAAATATTTTATCTCGTTAGAAGCTTGTTTTTGATTTAATATTCTTCTCTTTCATGGTTAAAAACTGCCGACTCACTTCCACTAGACCTATACACAATACTAATCCAATGCAATAACCACAATTAAAATTACACACGACCACATGGAGGACTATAAACTGCTTTATTTTATTTTATTTTTTCGAAATTTTGCTTTAATTAATAATTTTATGAAAGTGTTTGTTTAATTTATGGAATCTTCCCACTGAAGGGAAACAGAAAGAAATCATAGAGAGAAATTAACTAATTCTCTCCCGAACCGATTTTAACAGATGAATTGAATATTCATTATGATGGAGAAGAAACAGCAAACTATTACGTGTACAGTTAAAATACTACGCAATTTTAAATACTGTTTTGCAACGCATTAGGAGATTTATGACAAACCGTATGGATGCAATGTCTATTTAACATGAAAATAGATAGAATGGTTTTTCATTCATTGTCAATGAAGTAATTATTTATGATTCAAGTTATAAGCACGCTGATTTTCATTAAAAACAACACTGACGTACCAATAAATTTCTCAATGTCGCTGAAAATATGTGGTAAAATGCTATATTTAAGAAACAATTTTTAGTTTATTTTACTTCATCGTTTTAAAATAAATTTTTCGTCGTCTGAATCATGGTAATAAAACATTAATCAACATTTATATATAGTTGAGTTATTTAATAACGTCACATTAATTTGATGGTAAATAATTCTGACACGTAAGTTGCGTAGAACTCGAAGATAATATAATTTTCAAAAAAACACTCAATGTTTCCATTTTATGATTAGAGACATTTACTTGATTGGAGAATCGAGAGAGAATGACCATCATGAACTTTTATTTAGTTACTAACTTAAAAAGTTCAATCGCATCTTCATTATATTGTGAAATTCAATAACTTTATGACCAATATTGATTTATTACATTATTCATCCCCTGCACCCAACAAAGTAAAAAAAGAAACAATGAATACAACATCTCATAAAAATTATAATATCGTATGTATTCATTGGTGCCAAGATTCCCCAAAATCAGTATTTAATGTACAAATTTCATCGTAGTGGAAAATTGTTGTCATACAAAATATGCTTTTGTACTAGTGCTCGAGAACATCTTTATAATGCAACAGGCCAAATTGAAAACAGATCAAAGTAATATATACTAAAATCGTCATTAGTCTTGCCTGCTTTCACTCTTCGTCTTACTGAAGGCGTAGTTTCATTTGCATTACTTAGAGAAGCCCTCTGGAAAAGCAGTTCGCAATATTGATGTAGCAGAACGCAGGCAAAGCAAGATCTTCCTGAAGGAACAGTGGAGACGCACAGGGTTAATCGTACACGGATGACGAGTGAATGTGTATGTTGCTGGGAGAGGAGGAACAGCCATGGTACTCTGCTGCCACCCACAAACCTTCCTCTCCAAATCCTCCTCCCAAATCCACAGTCACCATCACGGTCTTCTCCCTCCCGTAAACATCCACATTCCCCGATCCCATCTTCACTTCCCCGTTTCTCCTACATTCCCCAACGTTGCAATCCCTTCTGTACCAACTTTCATCCCTCCTCCCTCTCAGTAAATCCCATCGTCGCGAAACGCACCTGCAGGTATTGACAAGTGCCTGCGGTCAAGGACAATATCGCATCCTCGCAACTCGGTAAATATGTCAGCACGGCGTTATTCAGGACTGCGCTTCCAGTCCCCCAGTCAATATTTACTGACTACCCCCTGCCCTTCCCCCTCGTTCCTTGGTATATGTCTCTTCCTTGTGCGTGTGAACCCCGACTCCTCTGGGCAGCGGCGGACCCCGGGATCAACCCTCACTTGCGCTCCTCGATCCTCTTTCACCCACCTTCAATCTCTATGTCAACACATGTCAGTTATGCAGTCCACATAACGAATTCATAAAATCCGCATCGTCTGTAAACTAGTTTGCAGCTCGCACTAAACTCGTTTGCCTAATAACGGGTCCGTCACGGCCTTCTCTCGAGACCCGTCCTCCTCTCCGGCCGAACATCAAAGAAGTTCCATTCGCCAGCCACGTCACTCATCTGCCATCTCGTGTTATCTAGCTATCACATAGACCGAATAGGATGTTGCCTATCACTCGTCCGATTTTCTCTTATTTTGCTTTACCCTTACATAAAATACATAAAGACAATTATTTGAAATGTTTAACAATATTTTTGCAGAATATATATAGGAAAGTGGCCAGGGCGTAAAAGTTTCTGGAATACATTTATTTTACCGTATTACTCTAGTCTCTCGCATAATTGTAATACGTATACATTTTATACGCATGATAATAATAGTTCCATCACTACTTGCTAAATTACTTAGCAAAATAAGAGATTCTTTTGTAATGAATACGCTTATTAATAAATTCAACACATGAAAATGTTATAAAAATCTCTGTACATTCGCATTTTGTTTCACAAAAGATTTAGTGTTAGGAAACGTCATGAAGGCTAGTGTGGGTGTAATCAAAATAAGGGAATTCTGGGTGATTGGGAGTAAATCGTGTCCAAGGAAAGGTGGTGAAGTCATTCGTCAATGCATTTTTCGAATCCACAGATGATGACCATTATGTGGCTGAATTTCATTCTTCCATTTCATATTACATATCTCACCTTTTTTAAAAGAACACTGGTAAAAATGGGGCATGGATTCTTCATCGCTTGCATCGAAAGCAAAAGGTAGGGAACCCTACTGTTCACTTTCTTCCCTCAAATTTTTAAATTGGTAGGAATACAATTTTCTAAATAGTGGATATTGGATGTTTACTGAAAATTATTCATTTCACTGAGTCATGAGGACGTTGATGAAAGCGATTTTGGAACATATAGTAGTGGATAGACGTATTGGAGAAATTGCGTGCGCACGACAGAGGTGACGTAAGGGCACATCGGGAAGTGATGGGGAATCCACATGTATTTTGCACACAAAAAGAAAAGCTGTGAACAAATGTTTACATTTTCTGCCACTTAAAGACAAATTCTGTGCGGCTTACGTATTTCATTTTTTTCCTTTCATTGTTGTGAATTAAATTAACAAATTTTAATGCATTGAGGTAATTTAAGGTTATTTTAAATGGATTTCTGTACATTTTGGTTATTACGGTCATAAATCTGTTCATGATAATTAGGAAAAACGTGGGCAATTTTGAAACGGTCCAGAAATGTTGAAAATAATTTTAGAAGTTTACAAAAATTGTAACGCTTTTCCAAAGTTTGTCAAACGCAGAGAAAAAAAGAAAAAGAAATCTCAATCTTCATCGCATTCTGTGAACGTAAGTTCACCTTATACAATGGGAATATGAATAATATGCTGCGTTCGGTGCAAACCTTGAAGAAGCACAATCATTTTAAAGTTAGACGTCCAGAATCAATTGAATATCCAACTAGGAATTATTATATTTACATTGATGAAAATACACTTCCTGGATTATCTAGTTCCTACATCTGTAACTTCAAAAAGGGGACCTGCGAGAATTCACTTCTATAAATCATACATTTGTTCAACAATTTAAAAAACCCAGAAAATTTATTTCACTATCAATATAACTGAATAACCACGTAGATTAAAGGTAATGACCAAATTACAATTAACTGTACTCGCTAAGTGAGAAAAAATAGAAAATATTTGTATTGGTGGTCTATAATAAATTGTGAATTCAGATTTTAAAAATATGAATTAACAACACTGTAGTTTAATATTATTCAGATCTTTTAATTTTATTTATATTATTTAAATAAAAATTTCTTCTCCTTCTTTATATCACACTCGAGATAGTAAAGTTTAGAATTTTTCTTTTGTTATTCGCGCAATAATTAATTTGTATTCACTTTTAACGCTCTAAGTTCTGTTTGTCAAGCCGGATTGATAATACTTCACAAATTACTAAGAATCGTTTACACACATGCCGTGTGTAAAAAGTCTCTTAATTTTGTTCTTTAAACCAATTATTACAATTACTGGAATGTCTTATTTATTTCAAGCTGATAGTAACACGGACTGATTTAATGAAGAGATACTTCTTGTCATCACATTAAGAGAACTCTTTGGAATCGTTGTAAAAACTATTTTGACACAAATCCTACTGAAAGAATATGCAACATGTGAACCATAAATTGTTTTTGCAAACTAGAAAAGTAAATACTTTGCAAGCACACAATAATCTGAGCCACGAGATTTGTGACCGGAATCAATAACAAATAAATAACAAAATTGCAACAGTGAATACCGGAACTAACTAGTGTGATTATCGGACCTGACCGTCGCATCGCGATAGTCTGAAATTAGCGGCGAGACCCGACAGGGCCCCTTCATTAGGAAATGTTATGTGACCAAACGTGGCTTTCGTACGCGCTTCTCTCATTTACGCTCGTCATTTAAAGTGAATCAAAATCTAAGTTTTGGTCCATTAGATTTTCCATTAGAAATTTCTTTCGTAATTTTAACGTTCACTTGCTCACTTCACCGAAATTAATATGGAGCTAAAGAAAGAATGGAAATACTCTCTTCTCTTCATGTACTTACTCATATTTATATATTCAAACCAAATTCAACACAAAAAAGGATTATATTAACACTCACATACCCTCACTTCGATTAATTCGACATTATCTTCACCAATATGATTTTGAGTCTTACAAACAAACTTCAGCTCACACAGAATAGTTGTATTCCATATATTACGAATTTAAGAAACTTTACCGCATTTCGGATTTTTAGAACTTCTGCAAGATTTTGCCAGTACACTGTAGGTTTTATCACATATCTCGTATTGTTTCTCCAAGTATTATATATGTCCAAGGTTTCATATTTATTTGACCGCTTCAAACTTTTAAATTCCCTGCAATTTCAGGCATCAAAATATCTTCCAATATTCACACATGAGTAAGTCTCCTACAATAACTCACATTAGACGTGGCAATGATTTCAAATTCTTTTCCTCTTGCTAACAGTAACAGTAGAATGACGAAAAACGGCGCAGAAATAAGCAGTAGTCAGAATTAAGCGATGAAGAGACATTGAGAAGAGAGGTTTTTGTTCCGCAATTTCCAGTGCGGACCTATCCGCTGGACCCCAGAACAAAGCAAAAAAATTTAAAAGAGCGTAGCGACGCGACGACTGGTGTGCGGGTGAGACCGTGGGGCGCTGTGGGAATACAACCTCTCTCGAACACGAATCGGCGTGTAGCTCCGTGTTCACTGCGTACTAACACTGATCCTAATGCTCGAGTTAAGGCACAGCTGTTGGAGGTAACTGTTGATAATGAAAATGACGACATTGACGATCGCTAACAATGGTGATGGGGGCGAAAACAATAATAGTCGGAGAGATGCAGCTTGGGTGAATGGAGGACGCCGTCACCGACGGCCAACTCAAGCAGAAATGGCCGCGTGCAACTACACGGCGAATTTCTCGCAATGTGTATCTGATTTCTCGCTTGTATTAAATGGACAATACGCTTTAGTAATTACCGGAGCATACCAATGTAGCAACCCTATAGAGTACTGCATTAGGAATACGAAATGTACCTAGAATTATCAGGTAAGTGAAGAAACCTATAACAATGTTATTGGTCGTCACGAACAAGGATTCGAAAAAATAACAGTATTTGGTAGTAGATCAAACATTTCGTTGATTTGCAGTAATTAGTCAACACACTGCCGTTACTAGAACGTGAAAAAACATTGATACTTTTATCAAAAGGAATTAAAATGTGAAACAGTTCACAGAATTTTGTAATATCTTACACAATGAATATTTTTCTTTCATTTGCACGTGGTTTCATCATTTTAAGTTTCATTAAATATTTACCTGATGACAGTGGATCTACAGTTTAAAATGATACGTTGATCTATACGAAAGATTTTGGTCTATTCTACATCCCGATTTGTTTCTGATGTATGGCTAATATGATATATATATATATATATATATATATATATATATATATANTTTCAGAAGTGTAATAATGTATATGAATTTAAAAATATAAATTGAAGTATGGTCAAATATTTTTGTTAAGAACATGCACTCGAAAACATCCTTATTTAACATGGAAAATACCCGTCCAGATCGATAAGCAGATGAATGAAATGAAAAAAATGTACTATTCCATAAATACTTCCCGTAATCCATAAATACAGAGACGAATAAAAAGGTCTTAAAGAATTTACCACCGCCATCCAAAGTGACTCTATCTGACAAATTCACCCAGCTCCCGAAGTACTAGCGCCGAAAGAAACTTCCAACTCGCCGCCGCTGCCACGTTGATAAATCTGCTGCCTGGAGAGTAGTGTTCTGGGGCTTGAAGGGTGCCCAATGCTCCCTCCTGACGACGTAGAAGGGGGGATGGGGTGAGGTGGTGTGTTGAAGGGTGGGGAGGGTGCAAGGGCTGGGAACGCAAACTGTCGATCGAGTCTGGATGAACAAGCGTGAACTTCCTCCTCCAGTGCCCCAACACAAAAACCGGCGACCGACGCAGAGGCGGGGCGGGGGTTGACAGTGGCCTAATGGGCAGAGCGCATGCGACGCGAGTATCGACATGCCACCGACGTGGTGGACACACAATACATATTTTCCTTCGGAACATCCTTCGATGGGGTCAACAGACTCCATACTCTCGACTTCAACTCAATTATTTTCTTCTTCGATACAAGAGAAAAAATTTATTCAACATACTTTCTAATCTGTCATTGCATTTTTTTACAATTCAATTTAACCTCGGCAGGGTTAGTTAAGAAACGGGAAATATTTTTTTTCCGCATATAAGAATTACGACAACTAATGACTAAAATTTCATTTAACCATTGATAAAAGGAACATTCCAGAAACTTCATGTAAACACTAAATAAAAGTCAAATACCATTGTTTTCTCTCTGCTGACTGTCGGAATACCAATGAGACTTCCTCGGAATACAAATAAGAGATAAGATCGTTTGTAATTGTAGTCCTTCAGAATTGTTTCATTTCTTACAAATCGTGCTTTCACTGCTATGCTTCCTCCTACATTATATTTCTTCCTCCGTGGGACGAAGATCGCACGTTTTAGATGCTTCGCTTCATGTTTTCTCGTCACACATGCAGTGGAGATATATCCAGTGCTAAGGTGAACATTCGTCCTCTGTGTTGAGATGCATTGGTCCCTAGCATGGGCACTCGGATTTCATGTTTTTGTAGTTAATTATTTCTTATTCAGTTTCTTTTCATTTTTCTCTGTACTTCTTTTTCCCCTCAAATTGTACCTCCCACCCCGTGCTATCTAGTTCTTTGCTATTACTAATCTCATCTCTCTCGAACAGAATATATAAGGAATTATAATGGACTATACACAGTATTTATAAAACAATATACACTATTTGACGTTTCTTAGGAAACCATTGAACATACGTATCACGACGAAAACTTTAACACAAAATATTTTAATTAATTTGCTCCACAATTTTTGTTTCATGGTTCCAGCGTTTATATTTGAAACGTGAAATTTTCTTATGAAGAGTAATCGAACAAGCCCGTCCTTTCGTTTCACGCCCAATCGCAGTCGGATGTTTCGTTGGAGGACATTGCTCTCCTTACTCCGTGGATCACTCTCTCCCAAGAGAGAGAATCAATTAAAAGTCGTCCGACCCGCGTCGCTGGTCAACTTACAGAAGGTGGCAGCGGGAGTCTGGCTATGCTGCCTCACACCTCGCCTGGCCGCTGGTTACTCTCAGCTGCTGGCGAACGCTGAGCTGGATCCAGGCAACTCGCTGCAACTCGGCCGAACTCGGAGCACGAGCACGAGGAAGGTCGGCGGTTCTACGACCTGAAGGTGTGGTGCGACAGAGGGCTAGATGAGGGTGGCGGGGCTAGAGAGGAGACGACGACCCGACGAGAATTGGAGAGGAGGAAGCGAATGGTAAGGGTCGATTGGAGACGAGATGCGGGCAAAATGCGACCAGGAACCTTGGAAAGGTACAGGGAAGGTGAAGAAGAAGCAGATATAATGAAGAAGAAGCAGATATAATGAAGAAGAAGAAAATCGAAGTAGAATTAGGGAAGAGGAGGACCAAAGAGTACTTTATGAGAAGATTGAAATTACAGTGTGATGATGGGTCGTAGAAGAGAAGTTTGTGGAACCGCTTAGAAAAGAACCAGAGTTACTGAACTCATACTTACTAATTCAGTAATTATCCAAGAAGTATAGAATATATTCTTGCGAGCGAAATGAAAAAAGTACTGGAAAATTTCGACAGTCAAAAGAAAAAAAAGCAAGTTTAAACTCTTTATTTTCCATTTTCTAATGTATTATTGCTGATCTGGAGGCTCAGTCGGTTTGAGGTGGAGGTCTCTCTGAAATCTATGAGTATGGGTTCGAATTGAATGGGTTTTTCATGAATGACCCGTGGATGGCAACGGGAAACCGTCACAAATTGCATTTAAGTAAAACGTTCAACCCAATTCCCATTATTCCCAAGAATAAGAAAATCACATAGTGACTTGGGTTGCCCAGTGACACCTCACAGTGGTTTAACCGGTCTCGGGAGTGTTAACTCAAGAAGAAGAAGAATGGACCTACAACGTAGCGTTTACGAACAGATATATAAAATACTAATATCAGGAAAAGGTTCTTGAGATGAGGTCTGTTGAAATAATACGTTTCGAACTATATTAGTTCTTCATCAGGGCTGAAGAAAATGAATACCTCAGTACAGTTTGGAGAAAAAAATTACAACTATGATATATTAATAAATAATACATGTGCATATTATATCGTGTCAATAGAGAAATTACAAATACAATTACAAAAATTATGTTTGATACAATTGTTTTATGGTCTAGAGCAAGTAAATATGAATGAAAATATAAAATTAAAGTGATTAAATAAATTATTATCAAAATAAATGTTAATAAACATATGTTTATATTAATTTAGACTACACATATTTACATACAAAACCGAATTAAAATATTGATACCAAATTATAAATAATTACACACATCATACATTTCATTTGAATATATTTACAATACAAGTCCACGTATTCAGCTGAACTGTTTGAATTATAATACTTTGCAGAAGCCAACCTTTTCCTGATATTATTATTTTGAAGGTCAAGGAAAAACTACCATGTTTATAAATACTCTAGTCAAGTACGAAGAAGGAGCAAAAAGAGGCATGGATGCGACGGGATCGGGATGTCATGAGAAGTTGCTCAAGTTCCGCTTTGAATGTTGCCAGAATTAAAACTATTTTATTCAATATGTGGACGATTTAGTTTATGCAAAGTTCATTTCAGCAGCTTTCCCCTCTGCACGTCAGCGCAAAGAAGTCTCATTATTCCCACATGTGGTTCGAAGGAGAGGGATGTATTGGAACAACCTGCCATAGTCGGAATTCTTCTTTGCAGACATGGATGGAAATAAGGAGGGACATGAAATGGCCGGCTAATAGTTAAGTCATTCGAATCCAATAACTAAAATATCAAATGTGGTCAGTCAAAGGCAAATACATGGCATATTATTTAAAGAAATAATAAAGATCCATTTTACAAATTTCAGGCTCACTTTACGCGGTATTGTTTCTTAAAACGTACAACTATGTAACAATTACGGCAAACATACAGAAATCTCTTATGTTAAGAACGTTTTGTTAATAATAATAATAAATTTATTGTCAAAAAAGCAGTGCAAACTGCGAATGATCACGTGGAGGACAATAAACTAATTTACTCTCCGGAAGCAAGCAAGGGACCATCCCATCAATTCCGATCAAGGGCCCTAAGGCAGAGGCGGATTCAAAAATTTCAGCAAAAGTTCCTAGATAAGNCATTATGCCAATATGTTTGTAATTTAACTGTCAATTGTTAAATATTCACGTTTAATAGTTCGTAAATTGTTAATAATAAATGTGTTTGTGATTGGAATTGCACATATTTTAAAGATAATTTGTATTTTTCGAGAGCATGTGCATAAAATATAGGTTTGTATAAATTATGTTGGAGAATGGTGTATAAAATGTCCTCCAACCAGGTTTTGCCTTGGAGCTTATATTTTATCTACGTGAACTTTCCGTACCTGGTGCCAGTACGTAAATTCTTGTGTGGAAGTACGAGAATATAAATATTTTATTATTATTATTATTATCATCAACATCAATTTTTTAAATTTTGTTTAGCATGCTCAGAGCTTTGTGGATGTGGTGAACGCACAAATAAATCGGGGAAATGTATTTACTTCCACAGCTTCTTCAGGAGGTCACGTTCTCTGTCATTGAGCATGAGGAAGATTTCACTTCAGAAAATAGCTTGCAGTATATACTATATTTTTGTTTAATTTTAGCTCCTTATCTTCCCTATTTTTCGTAAACTATTTGTATCAACAATTCTTTTGAAACATCCAATTTTCTACTTAATTTTTATTTGAAACAACATTTTCATCATTTTTCGATACTATCTTGCTCTTCTACAATATTTTTGATACCAAAGACTGAAAAGTATCATTATTGGTGAAACTATACCAAAGGACATGAGGCTCTAAAACAAAGCTGATAATACTCCAATCAAAGATGTACAACCGTAGCTCAACTACAATGCGGATAATACAGGTTGGCATACCCTCCTCGAGCATTCCACTGAGAAATACCGAGAGACCTGCACCTTAATCAAATATGTCTGTATGAATTTTGTATGTTTCATTAGCAGAACCAACTCAAACCTGTCACTCCAGGGTCGCAATAATCAATTTGGATCATTTATCGAAAATTATGTATGATGTACACGGTAATAGTTACACGTTCTTCCTCTAATTACAAGCGCCATTGAGGTGAGGTAGAGGAATAGTTCATCCCCCAAAGACAAAATTTTTGCAAATATAATATTTTGTGTGTTCGTTCTTAAAGTCGATGGTTGCGAGAAGTTAGTGACACCAAACATTAGAAGAGGTTAAAGTACTTAGCATACTAGGTTTTGGTAAATTGTGTACATTGAGCCGTACGTTGAACATAGATGGTAAGTTCATATTCATGAAACTGTTATACTTCTTTATTTAGAAACCACATGCAGGGAAACTCAATATACCAGAAAGAATTCGGACCAAAAACGAGATGCATGATTAAAAATATGAATAAGCAAAACGTTACAGCAAGAGAACAATATATTATAGATATTCTAAAGATCTATTATTTAGTAAAATAACGCAACTTTCTAAATTTTAGTTTTTAATAGAAGTTTTTTCTTAATATTTCTATGAAGTATCTACGAAAATTAATTTATTAAAACACTTAGGGAGACTAAGTCGTATACGTCTGTTGCTAGCGGTCATCATCAAAAATGCAAATTGCTGGTTGAATGAGCACAGAAACCTAGAGTACGAGTCGTGCGCATTTGTGCAGGAAAGAACTATGTCAATAGCGTTTGTGGATTCTAGTGATGAGAGAATCACGGACTGTGATAACCTTGTTTTCAACCTCATAGTCTGTACACGGACCACGATTGTTTCTCTCTTTTACAACCTCTGTACCAAGGTCACGACCTCCCCCATGCCGCAAATAAACTTATATTGGAGAGAACATAATCGCAGAGGACATGAATACTAGAAAATACAGAAAAAAGAATTACCTATGGTTAAGACAACAGAGGTAAAATAAACGTCCTTCAATATTTCATCTTTTTCTCCCAATTGTCTGAAAGAGTTTTGTTTAAACATTCAGTTTTCTAATACTTTATAATTGAGTCAAACAAATGCAATGTGTTCTGAATAAGGATAAAAGGTTATAATCATTTCCTTTCCTATGTATAACGTCAACGGTCATGCAACAAAAGAAATTGCGTTCACTTTTCTTGTTCATCAATCTTCACGACATTCTTATCATCATCCTCGTCTTTACCTTCTATCTTCGCCTCAATTCCATCGACCATGACTCCCTCCTAGTCCTTTCCCTCACCAGCAATTTCTCTTCACTTACTGAAATAATCTTCGCCGTTGGCGACTTAATCCCGTCAAAGGCTGCCGCCCTCGCGTCCTCCGCCTTTTCCGTCCCGTAGCCCCAGCCCTTAGCCGCGTGAGTCGCCGACGCGTTCCCTGCGGCCCTTATCGCGACGCAACATCTTGTGCTGGCGTGCGCGCGCGAGCAAGCGAGCTCCTTGTCCTGTCCGCGTCGCGTGTTCACCACCACGAGCCTTTATCGACACGCGCCTCGCGGCTGGACACGCGGTGCGCCGCGACAAGCTCGGTCACCTTCCACACGCGCCACTTCAGTCTCGCAAACCGTCCCCCCCTCAAACGCCAGCACATCGTCCAAGCGCTCCCGATGTGGCTTCCCCATCTGCATGGCAAATCCGCCAGTGCGCCCCAATCAGCGGGCATTAGCATGCGCACAGGCTGCCTAAGCCAGAGCAGGTCGCATGCAGCGCTACCCTGGTCAGAAGACCGACCGGTGGGATGGCCACTGGGGAGGAAGGTGTTCATGCGAAGGGTTGTTGGGTACAGTTGAGGGAAGTTGTGCTCAGAGAATGTTTGGATGAAGTGCAGTACGATGAAGAGGACTGTTTCATCGGTTTCTGTGTGGGAGGATGTTGCGTAGGAATATTGTTGGACTGAGAGGGTAGTTATTTTAGACCTATAGTACGATGGAATATAACTGCAGAAAAAGGCGAGTTCAGATAATTCTAAGGACATTATAGCGGCTTGGTAGTTAGAACGGGAGTGTTGTAAGTTTTGTTTTTAAGATAGTCTGGGTTATGAAAATGGAAATTTGTGCATGGGAGATAGTTTCACAATTTTTTTATCGGGTGATCTCCAGAGCAGTACGATCAAGGGAATGCAGATCCACCAATCCAATGTTGTCGCATACTGAGTGGAGCTGTGACTCCCATCCTCCCACGCCTCTGACTTCTCACCTGACGACTACGGCGTAACGTGTTGGCGGTAACGAGGTCTTTCGACCACCCACGTTTGATCAATACTCCCACTCAGCCTCTTTCCCCAACAACCATATCACTGACCGCCTTCCGCCACCCATTTTAACATTCTCTAGGGACAGCGAGCGGCGGTCGGCGCGAGGGCAATTCGGCAGCGTGAGCGAGGTTTGGGTGGAGAGAAAGCTCACCAATCGATATCTGGTGCACACCACTAATGGGTCTAGCGCTCTACCGCCTCAAGTAGAGCGGGAAATGACACGGTGGAGTGGGAGTGGGGGAAGAGTAGGGTGCAGTGTCCGGTGGAGAGGGTCCCGCTGGCGCCGACATTTGCCCGGAAGGTCCTGTGAAGGCCTTTCCGCCGCCCTTTGCTAATCGCAGGCGCCGCGACGCACCGCCCTCAGGACCTGTTGCCCGCGAACAGGTGGGCGGGGAGCGGGGGAGTGGCTGTAGTTGTTGCAATGGAGAAGAGAGGAGCGTGGGAGCGTGCAGATGCATTGGCAGCGAAGATGAGTCGTAGACACGAACAGCGGCGATGGGAGACTCCAAGGAGGACAAGTGGGGTATAAAAAGACTCTGAAATTAAAAGAGTTCAAATATCGTGAACGCGAGGACTCTGCGTGGTGGTGGATGGGAGGAGGGAGAGAGCGAGGAAAGTGCCTTGTTTGAGGGCGGGGAGAACAGCAGCGGCTTCACGAGAGGCGAGCGCCAGAGGGTGGGAGTGCTGCGTTCCACGAGGAAGCGCGGAGATTGTGCCGAGGGCTGCAAGGAGTGGCGCTGGAGGGAGTTAGCTGGCGGGGATGGGGGTTGTGAGAGAACGCCAAGGCCCGGGGGAAGCTGTGAAGGGGAGTAAGAGCATCGGAGTGCTTGGGCTCAAGGGGTGACAAGGTTGAAGGGTTCGATGGGTCTCTCTGGGCAACGCTACAGCAAGGAGGCCTGTTGAAGCTAGGGGTAGCATTTCAAACCGCGGGAATGGAAAGGTGACACTGTCATAAGGGTAGAAAGAATGCGCAGAAGAAGCGAGATGGTGTTGGACAATGGCGCTGCACGTGGTCTGCAGAGAGGAGCCGAACTGAAGTATGAGTCGCAGGTTAATGACGTTGGAGGGAAGAGAGTGTTGCAGGTGTGCAGAGCCTCCTGGGTGTCGAGCCTGCAGGGAGTGAAAGGGTGGCTGCGGGAGTGACGGGAAGTGGGATGGTGGGAGAGTATAGCGAGACGGCAGGGGAGGCAGCAGGCCCATGCGCAGTTGGCAGCAGTTGGCGCGGGTATCGATTCACAGGCCCGCGTCACCGGACGCGCGCCCAAAAATGCCACCGGGCTCTGTGCCCCCCTCCTCTCTCCCTCAGTGCCACCCCTTTCCACAATTCACGCGGGAGACGACGCCAGAGACCAAATTCTGTCTTTATTACACGCAATGCGTAGTCTTGCAGCATCTGAAGTTTTTAGCCTTCAACACGAGTCTTCTTTATTATCGTTCACGCCATTTAACTAGTTTTATTTCTTTTTGGAGGGATAGGAGACGCTAATGACTTTCAATATTTTGATAAATCATTCACTGTACTACACTATGACGTCTGTAGATCAAGTTATGTTCATTAACAATAATCGAGAATGTCAAACGTCGAGAACCATTATTTATATTTATTATGAAGGTTCTAGTTCCTCCAATTAAAATCTTTAGTCAAAATTATTCAAGAAAGAAACATATCGCAATGTGACACTCTCCCCACCTCCGAAGATAATATTTATCCCTGGATTTCTCATTCAAAACCATTAATCCAGAAACTAAGTAAAACATACTTAAGGAGAAACGTTTCCTTTGATTTTCCTTCCTGACATTATATGCCATAAACTTTTCCAAGAAAAACATCAAGCTTTTCGAAATTCTTTCTTGATAAAAAAACATTTCACAGTAGACTTAACGATCAATGTTTTAATTTTCTTTATTCCCTAAATTTTTAAAATATCGATTTGGTTGAGAAATATTTTAAAAAATGTTTACTTAGACGATTCATCTTAAAAATGGAGAAAACATGGTCACATAACTTGTGTTTTCCACACACTCTCGTTAAACATTGACTAAGAAGATTTGGTACAGGAAATTTTACACTGGACTGTTTTCTTCACTCTCTTCCGACGCTCCAATGTTTTTACGTCGAATATCTCTTCAAAATATTCGCAAACGGCTTTATGAAACACTATCCTGGAACCTGCGAAACCACTGTCAATGATTCATGCTGCAAATACGCAGTCTGCATTTAGTATGTACAATGTAGAGTGGCCCCAGCGTGGGGAGAAAGCACTGCGCTTGTTTACAGAGCATTGTGTTACCAGGTGGATAGACACAATGGCAAGCTCATAGGGTGGCCAGAGCGCCGATTGCTAAAATGGGATTCACTTTTTATTAGTCTGGCCTACAGGAGTAACGTTCACTTTTTGTCACTTGTTTGACAGAACGAAACATCGCATTTTCCCTCCATTTTCTCACGTTCCTTCACGTTGGCGCTCTAATGTTACAGAACACTGAACAATCGAAAATATTTCGAGTGCTCTCTTTCCTTTCTATAGCGCTTGTGTACATTTGAGAACACGATCATGTGAAATTTAAGATGCATGAGAAAATTTTGTATGAACGGAGCCTTGTAATGGGTATGTTAATAGACAAGGCGATCATGTAAATAAAGATTAAAATAACCTAAAAAAACACCATCACACTTTTTATTTCAACGTTCATTAGTTTTACACAAGTTTCTTTTACATTTTTTTCACCAGCATTCTGGCTTTCGTTATTTCTCCGATAAAGTATAAATCTTTTTCATTTTCACAGTCCAATTTATTGAGGAAGTATTCAAAAATTCATGAGTTATGACAGTAAATTGAAGTTGGCGATATCATTTAATCGACGGTATTTATGACATTGACTAGGGAAAATAATGAAAACTAGAAAAAACTCCATTCGTAAACAAGTTTGAAAGGGAGAAACACCTTAAAAATTGTTCTCTAATGTTATTTGTAGAATTTCAATACGTTGATCTGTTCGGTTCAATGAAAGAATTCATATTGGTCAATTGATCGAACGAATGAGTGTCTGAGCATGGACCGTGTTTGCACAAAACTGGTCCGCGCCCGAAGTCTTTTCGTCGCGTGATTTCGCAACTCCCGCGAAAGGATTGAGAGAAGAAACTTCAAAGAAAAACATCTCGCATTCAAAATAAACATTTCTTCTCACGCAACTGAATTTATATTATGATTATTATATTCAATGATAATTATCAAGTGTAATTCACGAATGAAAATAAAATGTAATTATTGGTTTATGGACGCGCAATTTTCTTTCGATTAAAAAATAATACAGAAATGCCAAAAATCTATTAGGTATTTCATAGTGTTTGAAACAATATAAATAAATATATTGAGTATTGTCATTTGGCACAAATGAATATCACAAACGACCTATGTTCCTAGAAGAGTCCAACTTCGCTTTACTTTATTTTCTAGATTTTGGAACCACTGAAAAATATTTTTTACAACACTGATTCGTCCAAATTTTCACACTTCATTCGAATTAAAGAAGTTTATTTCATTGGAATTATTGTTTCCTTCAGTACGATAATGTTACTGATTGCACAATAATTCAATACAGTAACAATCTTAATATTTATTACGCTTATAAAAACCTGGTCTAAAACTATTTAAGGAACCAGTTTTGGTCCTCTCTTTGAAAATAATTCAACTACACTAGAAATATTCGATCCTAAAGTATTTCTCTAAACTTGCTTTTCCACGGAAAATTTGTTTCCTATTATTTGTCAGAGATATTTTCGCATACCACTGTTATGGAGGTACATTCCACTCATGTCGCAATGCGTGGCACGCGTTGTTTTTACGAGTACAGCTGAATTAAAGAAGTACCTTACCATATGTATATTTTGTGTCATTTGTCAATATGGTAAATAACATACAGACAGGTCACGCATTTTTAAGCGGATATAACGCGAGAAGAAACCCTGTAATTATTATCGTTATTAATATTCATGTACTCTTAGACACATCCCCCAGCGCAATCTTATTTACACTGCCACTTCATTTCTGGTAGGCTAATGGTATTTCAAATGGACCTACGCGACTGAAATACACATGACGACAATAAGGAGCATTCTTATGGAAGTGGGTTACTCTGGTGTTTCTCGAGGCGGAATAGCAATAGGGCGAGTGGAGGAGGCACGAGCCAAAAACCAAACGCCAAAAATCACGAGGGTCGCGTGCGCTTCGCTTATCCATCCTGCCAGCAGACACAGGCGAGTGACACGCGGCGGAGGAGATCTGCCGATACATCGGTGAAGGGGAATTCCGATAGTATCGCTGGCGGCCGTGATGTGAGCAGACTTCACAGGTCTCGCAACCAACATGGCTGCTTTCACGACTTCTAATCTCCATCACATTACTCATTCATTTTGATCCTCCGGGACTTGTGTAAAGGCGAATACGAGTATGATACACAATGTAAAAAGTATATTACTTCATAATTAACTTTACTTGGTTTCTATTGATTCGTGTCCCTCTTTGTTCGTGAATAAGTGGCTTCCTACAATATTGTAAAATTTGAATTCATCATGTAATAATTATTTCTATTTCAGTAGTACCAATTTAAAAGTACATATTTATTTTTTCTCCATTGCCTTATAGTAAACGTTAATGGTAGATACTGTAATGATAGTGCTTTGGTTGTTTTTTTGCTTCATGGCCTACTGGATACAATTATGATATACTACAATTTTGATGAGAATGGTGAGAGTCATCGTTAATTAAATGAACGATAAATCACAAACACGAAGAACTTATCACCTAAGATTCGAACCCAGACCTACAACCCAACAGATACAAGGTTTTTCAAAGTCGATAATAAAAATGAATTTCCCAACACCCATACGTTTGGGTGTTAAAAATGTTGCTCAGGCTTGAACTCAGTGTCTATAATTTCTACTCAATCTTTCCAAACCAACATCGTTAATTTTTTTAAAACATATATTTTCCAAAAAGCAGATTCAAACTGCGTAAAACCTCGTGGAGGGAAATAAACTAATATTTTTCTCCGAAAGCAAGCAAGGGACCATCCCGTCTGTTCCGATCTAGGGCTCTAAGTCAATGGTAAAAACATCATTTCAAACAGCTTCTTATTAAACAAGAATACCAAGGTTGAAATTCAATTTTAAGTTAAATGTAAAATTGTTTATATATATATATATATATATATATATATATATATATATATATATATATATATATATATATAAGTATTTTATTGACATTATTTACGTCTACAATCATTATTATATTGAAATTTTAATTTCCTTTTAATGACACAGAAAACTTGTCAAAAATTTTTAGTTGTTTGCAATGATTTTTCTGCTTCGAAGGTTTGTGTTATCAAATTATTATTTTTTCTTTATAATTGTTTTACACGAAAAGAATTTTATAAGCCTCAAAATCGTAGTATCCGATATCATTTCGAGGTGTTCATATCAAAGTCACACACTTTTCTTTACTTTTCAACTTCTATACCAATATTGATCCCTACCAGCATAAACTTCATTCAAAAAAATGTGGGGACGGTCTCTGGGCACTTCCTATAGCTCCCAGGACTGCTTCATCCATCCGCACTGCTCTCTGTGTTGTAGAGATCATCGCCATTTTGAAACCTTCGTGCGAAGTGTGGCGATTCGAAGAACATTACTGTCACCAAGTAAGGCAGAGGTTGCGAAATCCAAGGCAGGAGAAACATGTGGACGGAAATATGAATTTCCACAAATCTTGCAAGCAACTTCTTCCTAGGGATTATTTCAAACCTACACATATGACCTTTTCTCAATCTTCTCTTTCATAATCATTTAAAACAAACATTTTTCTTTTAGGCAAAGCACACTCTCATACCCTATTTCGGTTCCTTCCTTTCAGTCCAGTCACTTCTTCCTTTCCGTGATATGAGTTATGGCAACGAGTCGTTTTGACCATAAAGTTTATAAGAAAAGCATCCACGCTTTTACTGGTATTCGAACCCAGATCCTTACGTTTCAAATTAAATCTCTGCCACGTACATTTCAAGACCTTTTTTTCATTTGAGATCCATGCACTCTACCACATTTCTACAGCAACAAGATCAACAGCAATAATAACAAGCAGTCATAACATATCCACGGTCTCCCATTTATTTTAAGAAATTTCAAACAATTTGCTGCGTTAAGGATCATAGGCATACTCTGTTCTATATGACAATTTTTCTACGTCCACAATGCGTGCATTTAGATACTGAATATTTTCAAATCCCTCGTCGTATCGTTTCCCCACGAAACCACACAAAGCCATCAAGTCATAGCACAGAAGACAGGAAGCGCTTAGCTGCTTTAGAAATGACAAGCTACCCTGGCGTTCCCCTTGGGGAGAACTTTAGTCAAAAGCAGAGACTCCCAACTACAATGTCGCTGGTCAGGAACTGGTTGTTGAAAATAATGCAGAAATGCGTAAAATTAGTTTCTCAGTACTTTTCCCGCTTAGTCTCGTTGGACGTCTCTTCAAGGCTGGAAGCGACCCATGGAGAGTGAGGGCATGACAGTAAGCTGATCACAATCGAAGTTACCTTCAGGGTACCGCTCTTCTCGAAAAAAAAAAATGCATTCGAAGTATTGCATTGAAAATGACTTCTGTGATTTATACTGGAACGAGTTATTAATTAAACCACTATACTCTCCTAAGTTATCTCATACAGACACGTTATTCATTTCGCCTAATATAACATTTAAAGCAATTGTAATTGTATGTTAGTACTGAAGATGACGCACCTCATCGAAGCAGCAGAATGGCGCAGTGAAAGCATGATGGGCCTATAACTCTGAAGTCCGTAGATTAAATAACAGGCTATAGCATAGGAATAAACAAGACCAAAAACCTAATTAAATCACAACATTCACGCGAAGAAAACTACCAGTACTTAACTGGTAAAATCACAAAAATATGTTCCAAACTTGTTCGATCACCTTATAGTGTTTAATTAAACTTTTAAAGAAAGTTTTGGTTACATTCGATACGTGATATGGCTCTAATGACCTTGACGTTGACGAGCCCTGAAGCCCCACCAAAAAACATCGATACGTGATTAATTATGTGGCACAATTAATGCAGTTTCGTTGTACGATATTCGATAGACAATTGTAAACAATTCCTGTGAGTTATCATGCATCTGATTAACTCAGTTTTCGAAGGACTCGAGCAAAACTCAAGAGACATTTTTGCTTCCAAAGTATAAAATAGTTAATACTGCGAAATATTCTGGATTTTAACAGTAGATTGGAATGAATAACACGAAATACCTGTACTTTTCAATGAATGTAATTTGAAGCTTGCACTTCAGCTAAGCACTTTAGAACTGAGGCTAAATTCTTCAAATGATACATGGCTTTGGATAATACGTAAATGATATGAATTGACTCAAATTAATGAAAGCCCTATTCTCTTCCACAATGTAGCATTGTATTTACTTCCAAATTATCGCTTGTACACCACTATTAATACGCGTAACTTCTCACCGCCACGCCAATATCAGATGTGTGTTAGTATCCAACGTACGAAATATTTCACTGACGTAAACCACTTGCAGGAGGTTTGAAAGCTAAGGTACGTTGGAGGTGCTTTTACAGTATTTAATAGAAAGTGGAACTAGATAATCCGACCATCTTGTATTTCCTAATAAAAAATGTTAGTCAGAAAATTCGCTTACCATTTTTTGCGGCATATTTTGTGAATTTAGCGTAAAAAATCAGAAATATTTGCATATCAAAAATAGATTACTCGTGTGTTAACAATAACTATTTTATTACTTCTCATCACTAGTTGTGTTGAAACCCATTATTCGAATAGTATTGTTCTAATGATTAATTTATTCAGTCAAAAGTTAAGTTTGCACAGTCATATGTGAATTAAATTGTCAATTACTGACAACTCATATTTGAATGAAAAAATCAGACGCAAAAGATGAGAAATGACTGGGAGTAGGACATAATGAAAAATATATTATTTATAATGAATTTCTTAAGATGAAGATGATTGAAATCCATTAAATTTTATTTACTACGGAATATTCGATAAAAAAATTAATTTTCTTAAACGTGACTTCTCTTTGTTTTACTCTTTCAATTCATCTTTGATGAACAATTACAGAAAACTACTTTCGAGGCATTTGTTTCCCTCATCTAATAAACAGGTCGCAACCTCCCTAATCCTCCACAGGAATATGTTGGGAATCTCGACCTTCATCCGTCCAACAGTGAATCCCCGCTTCTGCGCGCAAACTTCGCTGCAAGCGGGTTTCCACACTACGTCCACACCCCGCAATCCTCGCTCTGCCGCCAGCAATCCACTTCTGCTTCCACACAACGCATCGGATTCACTCTCGGAGCACCTCCTCTGCTACATATTTCATAATTGGGATTTTATGCGGCACAAAGGCTCCTCGAATCCCAAGCACGTGTGCGACAGTGGGATTTTGGGGGATCTGTCAGCGAGGAGGCGCCGCTGGAGGGGTCCCAGCGTTGATTCCCAGGTGAGGCACAGAGAGAAGACGCGATACCATCGACAGAGAAAGGGTAGAAAAAAGATACGAGGAAACTGTCATTTGGGGGCGCAGGTTATGAGGAACCAGAGCCGCGAAGTAAAAATAGAACGGTGAAAAAAATCTTTCTTCCGCGCTAGTTTAAAAGGGGAAAGATTTTATATCGCTGTCTCTGAACAAAAGAGAGCGAACTTGATTCTTGATCCACTTTACACTAGAAGAAAGATGACATCGGTGGGATGAATATTTGGAAATACTCGTTTCCACAGAGATCAAGTTTATTACAATAGGAAACGGTGGAGAAATGTATATATTCGTGTACTTAGGACCATATCTCGACAGTTGCGTATGGGATATGTGTCGATAAATTGGGTGTGCTGAAAATGAACATTCGAGAATCTCCTATTTCCAAGCCGTCTCGTGCGGTCCTTGTATCTTTATATTTGTGCGGTTGAAGCTATCATCAGCTAGAAGTATTTCCTTACTCTTTCCGCGCATTTTATGTGGTCTGCACTGCTGTATGATACGTTATCAAGTTTGGCTGGTATTTATGGCTCTCGCCGACGCAAAACCACCGTGGAGTGCATACCACCATGGAGTGATGGGAATTCAGTCCTTAGTCAGACCATGACATTGTCTCCCAATTCAGTTAACCATACCCTGAAAGAAGTGGAGAGTGGATGGGAATAATTGATAATAATAGCAAAAATTAAGAACTGTGGATATTTTGAAGAGATATTTACGAGTACAAAAAATTATTGAAGAGTTACAAGTCAGAAGATGACTGAATAAGTAAAATTTACGCAATTTAAAAATGATAAACTACCAAAATGTATTAAGTAATAAAATGTGATCCTAGTGATTTATACAGCTTTAATGAGAAAAAGGGGCTTTAATGACCTTGACGTTGACGATCCCTAAAGCCCCAAGAAAAAAACTAATGAGAAAGTTCCTTTGAAACATGTTTATTAACAATTTGTTTTACGTAGGGACGTATCTCCTTCTATTGTCGCATTTCTTTCCACTTAAACGAAGTAAAAGGCTCCTTCCCTGGAGACCAGCAACAGAGAAAAAGAGGGGTTCTTCAAAATCCCACCCCAACTCGCCTTCCGAGCTTCACCAACGATGGAGTAGCAGTCATTGGGGATTGGGAGGAGCGTAGTGGAATCGCTCTGAATCGGAGAGTGGGTTTGTTGGAGAGGTCGAGCTTCCTTAATCCCCCTATCAAATTCACTCGAGCTAAGAAACACGCTACCGCGGACGGAGATTTCTGGACTGTTGTCCAGAAAGTCTTTGCCATTATGGCTCTCCAGGGTAGTGAAGCGCTCTAGCCATCAGGCATCCTAATTATGGCACCTAGGAGTGCCCTCTCCTCACTAACATGCAAAGAGGTAAAGCAGAAAAGCGAAGAAACACACTAGTTTTATCTCTCGAACGAAAACTCCCCCTCGGAAAATCAAAATAATTTATTTTGCTATCTCGGGTTCAGCTATAAACCAGAGAATAACCAAACGCTTGGTATTCATTCTTAGCAAATATATAGGTCACGTAGAAATTAGTTATATTTTTGTTTTAAGATACATTGTAATGAATAATTCTAAACCTCAATTTTAAATGAAATATTTATAAACGAACATTTATATAAAGAACAAGAACTGGAGTGAACCGCAAATAACAAAATTATAATTCTGCTAAATAACTGAAATTTTTCAATTGGAATAACATGCAAAGAAGAAGAAATAAAATACTTTGTAGAACGAATTTTTCCCATAAGCACTGCAAAAATGTTATTTGCTGGCATGTTAAGCTAATTTAAACAGTTATCACAAAGTGTGCCTTTTGAAATTTATACGATTCACTACTCATAAGCAAAATGTAGTTTGTTCAGTTCAATATTTTCAATTGTTTCATTGAATAAAATGTTTGCAAATACGTGTTTTTCTACAATTTTTCCTGTGATGGTCCACGGTTATCTGTGTCCGCTGTAATGACTAAGAATAAAAATCATTGTCGCGAAAAATTTCGTAAACGAAATCTATTTGTTTGAAAAATCTGTCTCCAGATACTTTTAATATATATTCTAACGACCCAGATTCGTTAGTTAATTATTTGATAATTAATAGAATTTTTTCGGGAGATGTAACGGCGAGTTAGAATAAAATACATTGAACGTTGATTTAAATGTGGCGCCGAGAAGAGCGTATTCTAACAGCGAGGCAAAGCGACAACATATTTTTGAGTAAGATACGCGTAGAACTTTAAATCATGAAAGCACCTGAGTGAGCCCGTGAAGCGAATAACAAAAAGGTAGTCTGATTGGCGGATTAAATGAGCCGTGAAAAAGAGTGGGGGCTGATGTTGAGCTGAGGAGACAAAACGAGGATTATTCCTCAATTGTCGGAGTTACATCGTGGAAGGAGGTTCTTGATTGTTCTAGTAGATCGTGGAAAGTAGTTCTCATTTCGTACAAGGCGGTTGGTTTTATGTATTGGAGAACGTGAGTTTTTAAAGTACGGGAATTAGCAGCAGGAAAAGTGATATTTAAACGCACGTGATATTGAAGAGTATAGAGGGAAGTTGAACCGCACAAGCATTATTTAATCAAAATTGATTAAGACTATTGTACGATTAATGTGAGAACGAAAATTATTTTCCGGCAGATTTCATTTCACGATACAGTTTTG